>OW804102.1:49330230-49742937 GCA_942159475.1 Sthenelais limicola
TTCGTTTTAATGGTATCTCAAAATCCAGTTTTGGCGACTTATGACTCATTTTCCTGAAACACATCACATATGTCGACGGGGAAGGGGTGGGGACCGTGAGGGGGGGGGCGGTGTACCTAAGAGTTTCTTTAGATTTCTTTTAGACTCTTTTAGACTCTTCATAATTATTTCCTCCTAAGTGAACATGGATAAAAGAGAGTTTTATTGAAGTACCCCCCTTAAAGTAATCTTATTTCTCATTGTAAGGGTACAACATCGGATTTCACAACACATACTCAAATCCAATCGCTTGCCAAAATAGAGATTATTTTGATAATGGCCTCGAAGATATGTAAAAGTTGTGTAAGCTCTTATTTGAGGAATTTCCACTGACTATAGTTGTATATATATATATAAGCGTTTAGGCGGGGAGGCCTCGCTACGGAATGATAACATTACACCCGGGTCAGATCATCAGAAAATGTACAATTGGCAACTCTACACATTTTAGTAAACACTGCTAAATCAGACTGAAAATGGATAAATACTTGGCATATCTGAGTATATTTGGTATCGTGTTGGTTAGGAATACCATTTTGGCTATGGAGAACTGTGTTGAACTTCATGTAATTTCTGTCTTGAATTTGGATTATTTGAGACATTTGGTGAAGGTGAATTTTGTGACGATCTGACCCACCAAGCCAATGTTTCGCCAGTACAATTCACCTTCATTCCTCTTAAATAAACCCAAATTTAAGACATAAATTGATGTTCAAAATACGGTTCAGATATATTAATTCAACTAATTACAGAATATACCCAGATATACCTGGTTTGTCTCGTTCTCCAGCCTAATTTAGCAGAATTTATTACAAATTCTGAGATGCAGTTTGTACATATTCTAAGGCCTGGACCTATAGATGTGTATAGAACTAGTATTACAAGTTAGAGCTGTAGTTGACTGCTTGTTCAATTACTACTTGTATATACAACCGATAAGCAATATATGGGTCAGATTTTCAGAAAATGTACAATTCAGCTTTGCCAATCTTCTAAAATATGCCACAATTTAGACTTAAATACAGTTCAAAATACAGTTCAACCTAACCAAACAGATTGCTATAATCAATGCAATGCCGAATATACTTGAATTTACCTAGTATTGACCAAATTGCAGCCTAATTTTGCAGAATTTACTAAATGTGTACAGCTGCCAATCGTACATTTCCTGAAAATCTGACCCATATAGTTTAGCAGTGCATGTTCATGTACTCATTTAAAGACCCGATTTAGGCACCGCATGTTTATGTGGGGAATACTTGTATGTGGGTCAGATCTTCAGAAAATGTACAATGGCAGCTCTACACTTTTACTAAATTCTGCTACATTATACTGTGTATATTATAAGTGTTTACACTTGGAATACCTGAGTGTGTTGGACATTGCCTTGACTCAAAAGATCTGTTTGATTATGTTAAAGTGTGTTTTGAACCTCATTTGTTTTCTTAAATTTAGGTTATTTGGGAGGATTGGTGAAGGCTAATTGTGCATTTTCTGAAGATCTGACCCATGTTTGTTGTCAATTTATTTATACTAAACGTTAACATTTTTTAACGTTACTTAATATCGTCGATTTAATCTTCTCTTGACTACAGAATAAACTTTATCAGACGTTTCTACGCCTATTATTATGTATTATTTGCCATTTGTGATGTGTTTCAGGAAAATGAGTCATAAGTCGCAAAAAATAGATTTTGAGATACCATTGTATTTGAAAAGATGAGATCAAGCCGATTCCAATGATAGTAAACAGTCTAATAATCTAATAAGTATTTCTAGATTTTAAGTTTGATATTTTCGTTTTTGAAAAAAAAGTTTTCAATATTTCTGGTGGTTAATAACAGTAAAGTAACTAAATGTAGTCCATATGAGGACCTATAAAACGAAAGGATATATTACATAGATTGTCTTGAAATTTTATACATCGGTTGACATAACTATAAGTGATAAACTCTCCAAAAATCAGAACATTCCAATAATGTGATCTTATGAAAAAAAACGCTTTGAAAAACACCAATCTTGCGACTTATGACTCATTTTCCTGAAACACATTACATTTATGAGGGTAAACGAACCCACGTATATAATATATATAATAGACTAACCCTCCAACTGTTTTGAGGACTCAGACAACCCTCTTTTCAAACTAAGTCAAATTCCAACCTATTTGCGAAGCCCAACATTCCACCTCTACAATTTATGGCCTGTTAATATAGACGTAGGCCGTGAGCGACATGCAGCATGCACGCTCACTCAACGCACGTGTTCATGCCTCGTGGCTGCGCGCGCATCTACACGTGTGCGCATGCGCGGTAGGTGGGTGGGTAGTACTATAGTAGTCCATTAGCACATAACATGACGCCACTTATCTTAGCTTGCTCACCCATGCTGGGGGTGGGGGTGGGGCGGGTGGGGGGGTAGTGGGTGTGTGGGTGTCGTGTGGGTGTGTGGGTGTGGGGGGGGGGGTAATAGTGGGCTGGGGTGTAAAAGTGGGCTGGGGTGGGGTAATAGTTGGGTGGGCCTGGGGGGGTAATAGTGGCCTTGGGGCGGGGGTAATAGTGGGCTATCATAAATAATCCTGTTTTACTACAGGCATTTTCTCATACTAACAACATAGTGCCAGATACATTTTACACAACTGAGTTCTTCAGTCTCTTACATAGCATAGTGATTCACGTTCTTCTTTAGACATCTAAACTATATGTCATACTCTTGAAGGATATAAGGAAATCGAAAATAATCGTCGGTGGACATACACACATGATTTGATCATATTCAATCAATAGAACCAGAGGTTATAATTGTGTAAACATAGGCTCTCTTAATCCAAGGTTCTCTAACAATACGATACATGTGGATCAGATTTTCAGAAAATGTACAATTTGCCTTCACCAATCCTCTCAAATAACTCACATTTAGGACAAAATTGAGCTTCAAAATGCAATTTAACATAACAGAACTGATACTTTAAATCAATGTGATTCGAAATATGTTCAGATAAACCCAGTATTCATCATTTTTCAGCCTAATTTAGCAGAATTTCCTGAATGTGTAGAGCTGCCAATTTTACATTTTCTGAAAATCTGAGCCATGTAATGTTTTAATTGGATTGGATTGATATATGCCAAGTTTTACAGGTAATAACGGATGACAAATGGGTAAGCAGGCTTCTGGATGAGATCCAGCTCTTCCAGCCGGTACCTTACCAGGATAGTTTGCTCGGCTATTAGAGGAGCTAACTACATGAAGTATATAACTTAATATGTGATGTGTTTCAGGAAAATGAGTCATAAATCGCAAAATTCATATTTTTAAAAGTCATTTATTCACAAGATTTCCTTTTTGGAGTGTTTTCATTTTTGGTGTATCTAGTGAGATAGGTCTTATGAATACATTAACCAAATTTCAGGATAGTGTATTAAATATATCCTTGCATTTCTAAGATCATCCTATGGAGTAGGTTTACCTATATTGCCAGTAATTGTTCACCAAAAAGTATCAACAACTTTTTTTTCACAAATAAAAATGTCAAACTTATAATATAGAAATACTTATTTAATGTCCTTAATGTTTACCACCATTGGAATCGGCTTGATCTCATCTTTTCAAATATAATGGTACCTCAAAATCTATTTTTTGCGACTTATGACTCCATTTTCCTGAAACACATCACATTATAAAGAATCAGAATAAAACAAAAAATACAAAATGAAACTCAATAAGCATAGTTACAGTTGTACATAATAATTCTTCATAATATCATTTACTTCACTTTGGGTTATGATTTACTCGGTATAAAATATATTTTCCCTTCCCAATGGGACATAGATACTTTTAAGCTATTTAATGAGAGACATTGATAATTGCTAAGTATTTCCTCAATTATTTGCTTGTGTCGAAGTTATAATGTGTTACGGTGTGCAGTGCATTCCATGCTAGTTTGCTTTTGTAGAGAAAACTGTTTTGATATAGGGATGATTTTGGTGGATTAATGATTAACATGTTACTGTTACATGTTACATGTTACATGTTACATGTGGGTCAGATTTTCAGAAAATGTACAATTGGTCTTCACCAATCCTCTCAAATAACACAGATTTAAGACAAAAATGAGCTTCAAAATACAGTTTTACATAACAGAAATGATGCTATAAATCAATACCATACCAAATATGTTAAGGTATGAATGGAACAATCCAGATATACCCGGTATTCCTCATTTTTCAGCCTAATTTAGCAGAGTTTACTAAATGTGTAGAGCTGCCAATTGCATTTTTTTGAAGATCTGACCCGTGTAACCTAAGACTGCTGCATGGCAGTAATATTTGGGTTGTGGGTGGGTTGGTTGGTGGGTGGGTGGGTGGGTGGGAGGGGTGGGGGGTGACTGAAGTACAGATGGTATGGACATGCACCCTGAGGTGAGTGAGTTGGTGTTGGTATACGCGGGGGTGGGACACAGGGGTGCGATGGGGGTGAGTGGGTGGGTGGGCGGGGGGTAGAGTGGAGCTAGGTGAGGGCTTCTTCAGGGGTTATTACTGCACCCCACATGTGTTCCCATCTGCCCAGACCCCAGGCTTCCCCTTTTTACCCTTTTTTACCCTTTTTTACCCTTTTTTTTTTACCCTTTTTTACTCTTTTTTTTTTTACCCTTTTTTACCCTTTTTTTACCCTTTTTTACCCTTTTTGCCCTAATCACCAGTGCTTCCCAGGTTTTTTTTAAAAAACTATTTGTGTATAATGCCTAAGGGTTGTTCCTATAGATTTTATATTTGTTTTTATATTTTGTTTTTGTATAACTTGTATTCCGTGCTTCACCAAATAGGTCGTCCAGCAGAGTAGATCTAGGTAAGTCTAGGCTCAGAGCCTCTCAGATCAGATAAGAATGGTATGTCAGCGATTGGAAGCCTACTGCGCTAATGGGTTTTCTAGCCCCGGAGTAGGTCCTAATGGGGTTATAATGGTAATTTGCGGTTTGGAGCGGAAGGCTTTACCTCAGTTTGGAGGGACGCTCTCAGCTCTGACCCTAGACTGTTGGGGTTAGGGCTTCCAACAGTAAATGTGATGTGTTTTAGAAAAATCAGTTATAAGTCGCAAAAAATAGATTTTGAGATACCATTATATTTGAAAAGATGGGATCAACCCGATTCCAATGATAGTAAACAGTCTCATAATCTAATAAGTATTTCGAGATTTTAAGTTTGATATTTTCGTTTTTGAAAAAAAAAAGTTTCCAATATTTCTGGGGGTTAATAAATAGTAAAGTAACTGAATGTAGTCTATATGAGGACCTTTAAAACGAAAGGATATATTACATAGATTGTCCTGATATTTGATACATCGATTGATATAGCTATAAGTGATACACTCTCCAAAAATTAGAACATTCCAATGATGTGATCTTGTGAGAAAAACACTTTGAAAAGTATCAATTTTGCGACGAATGACTCATTTTCCTGAAACACATCACAAACAACAGACTACTTTTACCATCAACAAAACCAAACAAAACTATTGTACATGAGTTTTTTTTAACTTCATCGCAGTATACCTGAATCTATTTGCCAAGGCCTGGTCCCAGGTGCAGTAGATAGAGCGCTATTCTCCCGATGGGTCCATTTAAACTGTAATACCTCCCTCAAGACCAGTAAAACAATTCACCTTAAGATTTCTCACCACTTACACCAACCACAGCCTTAGGGTGAAATCGCCAGAAAATGTACAATTCGTCTTCATCAATCCTCTCAAATAACCCAAATTTAAGACAAAAATCAGGTTCAAAATTCAGTTCAACCTAACTAAACAGATTGCTAGAAACAATGCAAGGCCGAATATACTCGGATTTACCTAGTATTGGCCAAATTGCAGCCTAATTTAGCAGATTTTACTAAATGTGTACAGCTGCCGATTGTACATTTTACAAACTGAAAATCTGACCCTTTAAGTGCTGATGTACAGGTCTGAAGACATAGGTGATGTGTTTCAGGAAAATGAGTCACAAGTCGCACAAAAAATGGATTTTGAGATATCATCACATTTGAAAAGATTAGATCAGACCGATCCCAATGATAGTAAACATTAGGATATTAAATAAGTATTTATGTATTTTAAATTTTGGTTGCCATTCACTAGTAAAATAGCTTAATATACTCTTTAGGATGAACTTAAAAGTAGATGGGTATATTTAATACACATTCCTGAAATTTGGTACATATATTCATGCTACGACAAGCATGAGTAAAAAAAAGTAAAAAAAAGGTAAAAACAAAACAAAAAAAACCCATTCCCACCAATACATCTTGCGAATAAATCACTTTGAAAGATAGATACCCCTTTTGCGACTTGTGACTCATTTTCCTGAAGCAGATCACACAATTAATTTAAGGACCAGTAATCTCCAATTGGACACTATCCTGCGGTTGTGATCATGTAGGTTGATCATGTACACCCGCTTATCGCTTACATTAGTGCGGCTAATCTATGTATACATGTAAACAGGGCCCCGTGCCCCACTATCTATACACCCGGCCTTATCTCTCCCCCTGTCCATGTCAGTAAGCACTGCTACCTTGTTCCTCCAGCTAAATACCACATGTGTTGGGTTGTAGCAGCATGCAGGATATATATTATGGGTCAGATTTTCAGAAAAATGTACAATCAGCAAATCTATACATTTAGTAAATTCTGCTAAATTAGACTGAAAGATGGTTAATAATTATGGGTATATCTGGATATATTTGAGTAAAAACACTGATTCAAACAATCTGTTTGTTTATGCTGAACTGTATTTTGAAACTCACTTGTGTCTCAAAGTATTTGAGAGGATTGGTGGAGGCGAATTGTACATTATGTGGCGATTTCACCCATATACCTCGACTGGGTGGGACCGGATGGGACTAGATTTCAAACCCAAAACATTAAAGAGGCATTCTCAGAATAAAAAGTTGATTTTAAAAAAAAACAACAAAAAAAACAGGTGTTACATGTCACCTGAACACCTACCCTGTAACCCTCTTACAGCTACACTCTCATTTAACATTGTCCTCAACGTAAATCGTCCAGCAATAGAAAAAAATAAAAAAGTCACTTACGCACCATTCTTATCTGATATGTGTTTTTTTTTGCCTAGACTGAACTCTCAATATTTAATAAATGCTAAAAAACTAAAAACTCTGAATACTTTATAGGTCTATCCCAGTATATTTGATATTGAATTGATTAAAGGGGTTTGTTATGTTGAACTGTATTTTTGAACTGCATGTTTGTCTTAAATTTGGCTTATTTTGAGAAAAACAGTGAAGGTGAAGTTTACTTTTTTGATGACTTGAACCATAGGCACCAGACCGCCCCCCCCCCCCAACCCACACCCTCCCCCACTCGACACCCCACACACACCTCCTGGGGGTCGAAGCACGATGAATCTTCTGGGTTTGGGTTTAGCGCCGCGGGGGGTAAATAAAGTAATCCACCCCCTGGCGGTAACCAGCACATTTAGCCATATGTTCCTCCTCCTCCTCCTCCTCCTTCTGCATTTCCCATCCTCATCCACCCTACACGGGTCCGATCATCAGAAAATGTACAATTCACCTTCACCAATTTTCTCAAATAATCCAAATTCAAGACAGAAATGAGGTTCAAAACACAGTTCTCCATAGCCAAAATGATATTCATAACCAACACAATGCCAAATATACTCAGATATGCCAAGTATTTACCCATTTTCAGTCTAATTTAGCAGAATTTACTAAATGTGTAGACTTGCCAATTGGACATCGTTCTGATGATCTGACTCTTATACCTCCTCCTATATTAGCTGAACAGGTATTCCACTCCTGTTCTCACCATACTCCAGGGTGCTTTGATGTTGGTAGAATTGATAAGGTGTTTCTCTCCTGTGCACCTTACATACCACACACGTAAATGGTCTACATATAAGGGAAGTTCAGCAAGTCTAACCTGTACATAAACTCATATATGAGTCAGATTTTCTGAAAATGTACAATTCAGCTGTGCCAATCTTCTCAAATAATCCAGAGTTTTAGAATGAAATAAAGTTCAAAATACAGTTCAACCTAGCCAAACAGATTGCTAGAATCAATGCAATGCCAAATATTCTCGAATTTACGTAGTATTGGCCAAAGTTCAGCCTAGTTCTACAAAATTTACTAAACGTGTACACCTGTCAATTGTACATTTTCTGAAAATCTGACCCATATACGTTTAATAAGTATTTCTATATTACAAGTTTGATATTCTTCAGCTTTGAAAACGAAATTGCCATATTTCTGGGTGGATATTTACTAGTAAAGTAGCTAAATATACTCTATAAGATGACCATAGGCTACATGCATGGATATCTTGGAATTTGGTACACGTATAATTACACGACCTCAAGGACTAGGTTCCCGAAAAATGAGAGCATTCTAATGCAGGGTCTCCACTATGGAAAAAACGGCAAAAAACGGCTGCAACAAATTTTTTGCGACGAAATATCTAATCAAGTTAGATATTTTGCAATTGTTGGCAACAAATAAATGTGTTGCCGACAACCTATTTTACCCCTCTTCCACTGGTGATTTGTGTGCGCCGAATTTTTAGAATTTTTTAGTCATGTCGGCGACGAATTTTGCCTGTCGGCACCGTTTTTTACATATAGTGGAGTCGCCCTATAACAAAGAGATTTTGTGAATAAATGACCGAAAATACCAATTTATCGACTTGTGACTCATTTTTCTGAGACACGACCCATAGTTTTTGGATGTCTCCCCCCCATCCAGTCCCCATCCCGACGCCTTCTATTCACCTTTGTGCCATTATATACCTAGTTTCACTCTACTATAGCGCGAGCATGCGGTACTATGACGATTTAATTATTCAAAAGCAGTGGCAGAAATCTTTGAATAATTAAGCACATTTAAAAAGCTGCTGTAAATCATTCCGTGTCAAGTTGCCATTATTATCACCATATGGGTCAGATTGTCAGAAAATGTACAATTCACATTCACTAGTCCTCTCAAATAAACCAAATCTAAGACTAAAAGGTGGCATAAAATACAGTTGAACAGTCAAGAAAAATGTATGTCAAATCAACCCAATACCTACTATACCCAGATATACGTATTTCTTGCAAATCAATTTAGCAGAATTTACTAAATGTGTAGAGCTGGCGATTGTACATTTTCTGGAAATCCGACCTATATGGTATAGCAGCTGGGCTTCACCCATCTTCACATCACAAATAAAGCAAATCTATGATAAATTTGTGGTTCAGAATACAGTCCAACATCGCAAAACAGATCAATGTAATATCAATACTCAGATATAACTAGGATTTATTATTTTCCAGCCTCATTTAGCATTAAATGTGTAGAGCTGCCGATTGTACATTTTCTGACGGGCTGGCCCATTTTAGATAAATGTTAAATCCAATAAGTACTATGCTATTTGCTATGCATGAAACATTGTTCCAAATATAATATTATTGGTCAATAACTAGTGAACTAGTTAAATATATGCCATCTCTTTATGATAGCCTCAGATTTGCATAGCTATATATAAACAAAACACATTCAATTTGGTACATTAAAGGGTGGTATCCACTGACTGCGGTAAGCTCTGTAGTAATCTCTGCGGTAAGCCTTGCGATGGTGTTGTGATGGTCATGAGTGGCGAGGTCCTGCCTACATGGCCAGTGAACCATGTAGGCAGGACCTCCTCATTCCTCTCCACCTACAGAACCAGCACAACACCATGGCAAGGCTTAGCGCAGAGCTTACCACAGCCAGTGGAGACATTAATCATGCTTCTAAAAGAGATAACC
This sequence comes from Sthenelais limicola, assembly GCA_942159475.1. Classification (NCBI taxonomy): domain Eukaryota; kingdom Metazoa; phylum Annelida; class Polychaeta; order Phyllodocida; family Sigalionidae; genus Sthenelais; species Sthenelais limicola. Next base: position 49,340,087 of record OW804102.1, read on the forward strand.
ATAACCACTTCAAAAATGAAACCATTCTGAGCAACGGTTCTTGTGGAAAGACATTTGAGAAATATCATATTTTACGACTTGTGACTCATTTTCTTGTAACACATCACATATGGGGGGGGGGGGGGGTGTTGCTGGGTACGGGCAAGTGTAGCCATTTGCCTTGTGGCTGAATTATCCAGCATCTACCGTCTAATAGGGGACTTGCATAGCAGCCATTTTGAATCTTGATTCGCATGGTATTATGGGACTAATGGTACAGTGTAAAATCTATAGAAAACATGTCACGTTCAGCATGGGATAGATATATCTGTTCTCCAATGGCATATGTCTAATGGTATATATACATGTTGTCAGAATACAAGCCCCCACCTTTCCCATTATGCATGTGGTTTTCATAGATCCTTTATTAAAGCTACGATATTGGTGAAGACAATCTTGCAATTTATTATAAAAAACGTTGCCAAATATTTCTGGTCAGATTTAATCAGAAACAGTTCTCCATGGCCAAAAAGATATATTCTTAATCAACACAATACCAAATATACTCAGACATGCCAACTATTCCCCCCTTTTCAGTCTGATTTAGTAGAATTTACTAAATGTGTAGAGTTGTCAATTGTACATTTTCTGATGATCTGACCCGCATTGCCTTTCTCATTAACATGGTCAATCTAGTCTATGCTTTTCTTATAAGAACTTTAAAATGTATTGTTATTTTAGATTATGGACAATGTCGTTAAAATATAACAACATTAAATAATATCAATGTCGCAGTTATAGTTTACTTTTAGTTTTATAGTTAGTTTTTTATAGTTTTGCAATTGCTTTCTCATGTTAATGTAATGGGTCAAATCATCAGCAGATGTTCAATTGGCAACTCTACACATTAAGAAAATTCTGCTTGATTAGACTGAAAAAGGGATAAATACTAGACATATCTGAGTATATTTGGTATTGTGTTGATTATGAATATCATTTTGAATTTCATTTCTCTCCTGACTTTGGATTATTTGAGAAAATCGGTGAAGTTGATTTGTACATTTTCTGACGATCTGACCCTAATGGTATACATTTTGTTATTTGAATGCACATATATATGCCAAATACGGCCAGCTGGCGTCCTTCAAATGTATATTTATTAGTGCACAGTTTGAATGGAATCCAAGAGTCATAATAGCACACAGCTTGTGTTATACTCAGTCTGTATCCTTCCAAGAAGAGATTGTATGGGTCAGGTTTTCAGAAAATGTACAATTGTCAGCTGTACACTTTTGGTCAATTCTGCTAAAATAGGCTGCAATTTGGTCAATACTAGGTAAATGCGAGTATATTCGGCATTGTGTTGATTATAGCAATCTGTTTGGTTAGGTTGAATTGTATTTTGAACTTTATTTTCGTCTGAAATTTGGGTTATTTGACAAGATTGGTGAAGTTGAATTGTACATTTTCTGAGAATCTGACCCGTATACAGTATTTATGGAGAAACGATGAAGTCTGCTTGAAGATTAAACAAATGGATGCAAAGATTTAAATGTTTTCTGCTCCAAACACAATGTAATCATTGCAGTAATTATGTTGTCTTTTGTGATTATTTTGATTTATAACAGTGGAAATCCTACATCATGTTTTTATTACTCCAGGCTCTGAAGTGGGTTTACCAAATAGTTGGACCGTATTGTCTATTCGCCATGAGGGATTTCTAATCTTATGAGAGCTCCTAAGTTTCATATCAGTATGTGCAATAAACTATCTACATGTGAAAATCATTGCCCGGGCAATGGGAAAGACTACTCCGAAATGTACTTTTTTCAAACTTTTAACGTCGATTAAAATTTGATCATCCAATTTGAATTAAAAAAAGATATAGAAAAAAGTGATGGGTTGAATGAATTTAATTCACACGAAAATACATACATGGGTCAGATCATCAGAAAATGCACAATTCACCTTCACCAATTTTCTCAAATAATCCCAATTCAAGGCAGAAATGAAGTTCAGAACACAGTTCACCATAGCCGAAATGATACTCATAATCAACACAATACCAAATATACCCAGATATGCCAAGTATTCATCCGTTTTCAGTCTGATTTAATAGAATTTACTAAATGTGCAGAGTTGCCAATTGAGCATTTTCTGATGATCTGACCCACATACATTTGTGATCGGTTTTAGGAAAATGAGTCATAAGTCGCAAGATCTGGATTTTGGGATATTACGATATTTGAAAAAAGGAGATCAATGTGATTCCAATGAATGTAAACACTAGGGTACCTAACATGTATTTCTATATTTTAAGTTTGACATTTTTATTTTTGAAAAAAAAAACAGTTTGCAATGTTTCTGGCTGCGTAAACCAGTAAAATAACTAAATATACTCCATAAGAATGCTTTCAAATGCAATGATATATTTAATACAATGTCCCAAAATTTGGTGCATAGATTCATATAACTATAACTGCTAGACCCACTGACAATCAGAACATTTCACTAAAGAGACCTTGTGGAAAAGACACTTTGAAAAATATCCATTTTGCGACTTATGACTCATTTTCCTGAAACACATCTCATTTGAACGAAATGAAAATTATCCTGGAAACTACACTGCCGTCTCACACAGACAAACATTTCAATTAGATGGAATTTTAGACCAATTTAGGATCGACCATGTCATTTCTGACAATGTATTTGCAGAGGAAAATCTATACAGTCTACATCCTACTCCTCCTGTGTATCCAGTGCTCAGGCAGAGTCCACCCATCATTCTCTGTGACATCATGGAGCCTCGGTCATAATTAACAAACCTTCACTCAGGCTAGGCCCAAAGTTGAGAGAGTCCCTTCAAATCGAGGGAAAGCCTCTCGTCCTAACCTACAAAGTGCCATTATAATTCCATTGAGACTGTAAAATGTCATTGTATTCCCATTAGAACGAACGCCTAGTCCTAGGCCAGGATACTGATTAGCGAAGTAGGGGTTTAATTAGTGATATGAGTTAATTTGGTAAGGTTTGTGTTGTCGTAGTAGCTAAGAATACAGCTTTAGTATCTGGTTTGTATTGTATCTGGCATACATAGGAATACCTGGTTATTCGGAAATTAACAACCGGTATTTTTGTTATTATTTTTGTTTAATTTCATTTAAAGTCCTATAATCTATTCAATAGTGATACAAACGACGCAATTGTTCATCATGAACGCTTTCCAGCGTTTCTGGAAACGAAATAAAGAATACATTTAATTTAATTAAATTAAAGATATTCCTTCCTATCTTTCCTTGCATATCAGCTGGCAAGGAACCTCTAGGGAAATACCGGTAGTTTCCTATACACAAAATGCTATGTTGTATTATCATTATATCAGATTTCTCGGTCATGGGTTTGACTATGAAGTGCTTTTCTGTCTCTTTTTCTCTGTGTCTCTCTCCCTTCTTCTCTATCTCTATTTCCTGGGTATGGCCATAAACTGCCTCCCTCTCAGCTCTCCCGCCCTTGATATAACCATATTAAATGTATTGATAAGGGAGTAAAGCAACCAATCTCACTCACTCACTCACTCACTCACTCTCAGCTCTCCCGCCCTTGATATAACCATATTAAATGTGTTGATAAGGGCGTAAAGCAACCAATCTCACTCACTCACTCCCTCTCAGCTCTCCCGCCCTTGATATAACCATATTAAATGTGTTGATAAGGGCGTAAAGCAACCAATCTCACTCACTCACTCAATATCAGATTTCCACACACACAAAGGAAGAATAGCTCAGGGCGGAACATTTTAAGTACAGGTCTGTTATGCACAAGGCCCCTGCGCCATGCATCGATTGGTCGCTAGGTCCACACCACTCCCAATCCTTGTCAGTCGATATGCGGGACATGGATCCGGTCATCAGTCTGCCATGAATTTAACTTGAATGAATAATTTACATCTAATTTACATAATTATGATTATACAAGATGAAAATAAGGACGATGTCTCCATTGTCAAAATTGCAACAACACTCATTTATAAAAAGAGCTGCATTCAGAGTTGTTTTGACTAAAAGATTTTGTTTACATATTTACCCGTATTATAATGTATAGGATTGAATTTGTCAATAGTCTGCTGATGTTATATGTTTATACACGGATTTAAAGACAAATCAGTTGAGAAAAAACTGCCGCCGGTGAGCGATAATAAGTGAAGCCACCGAATTAAAAGATTTCAGCGGGTATCAGAAATATGAATGTTGAATCTGTGTCCTAAGGAATCACTATGGCTTTAATGATGGAGATATTTCATGGGAATTTTATCGAATATTCCGTGTACAGTCAGGGCTCTGAGTGGATTGAGTATAGCTCCAAACTGAGGGAAAGAAGCCTCGCGCTTCAAACCGCAAAATGCCATTAAAATCTCATTAGTTTAAATTCCATTGAGACCATGCAGGGCCAGGAAAGCGATTAGCGCAGTAGGCGTCCAATCACTGACATACCATTCTTCTGATGTGCGAGGCTGTGAGCCTAGAACTTGCCCACTCTCCACATATCTTTGTTTCTAGCGTAAGTCATATATCAATAGGGGAATTTCTTGATTCTCATGGAATTATGGGAGTTGTATATGAGTGTAAAAGCTATGGAAACATATTATGTTCAGCATGTAACATTTTCCACTGATCTAATGTAGATAGCGTTGTGTCTAACATGTTTTGATAAAACAGGAAACTTCATCTTTCCCATCATGCATTTGTTTTTAATAGATCATTCACGAAAGCAATGATATTGGTGAAAAGATCCTTGCATTTTCCGATGAAATTATTGCTAAAAATTGGTATGTCAGATTTCTTCTGAAAGCATCCCAGCATGCTCTGAATGTAATAGACATGCGCAGTGAGTCATGCAAATCCCCTATTGTCATCTATTATCGCTCATTAACACCTATACTTGCACACATTTATCACCTTATGTTGACATATTGAATCGCGTCGAGTCTCTTTGTGTATTACTTGGAACATATGCACTCCAGTGTATACAGATGTGGGTATGTATTCCCAACAATACCTACAATATACTTTAAGTATGTATATGGGTCAGATTTTCAGAAAATGTACAATAGGCAGCTGTACACATTGAGTAAATTCTGCTAAATAAGACTGCAATTTGGTCAATACCAGGTAAATTCGAGTATATTAGGCATTGCAATGATTCTAGCAATCCGTTTGGCTAGGTTGAACTGTATTTTGAATTTTATTTTCGTCTTAAATTTGAGTTATTTGAGAGGATTGGCGACGTTGAATTGTACATTTTCTGAAAATCTGACACATATATACACACATGTGCGGAGTGAGCTGTATTGGTGTTTGCGTAACAAAATAGGGGAGTTGCATGTCTCACTGCGCATGTCTGTCACAGTGCATGCTGGGACGGATTCAGCTCAAGTGTGATATACAAGTAGTTGGCAATATTTTTATCAACAATTGCAAAAATGTTTTCACCAATATCATAGCTTGTATAAATATTTAATGAAAACCAAATGCACGATGGGAAAAATGAAATCTTGTGTTATGGGAAAATGTATAACATCTATGACATTAGAGCATTGATAAATGTTACATGCTGAAAATAACATGTTTTCTATAGATTTTCCACTGTACCATTAGTCCCATGATTCCATGTGAATCTAGATTTAAAATGGCGTCTATGCAACTCCCCTATTAAAATCTTAATTATCAAATATAGTGAATTATTAGCATTATTAAAATAGCCTTGTCTAAGCCAACGATAGGGAATTCAAGTTGTGGGAAAGCTTTTATGACGAAGTGTAAATTTTGCCTGTTGTTATCCCCCCATATAATACAGTCCCTGCGCCTCTGCTGTAATAAATAATAATAATAATAAAATTCTTTTATTTCATGACTAGCACATTACAGTGGATCAAAAATTCAAGGAAAATTTCTGAAAAAGAAATACAGGTAGTACACCTCAGGTCTAGAGACTAGACCTGGTTTTCCTGTGTATGCCTAGCTACTGGGAGTTGACTAGCTACTTTTGGGGGTTGACTAGGGGTTTTGCTGAGGGGCTAGGGTTTACAATGTAATGGTAAATGGTGCAAAATTGTATTTCAGTGATTCCTGAAGAGATACAAAACGAATTGTTTGGCAGATCTGATTTAATCGAGATTATATTCATACCCATCTTGGTTTGAAAACAGAAGTTTGTAAAAAAAATGTTATCACTTCTCATTGTTAAGGACCTAGTCCATCAAGCCGATTCTCATGCGATTTTGCGCCGCAGAGGACTCTTTTGCACTAAAATATGTGACATTTGCATGAGAATCGGCTTAGTGGACACGACCCTTTAACCTTGTCTACTTCAGAAATAAAGACCCGGTGTAGATCGCTATAGATCGCTAACAGATTATTAAAATAGCCTCAGTAGTTTGTGGAAGACCAGCTATAAGCTGTTAAAATGTGATCCGTTTTAGGAAAATGAGTCATAAGTCGCAAAAAATAGATTTTGAGATACCATTATATTTGAAAAGATGAGATCAAGCCGATTCCAATGGTGGTAAACATTAAGGACATTAAATAAGTATTTCTATATTTTAAGTTTGATATTTTTATTTCCGAAAAACAAAAGTGTTTAATATTTTTTTGTGAACAATTACTGGCAATATAGGTAAATCTACTCCATAGGATGATCTTAGAAATGCAAGGATATATTTAATACACTATCCTGAAATTTGGTTCATGTATTCATAAGACCTATCTCACTAGATACACCAAAAATGAAAACACTCCAAAAAGGAATCTTGTGAATAAATGACTTTTAAAAATATGAATTTTGCGATTTATGACTCATTTTCCTGAAACACATCACAAATAACATTACCTCGTTGAATATCAATAAGAATGACGGTCTCTCCGTCTACCATTGCTCTTTATACTGTTAAAAGTCCTAACGGCAAGTTCCACTCGGGCAAAGCCTGAAGAAAGTAGTAATTAGAGTAATTAAGCTACTTATTAGCCAATTACAGGATCAGTTGGAGTAATTAAATTACGCGAGCTCGCTAATTATCCAATTAAACTCCTAACCTTAACTTTACTTGATTGTAGCTTCCTTGTTTTAATCCAATCAGCTTGAAGCGCTTTTAATTATTGACAGCTGGTGGGCGGGGCAAATCAAAGCACAACGCTTTACATATATGGGTCAGATTTTCAGAAAATGTACAATTGGCAGCTGTACACATTTAGTAAATTCTGCTAAATAAGGCTGCAATTTGGCCAATACTAGGTAAATTCGAGAATATTTGGCATTACATTGATGCTGGCAATCTGGTTGGTTAGGTTGAACTTTATTTTGAAGTTTATTTTAGTCTGAAATTTGGGTTATTTGAGAAGATTGGCAAAGTTGAATTGTACATTTTCTGAAATTATGACCCATATGGGTCAGATCACCAGTAAATATACAACTGACCTTCACCAATTCTCTCAAATAAGACAAATTTAAGACGAAAATTAGGTTCAAAATACAGTTCAACATAACCAAACAGATTTATTGAATGAATCAATACAGAATATACACAAATATACCTAGTATTCATCACGTTTCACTCTAATTTAGCAGAATTTGATAGATGTGTAGAACTGTAGATTGTGCTTTCTCTGAAAATCTGACCCATATATATATATATATATATATATATGAAACCCATCACATATGATACTTTACCCATATTCATGTTTAGTGCTGAATTAAAACGATAATAATTCATATTCAATAGCATCACTATTCCTGTATTGGTGTATTTTATGTGCTTGTGACCAGGCTGCTGGTATGAACGCTATAAATATGCTTTACATTAATAATAATAAAGTGTATGTATTAAACAATAAATAAATATGTTTATAAATCAAATCACATGCAGCATGTGCGTAGTTATCTGAGATATACCCTTTCGCTTTGTGTGCATGTGCGATGTGTTAATGGAAAATGAGCCACAAGTCGCAAAATTGATTATTATTTTTTTAAATAATTTATTTACAAGATCTCTTTATTGTAATGTTTTCATTTTTGAGGTGTTTAGTACTGCTAGTAGCATGAATATATGTACCAAATTCCAAGATTGTGTATTGAACATATTTATGCATAATTGAGGGTTTTTTTTAAACGTATTTTTATTCAGGGAATATTTAAGCTGGCATATGCCATAACTATTGATGTATAAGGATCGGGGAAGTCCGGTATTCCTCCTTAGCCTGAATTTTCGCTATTACATTTCAGTTTTTAAAATTTTTGTGTGGGTTATAATAATACTAGTATACTTTCCCTCTGAGGGGGTAAGGAAATGATGAGATGGTATGGATTAGTGAAATAGTGAACACGATAAGAAAAGGTTGGGGGGGGGGGGGGTCTTATAATGGAATAGACATTAGTCTTGGCATGTGAAGATATGAGGAGTTACTCTATCAATCCCAACTCAACATAGGATATTATAATCTGCTATAATCTCTTAGATTTAAAAGTCAGGGATATTAATAGGTTATCCTATATGGAGTATATTTTGATTGATCAAACACAAGTATTGCTTACTTTTTTTATGCATTAACAACTACAGAATTCCCTATTAGATGTCCCTAAAGTTTACCACCATTGGAATCCGCTTGATCTCATCTTTTCAGATTTGACGATATCGCAAAGAATTCTTGCGACTAATTTTTTTGACACATTTTACTTATACTAATATAGCGGACATCTCAACTTCGTGTTAAAAGTGGTAAATCTTTCTTTTTTGATCGATGTTATAGCTTGGAATGCAGCTTATTAGGGTCAGATCGTCAGAAAATGTAGATCTCGCCTTCCGCTATTTTCCTCATATAACCCAAATTTAAGACACAAATTAGGTTCAAAACACGGTTCACCATAGCCAGAATGATACATTAATAATTAACACAATAGCAAATATATTCACATATGCCTGGTATGTATGCCGTTTTAGGCTAATTTAGCAGAATTAACTAAATGTGTAAAGTGGCCAATTGTACATTTTCTGATGATCTGACCCATTATTACCAGAACATACATGGGTTAGCTTTTCAGAAAATGTACAATTTGCTTTCACCAATCCTCTCAAATAACCCACATTTAAGACAAAAATGAGCTTCAAAATGCAGTTTAACCTAACAGAACTGATACTCTAAATCAATGCGATTTCAAATATACTCAAATATACCCGGTATTTATCATGTTTCAGCCAAATTTAGCAAAATTTCCTAAATGTGCAGAGCTGCCAATTGTACATTTTCTGAAAATCTGACCCACATGTATGTGCATACACCTAGCCCTACGCCTAGCCTTTCTGACTTTTACTTGTAATCCCATAAGCTGTGTAAACTGCTTTATTATTATTATTGTTTTCATGTACATGGTCGTCGATCAAAACATGAGAACAATGGTCAGCAGAGATTAAGCATTTACTTCAAAGTTCCGGAGGTTTACTTCTGTCTTCATTTGAACAATTAATTCCAATCGTGATACAAGTCTAATCCGATAATCTAATTATTTGCACGCATTTCCATTCTGGTCATGTAATCTAAGACAAATAGAAGGTGTGATTAGTGGCTTTAGTTCACGCACTAATTTACATGTGCCACTGCGCATGTCTGGTACAGTGCACCATGGGATGGATTCTGTACAAATTGGACATACAAATATTTGGCAAGATTTTCATCGAAAATTGCAACAATGTTTTCACCAATATCAGAGTTTGTATAAATGTATTTCTTGGGAAATACCAAAACAATCATTATTTATATTGATCAGATCATCAGAAAATGTATAATTGACAACTCTACACATTTATTTAAATCCTGCTAAATCGGAGTAAAAACGGATAAATACTTGGCATATCTGAGTTTATTTTGTATTGTGTTGGTTATGAATATCATTTTGGCTATGAAGAACTGTGTGTTGAACCTTATTTCTGTCTTGACTTTGGATTATTTGAGAAAATGGGTGAAGGTGAATTGTACATTTTCCGACGATCAGACTCTTTTACGAAGACAACAAAATTGTATCTCTCTATAATTATATTATTATTTTCTAAGGGGCAACTCGGAAGAACTCCAGTGGAGATTGAGCTCTGTCCTTTTCCTGATTTATATTGCTCTATGTATATGTTTCCTGAATAAAAGTTTCATAATAATAATAACAAAATGAACTTACCTGGTATTAACACGAAGACCACAAGCACGGTGACCAGTGTAGACCATGTGATCCAGACGCTATTTCGTACACCTTCCATTTTAGACGTGTTCCTTGTTTATCCTGTATGTATCAATTAACGCTGCTTGCTCGCATTAAGCCTTCCTTTTATCTTTCAATAAGCTGAAGCTTGTTTCCTTTGCAATAAGCTTTATATCGCGATCAATCAATCTATCTATGCGCGGAGCTTTTTCGTAAACTTTTCTCTCGAATCTTTATGATTCTTTTTCGATGGCATTCGAAGCAATATTTCTCTACTTTATATGATCGTGGGAACCCGGTACCCTGTTTAGATGTGTCTTCCCTTTATAATTCCACCACCGTATCCACGTTTCGGGGTTGATTTATTTGGAATTGGGTTTCTTTTGTCTATCTGTCAGTGGGTACCAGGCTTCCTTTTATAAATAATCATAAAGCCTATTGAACTTAACAACCGAGTCGGTCGGTCTATGATATCAGATGGTTCCAATATGAAGAAAGTTCAATAGGCAATATGCGTGTAGCAGATTGGTACCTAAGTGTATATAGAATATATATATGAAAGGGTACTACCAATGTGCTAGGTTAGGAAAGGCGGTAAAGCTCTAAGTGGGTTTCTGCACTGTACTTAGCAGCAGAAAAGTCTAGGTTTTCTAAGGTTCAGGTTAGGTTTCAAGGTTTGTAATGTAGAAATGGAGTATTCAATTCAGGTACGTTTCACGCACGATGCTAAATAAAACAATAAACTGTTGAAAATGGAACCTGATCTATGTCACCTTTTTAACAATTTCAAAAACAGAGGGACGCTCCTCGAATTATTTTTTTCGGCGAGGTTCACCCAGCCCGAAGAACAAGAACAATTGTTCCGAGGATAAAGAAGACGGTGTTTATGAAGACAATGAGGAATGGGTTTCCCTTGTCTTTGTCTATGTCTTCCCCAGTCAGTTGTGTTTGAGTGAGAGGTGGTGCCCTTTTAATGCTATCAGAAACGGAGCATTTTCAATACATCCAACACAAAGGACTTGGTGACTAAATCATAGATCAGAAGACCGAGACAAACAACACAGAATGTAGTCTATGACTTAGGGTTCTGGTCGGACTCTACTAAGGGAATGGGTGGTGACAAAATACCAACGTATCCCTCACATAATTGTAACGATATCTTGGTATATATAATATAATAGTTACACGAATCTACTACAGTACAATGATATATATCAGTACATCTGGTATATGAATGTGTAGTTTACATGGTATAAAACTTCAACCTGTTTGCATACATGGTGGCTTGTACTTGTTCATATGAACAATGCTAAATCAAATGAAAATCCATTGATGCTAAGTTTTATGTATGCCTTTTTCTACAGGTTCAATGCATTGTTAATGCGATTGCTCTGTCAAAACCAACCCATGTTTAACTGCGATATAAGGTTTCCTATTAAACATCATGTAGTCCATTGCATATCATATCGCAACACATAAAACATGAATCGTTTCCTTTGGAAATTATAAGTCCAGTGCATCTATATATAAGGTATACCCAATGCAGTTCTATACGTACCATTCATTGGTATTTCACCCATTGTATATCACGTATTTCCAAATCCTTTCACAATCCTCATAGCATATATCAAGAAATTCAGATATAGCATATGACATAGCCTCTCAAAAAATAGTCCACACCGAAGAACCCGATCCAACCATTATTCCAATGACTATGACGATATCTGGGTGGTGTATATAATATAATGAGAATTAGGTTGCACTTTTAAAGGTAAAACCTATCCCAGGGCCTCTATTTGCCAACTTCTCATGTATTGGCTCCCCTATAGGCTCCTCTGCACCCGAGTCGGCCCGCTCTCAGGCAAGTTTCAAGCCCAACTGACGGTATAGCACTGGACGCATGACTGCTTCTATGTCCATTGCTGTACTGCTTGTGCAATGAGCGGAACTGGTATAATAAAGGTATCCTCATACCCAACCACGGTGTGGTATAATAAAGGTATCCTCATACCCAACCACCGCCGTATCCACCGTCACGTATTACACTCCAAGACTCCTAGGTAAACGTTTCCTTCTTCAAACATCTATTAACTTAGCAATTAAACAATACTTCAATACTGTTAAACTTGAAAGTGATAATGATATCCATATATATAGGAGTCAGTCGCAGGAATATATCAATATAATATGCACGTTTGTATGTATAGGGAGGAGGTCCTGGTTGAGGCATATACACAAGTGGTGTATTCACCAATATACCACTCAGTTGTATCCCACCACCACAGAAACGTACGGAAGAAACACCTCTTCACAGTTCATATACACAGTAACAGTCCATACCAACACTTAATTCCTCCTGGGTGTCCTAGGACGGCTCCTCTAGTGAGAAACAAAGCTACTCCAGGGTGTTTCTACTATAGATCAACACACGTGCAGGCTTGGTAGTGGTAGTATAGGCAATGCACATATTAACCATTGCAATTAGCCATGACGCTGATATCTGCGATTGTTTAGTATAGAGAAGAGAGACCGGTGGCCTGTGGTATTATAGGTATGCATACACCCCCTCCTCCACGGCCTCCTCACCTGGATGGGCGTGCTGGTAACAAAGCAATGTACTGGAGGCGTTGGTTTTCACGGTTCACTGACTTCTCCCGCACTGCATACTACACAGAGGATCTGCATTCATGTATGTCTAAAGTCAGCATGCATGTATATTGTATGCATAAATAAATATATATGCTAGCACCCCCGTATATACATGTTGTCTCTGGGCATGCTATATGTATCCATGCTTAGCTTTGTATTCATCATTCCTCACCTCTCAATAATAGATTCCTTTGCATAGTTTATGTATTATCTATTAAAGTGAAATGACTAGTTCATATATTGGAGGGTTGTGTTGGAGCGAGCTGGTATGTATGTATGTATATTTCCAATGAGTATCTATCTGCAGTAGTAAGTGAAATGTACAATATCTCCTCCTTGGATGGGTGCTTCCAGAAACAGTAGGCACCTCCTCCTCCTGTTCCTCCTGTTGTAACTCTGGTAGGAGTTTGTCCTCCTGTGTCAGAATCTGTATAAGTAATCCACTGATGTATCTGAAGTAATATTTAAGAGAGGGTGATATGACTGTGGATGCTCCGTAACTAACTCCTTCACCTCTCTATCTCTCTCTCTTTCTGTCTCACTGTAACACTTTCTTACCAAGTAATGCTCCTCCGGAGTGGAAGTCAGTGAGAATATGCTGTCTCACCTCACCCCATATATCTCTCTTAGTGTAAAACTCCTCCACCACCTCCTCCACCTCCTCCTCCTCCTGCTCCACCAATGCCTATAGCTGCTCCTCCAGTATGGGGAGCACCGATCCTTCCACCTACCTCCACAGCGCCGGGGCCGCGTCTGAAGCTCGGCCTACCACTCCCAGGCCTTTATATGCTCTGCCGACGACTACTCCCTCCTCCTCCTCCTCCTCCTCCTCCAGTACCTCCTCCAGTACCTCCTGTTGGTTCCCACTCGCTAGCCTAGCGTTACCAGAAACAGTCACCCTTGCCTCCTGCTCCGTGAGTGTGTGAGTGAGGGAGTGAGTGAGCGAGTGAGTGAGTGAGTGAGTGAGTGAGTGAATCACACAGTCCCTTTTTTCTTCTTCTTCAATACTCCAATAGATAAAGGCACCAGACCGGCCAACAAGGCACAAGAAAAGCGTCTCAGTCAGTCCAATCAGACCCAGTCAGCACATGTAGACCCACCAGCCCAGACCCAGTCAAGCTTCAAGTATAGGCCCAAGCTGAGGCACACCTCCGACGACCCCCACCTTTCAACAATAACAGCCGGTTTCGGTGTTATTGACGATCTATCTATACATTCATCTATACGCCCATACTCCAATACTTATCGACCCGGTGTGTGAAGGGGAGGTGGAGGAGAGTGTACATATTGATTAATCATTGGTAGCCTTCTCTTCGTATAACTATCTCCACCTCAACGTCCTCCTCCTCCTCCTCATCTTCCACCTCCGCCTCCTCCTCCTCCACCCCGCCTCCTCCCGGCCCACCCCCTCCTCCTCCTCCTCCTCCTCCTCCACCGCCTCTTGTTCTAAGAGAAGGTATGGTTTGCGGTACTATTGACATGGGGTCTATTGACCCCGAGCATATGCGACCAGGGGCGCAGACGTCTGTATTCAGAATGGGAGCAAACCCAGCTAAGGTAAAGCAAGCACTCCAGCCGTCACCGCCTCCTCCTCATAAGGCCCCTTCAACTAAGCACCCAGTAGTTTGAAGTGGGAAATACTGAGTAGTTGTTATTATATGTTACGTAATCAAATGTAATCAGAAAGATATCCTTGTAAATGCAAATGCATTACTAAAATAACCCTGCGTCTAAATTAACTGCAACGTTAGCTATCGCTTTTGTCGTTAAGTTAGCAGTCGGTGCATAATCAACTTACACGGATATAAGCGCCCGAATATGTTAGCGCCCTACAAAAAAGCAGTGGCGCCGAGAGAAAATAAAGAATGGGTTGTTGTGTCTCTTTGGCTTTGGTTACTTTTGGAGAAGGGCAGTTTTGACTGGGTTTGATGACGTTTGGTGGATGCAGAGCCGAGCTTTCCCACCCTCTCAGGCTCTACCATCAGTTCCTCGTTTACCCTGTAGGGGGCATGTCGTACTGGCTAGTTCAGTTAGGCTTAACAGCCAGGGAGGTGTTTCTCTCGCTCTCTTTCTCTATCGCCTTCCTGTCTTAAGAATCCATCATTAACTCTTTTCATTGGAAAAACTATCCATTCCTCATTTAAGGCAATTCATATCTCATCCTCCCAGGGTATTTCAGATGAAACCTCTCCAATCAAATGACTCGGCAATTTTCATCGGCTTATATATTATGGTACTGTCTGTTTTGTTATCCCTTTCAAAGTCAGTGAGGCATTCTACGAGACCAATTTAACACATTTATCAATACCTGTTTGCTCTGCATTATCAAGAAATTAAATTTAATGCAAATACCCAGTTTACAGAAATGTCATGATCTATTATATTATGTTCATGATATGTAGTAGTGTTATACCTCATGGTAACATAGCTTTAATTGTCTCCTATACTACATGTTACTTTTCCTTTGTATTACACTACGTATAACAGTAGTGAACTGGCCAATTAATCCGAACGTGTACAGTCACACTCTAATAGTGCGACCAAGCACATGTATAGCGAATGTCTCCATAAAGAAGGTCCTCTCGTTGTTACATTCCCTCTATAGTAGTAACCAGTCGCCCAATGCACCTGGAGCGATGGCACTATGTACCACAGAGCTATGGTACCTCATAAGAAGTACTCTCAGATTGCCCGTGAGGTAAACATACTCAGGACGGAGTACCCTTTGTATCCTATCACTTCTTACTCTCTCCCCACTCACTCTTATACAACTCTCTCAGGTCTCTTCCACGATGGATTCCATACAAGTGGAGGTTCTTTTCTGAGGTGCCTTTCGTCGTCTATGTTAATGTATCTCATCCCTTAAACAATTATTTGTTGGTTGGGGTATGTGTGCTGTCCTAGCTCATCGTTCTTTGCTGGTTTTCTTAGCGATTTCTCAAAGACAGTTGTTGGAATTGCCCCTGAGGAGTTATTGATTAGACTGGGGTAACTACTAAGTGAATCTATCTCTTGTATAGAATTACTCCTAGATTAAAACCTCAATATTTCCTGGAATGACAGATGTATTGAGGTTGTTTTAAGGTTTATTCGGCAGTGTAAATGTTCTGTTCCCTTCTGTCCTGACCTTACGCCATGCTAACAATCTCAGTAAAAGTGGAAGTGATGATAATAGCTGTAATATTGACCACTCGTCTGGTGTTTATCGAATATCCCTTGCATTGTCACCTGAGTGGTATAGTATATGTTCACACATATAATAAGAAATCATCGCCCTAAAGTTATCGGGAGAATTCGTGTTGATGGAATAAAGACAAAACGAGTTGTTTCTCTAATGTGAAACACATGACAATTGACCAAGAGGAAAGATCCAACTTCGTGCAGTACTCCAGGGGGCGGGGAGTGAGTGGCATGTGACTGATCGCTCCACCAATGGGGCTATGTTATACCGCGTATCAGTGCGCGCAGTAGGATTATGTTATCATAGCAATGCAGGCGTGTGTATGGAGAGTTAAGGGAGACGCAGTGTTACAAGCAGCGAGCGTGCATACTACTCGGGCGGCTCAGCGCATGTGGTGGTGTACAAGCGAGTGGATACAAGTCCGTTATATCTCTACCCTTCCGTCCTTCCTCCTGTTTCTCCTTCTCTCTGGTTCCACCCTGCAGTATAGTAGGGCTGCAGCTATAACCACTATAAGCTCTCCTCCAGCGGGTTCTCCTACTGCTATACCACCAGCTACACCTCCTGCTCCTGCTCCTGCTCCTGCTCCTGCTCCTGCTCCTGCTCCTGCTCCTGCTCCTGCTCCTGCTCCTGCTCCTGCTCCTGCTCCTGCTCCTGCTCCTGCTCCTGCTCCTGCTCCTGCTCCTGCTCCTGCTCCTGCTCCTGCTCCTACAGGAGGTAGTTAATTACTCCAGGAATGGCTGACAGTTAGCAAACACAGAGGATTCACCCTTTTCCTGGTCCTCCACTCTCTGCTCCCCCATGATATCCTCTGTCTACCCATCCATCCGTTGGATCATCCGTCCCTTCCTCCTCCTCCTGGGTGTGGATGGATTCCCCTCCACGGTGGTGGTTCTACTTACTATAGCCTACCACTGCCTCGTCGCTCCCAGATAGGGCTCCTCCTGGGCGTCAGGAGAGAGAGAGAGAGAGCCTGGGACGCTTGGTTAGTACTGGAGAGGAGAGGATTCGTCAACCAATGCTTCTACTCTGACTTTCTCCAGTAGTCCTCCTCTTCTTCCTCCAGTAGTTGTACAAGCACATGCCGTCATTCCAGTCAGTCACGACCACCACCGCCACCACCACCACCACCGTCACCACTCTGCAAGCCAGCCGTGGGAGTAGTAGTAGTAGTAGTAGAGAGTAGTTAGGTCCTACTGTTCCTCTTCCTCCAGCTTCTCTGTTCTCATAATATTATTATATGGGTCAGATTTTCAGAAAATGTACAATTCAACTTCGCCAGTCTTCTCAAATAACCCAAATTTCATATGAAAATAAAGTTCAAAATACAGTTCAACCTAACCAAACAGATTGCTAGAATCAATGCCATGCCGAATATACTCGAATTTACCTAGTATTGACAAAATTGCAGCCTAATTTAGCAGAATTTACTAAATGTGTACAGCTGCCAATTGTACATTTTCTGAAAATCTGACCCATATACATATATACTCCTGGGTTAGAATGTGTGTCTGTTCAGAAGGTCTTGGAACCATATATATACTCCCCACACACAAATACACCTTATTTCAGTCAGGTCCAGAAGGCAGTTTTGGACCCCTACGTTTTAGGGGTCATTAACACTTTTAGCCTTATTCTTATAGCCTTGTGGTTAAGCTTATCGCTGGATGTGAAATTGAGGAATGTGGCCTTCTGGACAGGACTGATTATACACTAAGAATGGCTTGGTGTTTAGTTATAGCTTTGGTTGTTATAATGGGTGTTATGCCTCTCCTACAACAGCCTCTGTTCCTCTCTTCTTCACTATCCCCGCCTCTCTCTCTCCTCTTTCAATATGTTTCTCCCACATCCCTCTGTTTCTTTCTCCCTTTCCTGGCAAGCCATCCAAACCCCATCACGTTTCTCCAGTTTTCCCATCGAGTGTGCTGCCAAAGACTCGTAACCGTGTTCTACGACTATTTCTAGCCCACATATATGGGTCAGATTTTCAGAAAATGTACAATTCGCCTTAACGAATCCTCTCAAATAAACCCCATTTCAGACAAAAATGAGCTTCAAAATGCAGTTTAACCCAACAGAACTGATACTATAAATCAATGCGATACCAAATATACTCGGTATTCATCAATCTTCAGCCTAATTTAGCAGAATTTCCTAAATGTGTAGCGCTGCCAATTGTACACTTTCTGACGATCTGACCCATATGCTTCTTAAAAAACCGTTATCCATGTTTAGCATTGTAGAAGTCCCGATGGCATGTCATGTTGAATAAAAGTTTGTATTAAAAAAACAATTTTAGGAAGAAATTGATGTTGAAAAAACACAGACCTTTTCATATGGCTGAACAGAATCAACGCAATACCAATTGAACCTCAATCAACATGTTTTTAGTCAACGTTAGATACTTTATGACGGTTCAAACTCCAAAACACAGGTATATTTCAATATTTCCTATGCTATAGGGGCATATAATGAATAGTGAATGGGTCAGATCGTCAGAAAATGTACAATTTGCGTTCGCCAATTCTCTCAAATAACCTGAATTTAAGTAAAAATTTAGCTTCAAAATATTGTATAACATAGCACAACATATATTCTGAAACGACACAATACTGAATATATATAAATGGTATCCATCATTTCTCAGCCTAAACTAGCAGAAATTACTAGATGTGTAGAGCTGTCAATTTTACATTATCTGACGATCTGACCCGAATGGAACTGGGTACTATTAATGTCCAATACATATTCAGTTACTAGCCCTCAGTTCCATTATCTCTATTCTATCTTCTGCAGGTAGAGCAAAGTACTATGGTAACAAGTTATGCTACCCCACACTTGATTACATTTCTATATGGGTCAGATTTTCAGAAAATGTACAATTGGCAGCTCTACAGATTTAGTAAATTGAGCTAAATTCTGCTGAAAAATGATGAATACTGGGTATATCTGAGTATATTTGGTATCACATTGATTTAAAGTATCAGTTCTGTTATGTTAAACTGCATTTTGAAGCTCATTTCTGTCTTAAAGGGGGGTTATTTGAGAGAATTGGTGAAGGCGAATTGTACAATTTCTGAAAATCTGACCCATATATCGCTGTAATGTATCTAGATGCTTACGTTTTGTTTTACTTTATCTATTATTTTATTTATTTATTTACTGTGTTTCTTTTGCATGTTAGGAGCTTACTGGAAGACGGTATTTCCCTTATCAGATGTATGCCTCTTTTTTGCACAACGCTTTCAAGTAGGCCTACTATTAAATAACATAATGAATTGGATTGAATTGAAGACTGTCATGTGAAAGCATGGCATGTTGACACAGTTCCACACTCATGATGGGTGTAAGGTGGGTGCAGTCTAGGCCCAAAGATGAGAGGGTCCCTTCAAACGGAGGGAAAGCCTCTCGGCTTAAATCGTAAAGTCCCATTAAATTTCCATAAAGACGGTACCATCTCATTATAATCCCATTAGAACGCCTAGTCCTAGGTCAGGCCTATTAGCGAAGTAGGCGTCCAGTCGCTGACATACCACTCTTATCTGATCTGAGGGCTTGGGCCTAGACTGGGTGTACATCCGATTATGGGGACGTGAAGAGTGTTATTTTAACTTTAAAGTCCTCCTCTCCTCTTAAAGGTCTCTTCTCTCCTCTCTCCTCTCTCCTCTCTCCTCTCTCCTCTCCTCTCTCCTCTTTCCTCTCTCCTCTCCTCTCTTCTCTCTCTTCACTCTTCACTCTTCTCTCCTCTCTCCTCTCTCCTCTCTTCTCTCTTCTCTCTCCTCTCTCCTCTCTCCTCTCACCTCTCTTCTCTCTCCTCTCTCCTCTCTCCTCTCTCCTCTCTCCTCTCTTCTCTCTCTTCACTCTTCACTCTTCACTCTTCTCTCCTCTCTCCTCTCTCCTCTCTCCTCTCTCCTCTCTCCTCTCTCCGCTCTCCGCTCTCCGCTCTCCTCTCTCCTCTCTCTGCTCTCCGCTCTCCGCTCTCCTCTTTCCTCTCTTCTCTCTCCTCTCTCCTCCCTCCTCTCTCCTCTGTCCTCTCACCTCTCTCCTCTATCATAATCCGCCTCCCCCGGCCATTCACTCGCCCCAGCCCCACACCTCTCTTTCTCTTCCCCGCTCTCTTTCTTCTCCTCTCTCTGTATCTTTCTCTCTCCTCCCCCATCCTCGCCTCTATCTTTTCTTTTCTCACCCTCCCCTTAGTCTCTAGGCCTCACCTCTTTTGTCTGTCCTTCATCTCTCTCTCTCTCTCCTCTGTCTCTTTCTGTGTTCTTCTTTCCTCTAAACGTGTATGCGACGGGCCTTATACGTCCAAGGTAATCATGCAAGTAGACTTAAAACTGAAATGAACATGGGCTGTGGATAGCAATGTATATTTCATACATATCGCTTGATTGACAACATCAAACAGCAGGATTGGTTAACTTCGCCATGGCTTGGACATAGTTGACGTAAGGTAATTGTAATTGTTCTTTTACTTTAACATACAAACTATAGGATGGCGATCTTCATCCGAATCCACGAAGATTCAGGCTGTCTATACTAAAGGGGATGTGGGAAAATAAGTCACAAGTCGCAAAAATGGATTTTGAGAAATCATCATATTTGAAAACATTCTTGTGTTATTCTTCCAGTTCCTCCTCCTCTTCCAATGATGGTAAACAGTAAGATATTTAATAAGTGTTTCTATATTCTAAATATTTTGATATTTTTATTTTGGGGCATGTATTCATGCTACGACAAGCGTGAGGTAACCCAAAAATAAAAACATTTCCACAAATATATCTTGTGAATAAATCACTTTGAAAAATAGCATTTTTGCCACTGTGACTCATTTTCCTTAAACACATCACAAATATTTCTCCGAAATTCTACACTTTATTTCATCTTGCGGACCTTTCAGAATTGAGCAATACAGTCCTCTTGATTACATTCCGTGAACAAATTATACCACATATTAACCTTCATCATCATCGTGTTTATAAATTGCGCTTTGAAGTACATAAGTTTGTCTGTATCTATGGCAACAGTTAAATGGGTCAGATTTTCAAAAAAATGTACAATTATTGGCAGCTCTACACATTTAGGAAATTCTCCTAAATTAGGCTGAAAAACGATGAATACCAGGAATATCTGAGTATATTTGGTATCGCATTGATTTAAAGTATCAGTTCTGTTATGTTCAACTGCCTTTTGAAGCTCATTTTTGTCTTAAATTTGGGTTACTTGAGAGGATTGGTGAAGATGAATTGTACATTTTCTGAAAATCTGGCCCAAATACGTGGGTAGTTTAAAATGCTTTTTCGATTTCCTACTTTGGATTTACATCCTTGGCCTCTTTTGACGCTTCAGGGCCTGTTGGCTCCACTGCCCCTGCTGCTCCTATTTATTCAACAACTGTTCTTCCTTCTAATTCTCTTCTTCAAATTTATCCTTTTCCTTCTTCCTCTTTCCTTCTAATTTCTCATCTTCCTCCTTTTCCTCATCTCCCTCCTCTTCCTCCTCTTCTTCCCCCTCCATCTCCTGCTCCTCTTCCTCCTCCACTTCCCCCTCCATCTCCTGCCCCTCTTTCTCCTCCACTTCCCCCTCCATCTCCTCCACTTCCCCCTCCATCTCCTCCACCTCCCCCTCCATCTCCTCCTCCCCTCTACCTCCTCCTGTTACTCTTCCAGTTCCACCTCCCCCTCCATCTCCTCCCCCTCTACCTCCTCCTGTTACTCCTCCAGTTCCTCCTCCCCCTCCATCTCCTCCTCCCTTCTACCTCCTCCTGTTATTCTTCCAGTTCCTCCTCCCCCTCCATCTCCTCCCCCCTCTACCTCCTCCTGTTACTCCTCCAGTTCCTCCTCCCCCTCCATCTCCTCCTCCCCTCTACCTCCTCCTGTTACTCTTCCAGTCCCTCCTCCCCCTCCATCTCCTCCTCCCCTCTACCTCCTCCTGTTATTCTTCCAGTTCCTCCTCCCCCTCCATCTCCTCCTCCCCTCTACCTCCTTGTGTTACTCTTCCAGTCCCTCCTCTTCCTCATTTTACTATTTCGCTTGGTGTCCCGCTTTTCCTCCTTCTCCCCATGCCCGCCGTTCTCTTATCCCTGCACTCCTCTACATGTTCCTCCACCTCCTTCTCCTGTTCCTCTTCCTCCTTCTTCTGTTCCTCTTCCTGTCCCTGCTTCTTCCCCCCGGGCCCGTCTACCATGTGAGCTATCCCATTTGGATACTGATGATTGGTTCTCAATATATCCGCGAGGTGGAGACACGGTCTGGAGAGTGAGGTTTACCAGTGTTCGCCACCTCTTTGTATGTACATGGGTCAGATTTTCAGAAAATGTACAATTCACCTTCACCAATCCTCTCAAATAACCCAAATTCCAGACGAAAATACACTTCAAAACATAGTTCAACCTAACCAAACAGATTGCTAGAATCAGTACAATGCCGAATATACTTGAATTTACCTGGTATTGGCCAAATTGCAGCCTAATTTAGCAGAATTTACTAAATGTGTACCACTGACAATTGTACATTTTCTGAAAATCTGACCCACATAGGAAAAACAACCGTTCTCATAGCCCCGACTACCTATGATGGTCGCCCATTACTAGTAATCACATGTGCGCAAGTTTAGATCTCTATACTTGATCGGATAAGTTTGAATACTTGATTTCTCTCCTACTATATTTCCTTTGATTATCTTTCTAACATTATCAGCCGGATGAAGTATGGTCCTGGGTATGACCATAAATTGCCTTTCTGTCTCTTTTTTTCTGTCTCTCTCCCTTATTCTCTATTTCTATTTCCTGGGTATGACCATAAACTGCCTCCCTCTCAGCTCTCCCGCCCTTGATATAACCATATTAAATGTGTTGATAAGGGCGTAAAGCAACCAATCTCACTCACTCACTCCCTCTCAGCTCTCCCGCCCTTGATATAACCATATTAAATGTGTTGATAAGGGCGTAAAGCAACCACTCTCACTCACTCACTCCCTCTCAGCTCTCCCGCCCTTGATATAACCATATTAAATGTGTTGATAAGGGCGCAAAGCAACCACTCTCACTCACTCACTCCCTCTCAGCTCTCCCGCCCTTGATATAACCATATTAAATGTGTTGATAAGGGCGCAAAGCAACCACTCTCACTCACTCTGCCTGATGAAGTATTCTAATGTTGTCATGCATATCATCCACTTTATATTATTCAACTCAGAAACTGTTCCTTATTAGGCTATAATGTGAGGTAAGGACACAACGAAGACTACAATGAAGAAATAGATTGGAAAGGAACTGAAGAACACTCATTGGTAGTACTGAAAATCTCATCTGCGAGAATCCAATTTCACTCAAACTAAAAATTGAGGAAATATTATTACTGTTTAAAACTGAATCTTCACACTCCATATTTGATGTGTTTTAGGAAAATGAGTCATAAGTCGCAAAAAATAGATTTTGAGATATCATTATATTTGGAAAGATTAGATCAAGCTGATTCCAATGATAGTAAACAGTCTAATAATCTAATAAGTATTTCTAGAGAAAAAAAGTTTCCAATATTTCTGGGGGTCAATAAACAGTAAAGTAACTAAATGTAGTCCATATGAGGACCTTTAAAAGGAAAGGATATATTACGGTGATTGTCCTAAAATTTGATATATCGATTGATATAGCTATGAGTGATAAACCCTAAAAAAATTAGAACATTCCAATAAAGTGATCTAGTGACAAATATCAATTTTGCGACTTATGACTCATTTTCTTGAAACACATCACATATTGAAGTACATTTTATTTAATTTCATTTCCCAAGGAAGGCCCGGAAGACCTGCTTAGCAGAAGGTTGTTTTCCTATTCTTATGTACGATTTTAATATCTGAATATAAATACAATATGATATATAATTCATGCATAGGATCGTCAGTATCGCCACATATATGATCTTACTCTTTGTTTTCTTTTAATATTTTTCATTCAATATACATTCGGCGTGGGAAAAGGTTAAACTTCATTACAAATGTAATGGTATAAAATACTCAACGTTTTTACCGAATATAAAATACATTTATATGATATAATAATGGATATGTTAAGTCATATCTGTGTGCAACTGTGCGTCCCACCCGTTATTCGAAAAGTGCAGATGTTTTTTTGAAGCAAGCTCCCGATTGGATTCAACTTATTCATGAGTTTAGGAATTTCTAAGTAAGAATTCCTAATCAAAGACATAAGAAATACCATTTAACTATTTCCACATACTTCATGGCCTTGGGATCCCCCTAGTGATCAATCAAGGCAACCTTTTCATCGATTATTAAAATTCTGAGGAGACGCCGTGACGTAATATCTGTTTACCGGAAGCCCGCCATCAGATGCATTATCTCCCATGTAATCAGCAGCCCTCTGCCGGTGCCAATCCTAACTAATACGTGACGCAGACGACATTTATAACGTTATACAACGCCGAGTTACGTCATCACATTACGCGCAACATAAATCACGACGTCATAACCTTGCTTGATCCTGCAGCCTCTTCGCTCATCTTCATGTGATGTCAGAGGTACTTGCGCCAACTGTAGTTAACTGTGACGTCATCGGATTGTGTGCACAATGTTTGGAGCGTTAAGCACACTGTTTGTGGATCGATAGAGAAAGGATTGTTGGCCTTGAGCAATAACTGGTATTGAGTGCATGCAATCTGATCAATGTGGAACTGGCACAACTCTTTGAGACGTGAAGTTCTGAAGAAGTTCAAAGTTGGCAGGGAAATGTGTTTATGTTTATGTATGTTTAATGCGAGACAAGGTACTTTTTTAGTGCTTTAAGTCTGAAAAATAATTTTTAAATATTTCTGAGACAAATACGGAAGACCTGCAATGAGGGCAGAGGGTACTGACACATTCTGATGTGACTAATTGTTGTCGGAATAAAAATTCTATATATAATGTGCCTGCATTTTATTTTATTTCCAATTCAATCTGGTTTTGCATGTTCCACTGCGCATGCCTGTGACAGTGCATCATGGGATGAAGAAAAAGCGCTTACATACCCATACATGATAACCAATTTAATCCAAGTATTAGCCACACTACCTTGGACCTCACTTTCAAACCTCATTTCTGTTTATTTTCCATAATCACAAACATCAGACTGTTAAAGGATTAGCTTGTACTAAGCAGGTAAGATTAAATGATAAAGCCTAGATATGAGCTTATAAGGTATTACAGTCCAATCGTTCAAAACAACATTTAAACCTCAGGCCCTTTAGTAAGAACAAAATCGAATAAATGACAATATATGTGAAGCGGCCAGAAAATACCGTTTGAATGCAAACCTTATCTTAACACATGCGAAGCAAGATTCAAAATGGCGGCTATGTAAATCCCTATTGGTTCACGTACAGTGTTGTGAAATGGGCTATATCTTGTATATGATTCGCTAGGGTTAGAGATTAACCAGAAGATACATGTATATCAAACAATTCCGTTCACACCATAAAAACATATATATATATATATGTAGTGAACCCCCGGATATCTCGATTACCAATCCGGGGCTGTAGGCTCTCCTACAGGTAGTTTATCAGTAAATGGTGACACTAGTTATCCAGCCCGCGATAACCTTCGTGCTATTACTTAGACAACCCAGGTTCGATTCTCCTCTCGACTAAGGGAAAGTAAAACATGGACAACGATCTCTGTTTCCGTAGCTTTATTTCCCCCACAGTGCAATCACAAGGTACATGGTCAGCCGGGCTAACCAAGACATCTGACGGAAAGGATTTCCGGAATAGTCACCAATACAATCCGTACAATAACAAGGTGTGTACAAGTAAATGGCAAGATGTTCTTCGTACAGGAATAAGTGATACAGGAGATACACAATACATCACAGTTATGCAATACAGTATGTATTCTGGTCAATGCAGAAAGATGAAAGGTAATCTGTAACTAGGGTAAAGCTTAACATTTCATTCAAGGTAAAAACGGAACAGATCCGAAAGGCTTGAAAGGCTGAGCGAGCGGAGCTCCAACCTTGACCTTGAAGGCCGACCCAGTTATATAAGAGTTAAAACAACAGCAAGCTATACTAGACTTGCGCTGATCCTCATATCCACTACAATACCCCCTCCATAATTTATAGATTTTTAACCCAACGGAGTAACACAATCTACAATATGTAAATTATTATAAGGCAATGTGGATATAAAATAAGTAAGAAGTAAAGCACCAATAGAGAATTAACAATGCGAATTCAAAAGTACAGGCAGGAGCAATATAGTGACCCGCGCACGTTATACAATAATCGCGACATCTCTAATTACAGCATGAGAATCATTCGGATTCAACATACTCAAACAGCCTTTGACAAGAAGGAGCTTCAGTAGACCTGCTACAGCTATATGTACAATATGTCAAGTAAAGTAATAACCTTTAGGCTGGAAAAACTTCTCACTTTCCGCACGGAAAAATAAAATTCCTTCCGGGGGGTCCGGGGTCGGTAAGCAGTTAGCTTCAGAGCATCCGTGACAAGTCCGGCATCCGTATTCATCAAGAGTCGGTTACATCAGTGACATCAGGGGTCCCCATTTCCGTTCGTCAAGGAATCAAGTCATCATCAAGTCCGTCCGGCCATTCGTCGTCATCAAAATCTCAGTCCGTAAGTCACATCCGTGGGCATTTCGTCCCGGTTTGCACGCCCAGCACACAGTAGCTGGACCTACTTCTCCTTCTGCTCAGTGTCCTCCATTCCGTGCTCCGGAATATCGGCAGGATCAATCACTGCAGGAGTTGTAGGCCTGTCTCTTCCAGGGGTCACTGGCATTGGTGGCATCATCTGGAATGACACGGGCATGGCGGGGTTTGGCACCAAACCACCGCTCATGGGTTGGGCACCCATGAACTCATTCATGAGGCGACCAAACATGAAAAACCGCTGCATGCTATGTTGGTCCATTAGCATAGGAGCAGGGGTTGCGGGGAACGGAGAAGGCATAGGCACTTCTTCCGTCGCTAGGTCAGGTCGCTGACTCTGAGTGGCACTAGTCACAGTACTACTCGGGACACTTCGGGGCACTTGGGACTGAGGCTGGAGACGGGGTTCTCTCCCGGCGTCTTCCAACTCTGCCCAGAGATTTCCAATAATCTCCTCTTGGACGCGGATCTTGTCGTCTCTCTCTTTTAGTCCACGTCGCTGGTCTCGGATCAGACGAGCGTTGCAACGGTTCTCCTCTCTGAGTGTTGCAAGCTCCTGCACTTGGTCACGGACCGTTTGCAGCTGACGCAGGGGCTCCGCTAGCGTATGGAGCACCTCATTGACTCTGGTCTCAACGGTCAGGACTGCTTCAGAGGCTTGCTCTAAAACTTCCCTCACCGCGGTCTCTCCGGTTGCCAACAGCTCAGCAGTCGGGACAGGAGGGGGTAGTTGCGCTACCAACCCTTCAGCTGCTTGCTGAGCACACGTCGCTATCCTCTTAGGGGTAGGCGGAATTCCATAGCTACTGCTTCTGGAATTAGATCGGGATCGATCTCTCTTCTTGCCTTTCTTGCCGGACTGAGCTTTAGAAGAGCTCGGAGCTCCGGCAGCGGCACTGGCAGCTGGCCTTGCAAATCCAGTGTCCTTGGAAGCAGCTTTCGTTGCCTTCCGCCGGACTAGATGCAAATCAGCATTCGTAAGATACGTTGTCCGCATGAACAGCGTATTCACCTCCCTGGTCGGCGTGACGGTTTGGGCTTTCTCCACGGCTTTGTCACGGCTAGACTTGTGAGCCACCTTCTCACCGTACTGAAGGTGTCGTACCAGCTCGATACGTCTGTCTAGTCTTTGCAAACAGGAGGAGGACGGGCAAGTCCACACCTCTCTCCGGGTACCATGTTCCTCACAGAAGTGGCGGAACAGGCGCTCTCTAGTGGCGTAGGTCTTGACGCCAGAAGTGTTCATTCGTGGACACCTACACACCGCGAAGGGGCAACGGAAACCGGGTTTCCACAGTTCCGCAGCATAAGCCACCTTCTGGTACGTGCCTGCGTCCGTTTGCTCTTTACGGAACAGGCTTGGCCACAGCCGAGTCTCATACCTCTCCATGAGGTTGTCCGTAAACTCGGCAGACTCATCCTCACTCTCATCATCGATCGGGACAAACTTCCCGGGGACGTCTGTGGAGGGATCAATAGGGTACAACTCCGTGCCTTCCTCATACAGGGTACGGAGGTTGGCTACCTTCTCCACATCACGGAACCGAGCGCTTCTCACACTCAGTCTCTCTCGGTGAACTTTCATCACTCTCTTCTTGGGGGTTTTGGCCACGGGTTTGCCTTCCGCGCCCTTAGGCTTAGTCACTGCGGAGGCTCCGGCCACACCAGGCGAATCGATATCCATTCGCTCTACGTTCACGGACAAGGGGCGCAGCCCATGCTTCTTGTCCGCACTCCGCCCTCGCTCTCTGCCAACCCGGCCTCTGCCGGGGGACCTGGACTGACCACGTCCAGCAGTCCTCTCGGTGGCATTACTCCGGCCTCTGCGGGGAGATTTGCGGGGGGAAGTTCTCTTCTCCGTGGGCTCAATCTTCACGGAGTCCGGGTCTTCCTGAGTGGCGTCTGACAAGGCCTGAGCGAACTCTGCCTCACTCAAAGCCTGGAAGGGGGCGACCTCATCTTCACCTTCCTGCTCTAGGAGTTTCGCCTCCACTTCCACCGGAATCTCTTCCTCGGTGGTCTCTCCGCTCAGACTCTCATCGTCTTCGTGTCGGCTCTCGGTCCGGCTCATCTTGGGTCATACGGAAATCTCACGGAAATCACACGGAAATCACACAGGATTCTCTCAGGCACTCTCAGGGGTTAAGTTGGCAGCTTTTTAGTTCTCCGATCCTATAACATAAACATTACAGTTCTAGTCACGGGAGCGGATGCAGCCGGAACATCTATTTACACATAACTTAGGTAAAAAGTTGCCCAAAAAGACAACGGATACAACTAGTATGATCTCTCCGAGTATTCTAGTTATAAAATACATAAGCCTGAGAACATAGAATGTACCAAACAAGCTAGATAATCGAAAAATCATTGTAGCGTGGCCCGATTCATGTCCACATCCAAGATGGCGGTTGGGTCGTAGCTTCGGTGCTCTATCTCCCCACACTAGAAACACCGAAACTTACGTCTTATACTAGACGCACACCTCTGTGACAACCATCGGTATCATGTTAAAATACCTCTCTTCCTTCATAGCAATCATACAGAATCAATTCATACAAGTTTCATGCGACAAATCAACTCATAGAACGATCACAGTAGAAAGCGTACTTACAGGTCAGAGTCCAGGAGCAAAGTGAGCCACGAGGCGGAGCGAACTGGTGAACCCGGATGCAGCCACCTCTAGCGGCACCCTGATGCAACGCTAGTTCACTTAACCGCCACGCTACTACAGCGCCATGCTCCCGCCACTGCCTGATGGATAATGTTACCCGGTTTTGCATGCTTAGATCAGTTACGCTCCCCGTGACTGAGGTTTTTGACTGTACGTAAACTGACTACTTCTCCACTGAGACAGGGTGGAGGGGAATTCCAGTGAATTCACCCAACAATGACACTGTTACTAGCAGCAATTTCAAGGTATCCAAACCAAGATTCAGAGCCAGTACACTACGGAGTGGGACCATTCCCTCAACATAGGTCTAACTTCAAGCCACTCACAGCTCTCATCTATATTTCTGGGTTACTCATCTCCGAAATTGATGTTGTTGGTTCTTTCCCGGCTACATGAGACGAGGTAGCCTCATGCACCGAATGGGACTTAGGTGCATTTCTCCGTCTTGCCACCTTAGTCGACTTCTCGTTGTGTTTTTAGGGTGGAGGGATCAGATCAAAATCCCCCCGGTTTGCACACAACAAGGCTAGGATCCCGGTTGTAACCGATCTGGAGGACGACGCACTCGTGTCCTTGTTACAACTTCCGCCAGGGACTCATCGCGTCTCTTTCTCAACCCTCTTCCGACTTTAGCGGCAGCCTCAGTCTTCTTCGGCCTCCCTCTACGTTTGACAGTAGAGTAGACGGCAGGTGGCGTCCGAGGAGCTTTAGCTTTCGCTGCAGTTTTCGGAGGTCTCCCTCTCTTTCGAGTCGGAGGACACGGAACTGGTACGACTGGGGCCTCCGCCACAGCTTTCCGGGGTCTACCGACTTTCCGTGGCGCAGCTACAGGTTGGGGCGAATCCGGGGGATCCGGAGCTACCGAAAGGACCATTCCCTTGGTTGCCGTAGCATTGCACTCCTTATTCCGTTCCTTCCTCGGCCTTCCCCTTGGCTTAACGCCTATGGAAACTTTTTCTTTCTCTCTCCGCGTCGGACACTCCGTCCCGGGCAAGACTTTGCCTCTCTCCAGCCTCAAGATATCGCGACCAGCTTCCTGCAACGCACGGAACTCTGGTGCCCTATCCAAGTTCACCACCTGGATGGGTCCATTCTCATCGAAAGCTCGCTTAAGGTAGTCGACGTGACACCTCAAAATACGTTGTGCTGTTTCTAGTTCATAGGTTGTGCCACCTATGAATCTCTTCACTTTGAAGGGCCCATCCCACTTGGGACCGATCTTCTTACTGGCCTGCGGATGGTTGTAGCGATATACAACAGCACCCACTTCAAAGCGCTTTGGGTTGGACATTTGATCGTAGTCTCTCTTCTGGTGTATAGCGGATACGCCCAGATTCTCACGAACGAACTGATGGCCCAACCTCAACCAATGCTTCAGGTTCTCTACGAACGCTACTCGGCACGGAAAGTCCAGGCCTCCTGGTTCCACTCCATAGATCAGATCCATTGGGGTCACCAGCTCAGCGCCAAAGACCACGGCGTTAGGTGTACATAAAGTACTCGCGTGGACACTTCCACGGTATGCATGGGCAACACATGGGGCAAGCATATCCCAATCCGTGGCACTGTAGTCCGTTAGACAGGATAGCTGCTCGACTAATACTCGATTAAAGCGTTCCGCTTGTCCGTTAGACTGGGGTCTATACGGAAGGGTCAACAGCTTCTCGATGCCCAGCATTTCAAACATGCTTCTCAACAAGGCAGATCTGAATTCTGGCGCTCCGTCCGTTTGTAACGACACGGGACAACCAAAACGCAGGATCCACTCACGGAACAGCACTTCCGCACACCTCTCGGCCGTGTGGTCTGGCATAGGGTAGGCCTCCGCCCACTTCGAAAAGTGATCCGTCACCACCATCACGTAGTTATTGCCACGCGGGGATGGACGGAATGGTCCTATGATGTCCAAACACACTCGGCTCCACCGTTCTCCGTGTAATTCCTTTTTCAAGGGGGTGATTCCGCCACCACCTCTCGTCTTCCGCATACTGCATTCCGGGCAGGCTCTCAGCCAGCGCTTCAGGTCTCCCCTCATACCTGGCCAAAAGTATTTCATCTTCGCGGCCCAGCCCGTTTTGAGGAACCCAAAGTGCCCTGCAGTCTTAGGTCCATGCATAGCATGAAACACCTCTGAGCGGAGCGCAGTAGGAATTATCTTCCGCAAGTACGTTCTTCCAGTGCTTGGCCGAACCCATTCATAGCACAAGACACCGTTTCTCATCTCCAAACTCCCCCTGTTATGGATGTAGGTACAGTATTCATCGGACTCCGCGGACAGGGACTGCTTGTCCGGGACCGGTTTAGTACCTTCCAATACATCGATAACTCTCCGGATCGTGGGGTCGCTCTGCTGGGCTTTCTGGATCACATCTTCCTGCGGCGCTAGACTGACTGTTGCCGTCGCGACAACTGCATCATGCGCTCCGCAGTCTGCACAGTCAACGCGGACACACTTCCGAGTCGGAACTCTAGAAAGGGCGTCAGCATTCACATGTTTCTTTCCGGCTCGATGGAGAATCATGCTCTGATCCAGACCGAACTCCTGCATCTGAGTCAACCAGCGTGCAAGCATGTCCGTCGGATCTTTAAAGTTCAATAGCCAACGCAGGGAGGCGTGGTCAGTTCGCACAATGAAGTTTCGGTTTCCTAACAAGTAATGCCGGAACTTCTTCAGGTAGGTTAGTACTGCTAAGAGCTCTCTCTTCGTGGCGCAGTAATTCCGTTGGGCTTTATCCAAGCTGTTGCTGGCATACCCAAGGACTACCTCCTTCTCATCTTGTATCTGCGAAAGCACACCCGCCATGCCGAACCCACTAGCATCCGTGTCTAGGATGAATTTCCCTTCCTTTTGGGGATATCCCAGCACCGGAGCAGAGGTTAGCAACTCTTTTATGCCCTGGAAGGCCACATCACATTCCGGAGACCATTCTATGGGCTTAGAATATCTCTTCTCCCTCCCGGCGGAGTTCACAACTTCTTGCAAAGGAGCGGCAACTATCGAAAAGTTCGGCTGGAACTCACGGTAGTAGGATGCGAATCCCAAAAACTGCCGAATCTCCTTAGCATTTTTCGGAATTGGCCACTCGCGGACTTTCTGTACTTTCTTTGGGTCTGCACAGATGCCTTTGTGTGACACAATCCGACCCAAGTATTCCACTTCTCTGCGGAATAGTTCGCATTTCTTGGGTTTCAGTTTCAATCCGAACTCCCGGATCTTCTCGAGCACTTGGCGTAGATTTAGGAGGCACTCCGCAAAGGCTTCCCCAAATACTACTACATCGTCCAGATATACCAGACACGCTTTCCAACGGAGATCGCCTAGCATACGATCCATCATACGTTGAAAAGTGGCAGGGGCGTTGCACAATCCAAAGCTCATTACTTTGAATTGGAACAGCCCCGCGCTAGACAGGAAAGCAGTTTTCTGCTTGCTCTCTTCGTCCATCGCGATCTGCCAATACCCACACTCCAGGTCGAGGGTGCAGAACCACTGGTTTCCGCCTAACGCCTCGACGCATTCGTCAATACGAGGGAGTGGGAAGCTATCCTTCACAGTCACGGAATTTAACTGGCGGTAATCGACACAGAAACGCTGTGAGCCATCCTTTTTACCAACCATCATGATGGGTGCTCCCCACGGACTGTTAGAATGCTCTATGCGTCCCTGCTCGTACATCCGCCAGATCTCAGCCTCCGCTAGGTCACGCTTGGCCACTGGAATCCTCCTATAGCAGAGTTTTATAGGTCTGGAATTACCAGTGTCAATCACATGTCTGACAACGTGAGTGTGGCCCGGCTCATCGCCAGGTAACGCGAAACACTCACGGAACTCAGTCAGGAGCTCCGCAACTTGCAACTTTTCACTCTGATCAGTCAAGTGCGTCTCTCTCACTAGTTTCGCTAGCGGGCATTCCGTACTCGGTGGCACCGGAATGTCAGGGGCAATCAGGTCATCATCGACTACGGACGGCAACTCCACCATCTGTATCGAGTTAATGATAGCTCTTCTAATCCCCGGATCTACCCCCTCCGGACAAGTGGCAGGGGACGATTGCAGCGTCACCTCACTCACTTTTCCGACCACCACATCAGTCTCTAGACGTAGGGACTCTCTGGACGGATTACTGAAGGCTATCACTGCTTTTTCATCCGCCGTCACATAAGTGTTAAGGCATCCCAGTGAATATTCCTTCAGCAGTCTCTGATCGGGCTCGAACATCAAACCTGTTGATGTGTCAGAGCACCTGCGAACGTCAATCTTAGCAAGTGTGACTGATCGAGGAAGGATAACCACCGCTTCCCGGAGTGTTACTTCATACCCATCCTCAGTCTCCTTAGCTTCGATCGTTTTCACAGAGGGACTCATCCGCAACGGTCGAGATCCGCGCCAATGGTGCATTTTCACAGCATCAGCGCCATTGCTCAACGCAAGCTTCCCTGAACAGTATATATTACATGAGTGCAACAAAGCAAAATCCTGAGCTAGGATCCCGGATTCGGGGCCGGCAAGACCCGTTACTACCAGACACGTAATCATATACGTCCGTTTCCCTAACGTCACAGGAATCAAGGCACATCCGTGAACAGTTATCTGCGAACCACCTCCCATCATGCACGCCAGCCGGGACGGAGCCATCGGCGGCTGTTGATGCAGGGAATCGTAGAATCTCTTTGTCACAAGGCTAGTCGTCGCACCTTGGTCCCACAGAAATTCACCGATATCTCCGTTCACAGATACAGTCGCGTACCATCTCTCCGCAATGCATGCATCACGGATCTTCAGCGTTCTCTGCTCATCACCGGAAACCTGCTGAACGACGGCAAGGTTGTCGGGACCTTCCTCCACGACTAACACTTGACCGACAACAGCTCGGAGTTCTGCACGACCCCATAGCACGTCAGGATCGCTATCTGCAAAACTATCCACTGGATCAACTCCGATCCCTGGATGAGTAGTCTCATCAGACGACCAACTAGTATCCGTTTTCGGTAACGGGCAGCTATCTTGTATTACTCTACCCGCTTCCCTACACACGGGCGTCAGAGCCTCACTCCCATCTTCCGCGTGTTGTGCAGATACCACACGAATTGTAGTACTGCGGAGCGCCATCGACTCCCCGGATCGCACTTCGCGCTCTATGCGGTCCGGTTGGAGTTTTCCGACTCAGAGGTTTTCCCATCGGTAATCGCCTTGAGTTCGGAATCTCCCTTCTTTGCTTTCTTGGGACAGTTGGCGATGTAATGCCCTTCCTGTCCGCAAGCATAGCACCTTCCGCGGGGCCTCTCCGATTTCCCTCTCCACTGAGAAGTACTACCGGAAGTCCTTCCGCTCCCGTTGCGTCCCTGTCCGCCCTTCCAAGTTTGCAAGACCTGGATCACAGCGGCTTGCAGACCATCATCTGACGAATCTGAAGCACTCGCTGCGCTTGTGGCCTGGACAATCGCTCTCCGCGATGCTCTTCGCGAAGGTCTGCTATTGGGTGCAGGGATCTCCGGAACAACCAGGGCAGCCTCCGCTGCATTGATGGTCGTAACTGAGCGAGAATCCAATTGACAAGATTCCCATACCTCCGCCCAATCTACAGCGCTTTGCAAGTCCCGCGGTTGCTTTAGACGCACCCACGCGGACATCTCAGCGTTTGTGACCCCTTGCAAAAAAATGCGCAGGGACACAGCTCTCAATGTGTTGTCCATGCGACCGAACGACTTTCGGCCCTTCCGTGCCACCTCATTGGCGAACAAGCGAACGGCTTGTCCTGGGGTCTGTCTACAGTTGTAGAACTCAGCCTGCAACCGGAACTTGGACCTTTCTCCGTAGTTCGCATCCATGTGCTCAACGAACTGCCGGAGATTGATGTCCACTGGCAGGTCACCCATTTCTGCCAGCTGTTTGCGTGTGCCGCACCTCAATTGTCGAAGCAACTGAGCAGATGTCCAATTGTGCGACTCAGCGATCACCTTTACCTCCATGAGGTAGGTCCGCCACGCGGTTTTGCCATCCCACATCATCACCGGCGGGACCTTCGGCGGGTGATTCTCAACTTCCTCACGGTGAACAAACGTGAACTCCTCATCAGATTCCTCTGGTCCGTCATACTCAAGACCAGGGACTAGGGACCGGTTGGTTCTACGGGATCTATGGGAAGGCGACCTCTGTCGTCGATCCTCGTCAGAACTGTCTTAGTCC
This sequence comes from Sthenelais limicola, assembly GCA_942159475.1. Lineage (NCBI taxonomy): Eukaryota > Metazoa > Annelida > Polychaeta > Phyllodocida > Sigalionidae > Sthenelais > Sthenelais limicola. Next base: position 49,375,664 of record OW804102.1, read on the forward strand.
CCCTGAGAACGCCTCTGCTGAAACAACGGGGATGCGGTAACATACGCCGAACGCGCATGCCCTCCGGCAGGACTTATATGATGAGAAGGACTATTCCCTCGGCCATGCTCTCTGCCATGATTTCCCTGTCGTTTGCGATCAGGTTCTCCCCACTGAGAGTCATCATGTCTCTTACGTGTTCGCCTCGGAGATGATGTCATCATCGTATGCCGAGAGAACGTCACACCGCGGTGATCTCGGTCTCTTCCGCCCTGATCGGACACAATCGACGGATCATTTGCTGTTGGCTCACTAGCCGGTTTTTGGTCCATAAACGTGGATGTCACGGGACCTCTGGTAGGATTCTGCTTCCCAATCCCCTGGATCATCTCAAGCAACTCCGACTCCAGAGCTGTCATCTCACGTCTCTGCGGGGTCCCCGTCTCTAGGGAGGGCTTTACATGATCTTCAAGTAAACGCCCGTCCGGACATTTGTCCACGGATTCCGTATTTATTCTCTTACGGAGCTCAAAATTCTCATCCATCAGCTCGCGGACTTGGGTTTGGAGCTCTTCCGCGATCGACTGCCGGAATTTCTCACGAAGGTCAGAATCTTCTGTGTCGTTCGGCGGGCCTCTCCACTGCGCGAAATTCCCTCCGGAATATTTTGGTCTCGCTCCGCCTCTGGCACCACGGTCAGAGGAAGGTGACTCGAAATCCGCGGGGAGACTCCTCTGGGTTGTCGGCCCCGGGTCTCTACCCACGAAATCTTGTCTCCTCGATTTCGTTCCATAACGACCTCCTTCCGTCTGCGCCGCAGAATCAGAATACGACATCTTTCGTAGACGTCACGGACTGCCACCGCAGTCTCAATTCCTTCCGGGAAGAAATTTGGGACAACCAACGGACTGAAAGCACTGAGGTCGAGAACTGTCACGGCACCAATTGTAGTGAACCCCCGGATATCTCGATTACCAATCCGGGGCTGTAGGCTCTCCTACAGGTAGTTTATCAGTAAATGGTGACACTAGTTATCCAGCCCGCGATAACCTTCGTGCTATTACTTAGACAACCCAGGTTCGATTCTCCTCTCGACTAAGGGAAAGTAAAACATGGACAACGATCTCTGTTTCCGTAGCTTTATTTCCCCCACAGTGCAATCACAAGGTACATGGTCAGCCGGGCTAACCAAGACATCTGACGGAAAGGATTTCCGGAATAGTCACCAATACAATCCGTACAATAACAAGGTGTGTACAAGTAAATGGCAAGATGTTCTTCGTACAGGAATAAGTGATACAGGAGATACACAATACATCACAGTTATGCAATACAGTACGTATTCTGGTCAATGCAGAAAGATGAAAGGTAATCTGTAACTAGGGTAAAGCTTAACATTTCATTCAAGGTAAAAACGGAACAGATCCGAAAGGCTTGAAAGGCTGAGCGAGCGGAGCTCCAACCTTGACCTTGAAGGCCGACCCGGTTATATAAGAGTTAAAACAACAGCAAGCTATACTAGACTTGCGCTGATCCTCATATCCACTACATATATATATATATATATGCTCCTTTGTAAAATGGCTGACTATCCTAAATCACTTTTCTTGATTGGCTAATTATCCGAAATATCTTTTCTTAAAGGGATAAACCACCATCATATATACTCTGCTGCAGGCGGGAGTTAATGCACGAAAAAGGAGTCACAATATTTTTCTCAAACTTTGTCTTGAGGAAAACATCTAAAATCATATAACTTTGTATTCATCCCATTGCATTGCATTCCATATTCCCTTTTCCCCAAATTTATGTCCCTATACCACTCAGAAAAGAAGCCAGGGACAGGGTGAAAAGCCTTATACCTGATCTCAGTAATGTGGTAGTGTTGAGCAACTCTTAATGTTAGTGGTAGTGTTGAGCTACTCTTGATTAGTTCATTTGTTACTCTGTTACCTACCTGCTCACCAGTGCCTTGTAACTATTATATACCCTGGCTATCGTCAACTTAGTACTTTAATAAGTATCCACAGGCCTCGGCCGCCTGTGAATGACTTTGGATCTGTAAAATGTCATTATAGTAATACCACGTAATATAAAATGTAATTATCACATTTCTCTAGATCGTACCTGTTATACGATCAAAGCTGTTTACTGTTCTTTGTCCCAGAATGACGAAACCTTACTGTTACTTTCTTGTTATACTCAATGAACTGTTAATTCTTGTTCATTGTCCCAAAAACAAAATGATGTCGCGTGGCATCCATAGGAAGACCTGGCACGCCAGAATTGGGTTACCAATTGTTTTGTATAAATCAGACAAGAATATTTGAAATTGAAATTGAAATTGAAATTGAGCAAAGGCCAATAGTATTGTTATTATACACGCATCTCTCTTCAGGGGTGCAATAAGTGGGATGCAATGAAAATATTCATATGGTATGCATACTATAAAAGTGTAGTTGTTTAAAAATAGCTCTGACGTTACCTCCGCACTTCCACCATCTTCGCAGAGACCCAAAACAGCATGTAACAAATCCACACAGTTGGCGGTGCTTGGACTATCTCTGATACTTGTATCATAGTTTTTCAGTGATATCTAATGATATTTGATCAAGTTTTATGCCCATATAATAAATATAGAATAGAACGAGCCGGCAATAATCGGAAATTTATTGGACTTGATTCGTCCACATAAGCATTGTGCTTATGACAGAAGCATCATGCTTATGCAGACGAATCTCATCCAATAAATTTCTGATTATTGCCGGCTCGTTCCATTCTCTCTATTTATGTCATTTCCCTGGATAAATAAAATCATAAAAAAAAAGGGGTAGTAATCGTACAGCCCGCTGTGACTAAGACCTTGGAGTGTGCAGTGGTGCTATCGCATAGCTACCAGTACCAGGATCAGTTCACCAGGTGGCGCCAAGTTCCACTGGGCCTATCAACTGTAGGAAACACCACTCTACTGATGGTAGGAAGATAGTAGCTATCAGAGCTGCATTTTAAGTTATTACTGAACAGCGTCAACCAGGAGCCAGCAAGCCCTGAGAAGGATGGTTAAATGCATACCAACAATCAGTTATTACAACCAGATTAATGTTATTAACTTTACTAATATTGTGACTTTATCAATCTTTATAGAGAAATTTGCCAAGCAAAAATGGCTGCCAGTGAGCGATAATAGTTTGTTTGTAATCAATCTTGAGGGGGGTTCAAATCCCACTCCACCGCTTTGGGGTGTCGTGCAAATAGACCCTCGGTCTGGATCGATTACAAACCTCCACCATGCCATTGGGTATTCATTACATACTGATTTATCGATTCATTTGTTATGTTTACCTTACATCATAAACCAACCAAATTAGGTTATTTGGGTCACATGCTTACATGAAATCCCATAGCTATGGGTAATCGCATTAGTATGCGATTTCACTTCAGAAAGCACCCCTGTATCACCTTTTCGAAATCACATAATTATATGTAATAATAAATGAAACCCTGTAATGTTTATCAGCAGGTCTCGGTCATATTAATACACTTTTATGAAGTCCTGTAGCAAAAGTCAATTACAGGAAGCGGAAACAAAGCAAACTCGTAGCACAGTTTTGGCTTCACAATCGCTCATTGCACCACCTACATCAATCATCTGTACTTGCCCTCTCTCCAACAGATGGAGCTTTAGTTTATACACTGACCTAGTTTTCTACCACTCGATTGCCTTCTGTTACAGCCATGGGTCTGTTTTGGCAATGAGACACTTGCAGACTTGTCTGGTTATTATAATCTTGCCATCAATAATCATTTTAAGTGATGTGAATGTCAATACTGGGTTTGAAATCATACATGCCATGTAATAGGTTTGAGAATAGAAGTCTATAAGCTTTCAATCCGCACAAGCGACAGAAAGCTCAGATCTTTAAAACTGAATTACAACTAGGAAAACACTGGCATCTTCAAAAGAGTTATAGGTTTTATTATACAACAATTTGAAATAAAACTTTGTTGTGACATCCATGGAGCATTGCACAACTTAAGGGCCTAGTCCACCAAGTCGATTCTCATGCGATTTTGTGCCGCAGAGGACTCTTTTACACTAGATTTTACACTGAGAATCGGCTTAGTGGACTAGGCCCTCAATGGACATAATTATTCACAACTCCTCAATAGTACATTTTTTCAAAATTCAATTGCTTTGAGATAAGAATGGTATGTCAGTGACTGGACGCCTACTGCGCTAATGGCTTTCTGGCTCTGGAGTAGGCATCCTAATCGGATTTTAATGGCATCTTGCGGTATGGAGCGAGAGGCTTTACCTCAGTTTAGAGGGACTCTCTCAACTCTTAGGAAATTAAGAAGAATACAGAGTAAAAAACAAGTCCAAAGACTGTGTTCCTAAGATCTAGAATGATGTTTATTGTAGAGTTGGTTTAAAGGTGAGTGTTCGGTCCATGTTACTATTGCTGATTGGAGGAATATATAGTTAGGTGAGGTTGCTACCTGAGGCTTCACATACTACCGTAATTACTGCAATAAATTCCTGGGTAATGGTACCTTATGGGTTATGGACATGTTACTTAATAAGGATAATAAATACAATAATAACAATTAATGATAATTATTGTTCATAAATGGTTACCTATTGTTACGTTATTATTGCGTAACATGATGTAACACCTGTAGCTTAAGTGAACGAGTGATGCAGTCATTGAAACAATTGTGATGTGTTTCAGGAAAATGAGTCATAAATCGCAAATTTCATATTTTTAAAAGTCATTTATTCACAAGATTTCCTTTTTGGAGTGTTTTCATTTTTGGTGTATCTAGTGAGATAGGTCTTATGAATACATGAACCAAATTTCAGGGTAGTGTATTAAATATATCCTTGTATTTCTAAGATCATCCTATGGAGTAGATTTACCTATATTGCCTGTAATTGTTCACCAACAAATATTAAAAACTTTTTTTTTTCAGAAATAAAAATATCAAACTTAAAATATAGAAATACTTATTGAATGCCCTTAATGTTTACCACCATTGGAATCGGCTTGATCTCATCTTTTCAAATATAATGGTATCTCAAAATCTATTTTTTGCGACTTATGACTCATTTTCCTAAAAAGGATCACAATACTGGTATATTGCTGAGGCAAATGCTCTATAAGAACTGACGAAAATTGCAGTGAGCGTGAACAAGCTGTGCTGCCGTGTAAATGCCCCCAAGGCCTCGTTATTCAAGCCTATCAGATTAAGCTCAATAATCCCTCTCTGAGTTGCTCTTTTCTACAAGTGAGGTTTCATCAATCAACTTCTTGGACAAGCACGTGCTTAGCATTTGCAACTGATTTGCCTTTCTTCAAACATTGTTGAAACATTTTATTTGTTTCTTTGTTTGAAGTTTGTCATTACATAGTTTATATTATGAATAGTTTTCTCAGTTGCTGAGGGGGGACTGTCTCTGACTCAATTGTGGGGTAACATACTCAGTACCAGGAAATGAAAGTTCATTTAAAAGATCCAAAAATAAGAGGGCTCATTAAATATTAATCATTCTCCTTAGTTAAAATGGTTAATCAAGTAAACCTATTTACATTGAAGAGCGTTGTCCACTAAGTCAATTCTCATGCGATTCTGACAGGGTTTAGTGAGACAGATTCCTCTGTAGCGCGAATTCGAATGAGAATCGGCTTGGTGGACTAGGCCCTTCAGTCTAGGCTCACAGCCTCTCAGATCAGATAAGAATAGTATATTAGTGATTGGACGCCTACTGCACTAATGGTTTTCCTGTGGTTTGGAGTGAGAAGCCTCCCCTCAGTTTGGAGGAACCTTTAAAGATACATATAATAGTAACATTTATTTAAAGATTAGGCTCATTTTATGCCTGTCAACCAAGAAACACGTTTCGAAATAACATCAATACCGTCTGTTTTTCCCCCTCGTCCACTGAAGTCCTTCTTCATCTCTGCAATTATTCTTGAAAGGATAGCCCGAGCCTTGGCCAATATCTTCACCATTTCCAGCAGCGTCCTCTTTCCTCAACCCATCCCAGCTCTCTGATTTAAAGCTGCATTCTCAGTTAACACCGCTCAAGATTTTCTACTTATTGAACTGTACTTTTACAACCCATCTAAAAGTCAGCTTACTAATTTTTTAATTTTTTAAGGATTTTATAAAGTTGTATTTTGATACAGGGCTTTATGAAATTCCACATGTATATTTCGGGGCCTGTCAAAAACCAATCCTGTGGTGGCTTCACTTATTATCGCTCACTGGCGGCCGTTTTCTGTCACGCCAATTTGCCTTACAATATACACATATAACAGCTGCGGGATATTGATAAATATAGATCTATAGATCATAATATGAGTGCATTTGGTGAGATTATTTAGTCGTTATAGCAGAAAATACATCTTTAAGTGAGATATTTTATCCTTTAAATCTTCAATCAGTTAAACCAACCAACAACGCAGCGTCTCCATATTGCTTTTCCATTAGCCGTACCAATCATGTCACATGACCAGCCAATGCTCATGTGACCTACAATTGGTCATGTGATCATGTTTCCAGCCTTAGCAGATAATCTCTCTAAACACATGGCCCAGAATACAGCAGGCAAAATGGCGGTGTTTCCACTTCCCGTGCCAGTCATGTGACCTCGCTTGACGTCTGCTGAATGCAGTTATTTGCTGCAATATCACATGACCTCGCTGTAGCCAATCAGCAGGATGAGAAATGAGCCAATCAGAGCGATTTTGAGGGATTAATGTTTGTTCTGTTTACAACTGCTGTATTACTGCAACTGCTAGCTTAAGTGTAATTAATATTTGTAAATATCACCCATATATTTGACTACATTAAACTCATATAATGGGGCTGGCGCATAATCGTTACTGAAATTGTCAAATCGTCTAAGTTACGAATCCTATAATTATTTTGCAAATAAGAATTCATAAGGAGTACATGATTTGATGATTTGATTTGATGTTGACCAACAACACATTGTCTCTGATACTATATCTCACAACAAAAATGAATGTGTTTTTGTGGAAAAAATCACATTATCAGAGTGGCAAAGCGATATTAATTACGATGGTTAGATTGTATCAATTATTTTATCCCCAACGTATATGAATATTGTTAAATGAATTAATCTTTCTAGCGTACTGTAATATTGCTTTTCATGTAATAATTGTCCTTGGATCTCTTGAGAATATGGTGTACAGCTAAACATTTGATTTTTGTCATCATTAGATTAAGCTATGCACAGTTTTATGCACTCTCATTTTGCTTAAACTGGCATTAAGATTAATACAAGTTACAATACGAATTACATGAAAAATATGATGCACTTGGCTCCATTATCCGTGTATCTAGTTGTATATGGGTCAGATTGCCAGAAAGTGTACAATTGGCATCTCCAAACATTTAGTTAATTCTACTTTATTAGGCAGACAAAATGTTACCCCTGAGGAAGACAACCATAATGTCCAAATGCGTCGGGAAACAAAATAAGAGACAAAAACATGCCGGATTGTCGCTTGTAGGTTTCATTCTTATATTTACAAAATGTTAAATACTTGATTTATTTGAGTATATTTGGTATTGCGTAGATTAAGACAATCTGCTCAATTAGGTTGAACTGTATTTTGAACCTGATTTCCTCCTTCAATTATTTGAGGGGATTGGTGAAGACGAATTGTACATTTTCGGACGATCTGACCCATATGTACTTGCCGTATGTAGCTACTTACTATTATAATATACATTATAGTATTATTGAGTTGTTTCAATAAAGACGCCCTGTAAGGGATTGGACTGAAAAAAACATTTCTAAATAAATCTCTTCCAAGTGGATCCAACGACCTTATTGTAAAGATTTTAGGATCACATAAAACCAGTTATTAATCAATCAATATGGACCTCTCTCAAGGCAGGAAAAAGTTACATTATTATAACATTCTTCATTTTGTCCTTTGTCTTCCTCCTCCTTCATCAAAGTCGTTCTCATGTTGGTAGCCTTGACATTTTCAGTGTTGTGAGGGGAATATTTTCTGATTTTGCTGTTGATTTTCTCTAAGATATAACGCTAATTACACATTGGTTCTGTGTATGATATAGGATTAATCACTGAGATTCAGGGCTACTGTTGTTCGGTGCAAGGTTGAAACTGAGGGACTATGCACAAAAAGAGCTCCAGCAGACCCGACAAGGAGGCCATTGGTCTATTTAGTCCTTGGTTCAGTGGCTATAGACCAAAAGCCATTTGAGGAAGTGAGATCGCCTGATTCAGACAACAACTATAAACCATAATCATGCTAAAGTAGTCCTCTTTTTCAATAATTGAAACAATCTCATCTTTATCAGTGACATCAGGATGTATGTGGGTTTGATAGCTGTGCCTCCAAAATCTGTTTTGTTGAAATACTATTCAGTATTTTCATTAAGCACTGTTATTAAAGCTGGTTTATTATCACATACTTGGAATGGGAAGTCTGTGTTTATTATCATCCATCATCAATATAACTCATTTATCTCACATATCCATTGATTTCCATCAGTTGACATGGTTCCTTAATTTGAACCTAAATTATCACTAACGAAGACACAAACAATCTTACACAAATAACTAATTGGTGAACCTGAGGCTTTGTTCCCGCTGTTATACTTGTAAGATAATTTGGAGTTGAATCCACCAAAATAAAACCAGTACCGGTGAGTGATCATAAGTAAAAGCACAACTGTAAAGGATTTCGGCGGGCCACTGAAATATAAACGAGAACATTATACTTACAAACTCCTGCAGCTAAGACAACTGCGAGAAATCCTCCACAAACATGGCACAGGCAATTTGATGGGAGAATTAAACCCACAGACTATGCCTCCTTTGTTTATGTGACTTGCATATTTCTGCATGGACAATAAGGCATCATTTAAAGGATGTATAATAATGAGAGGTACCTGTTAGTTAGGCATTGCCATTGGGTGAGCGATAGACAAGAAAGACGTTGCATTATTCATACAATCAAGGCAGTATTGTCATCACAGATTCACAGACATCTATCACGACAAACACCATTCCCTCATATTGGCACAAATAAGAAGAACAAGGAGCCAATCATATTAAAGCTGTATTCACAGTTATTAGTCACTGTCTTGAGCAGTCCTGGGGTTATAATACTGATAGGCAGAGACTAAACAGATTAATAACCTCCAATTCGGGTTAGCCAGTGCACTGTCTTCCCTGCGTATTATTATGGACTTAGAAGGTTGTGCTTTGGAGGGAAGAGTCTTATGGCATGTGATAGAGGACGAGCGATAGCGAGTTCTCTATCACATGTCCATAAGGCTATTCCCTCCAAACCACAACCTTCCAAGTCCTTTAGGGGTCGACCACAGACTCTATCCGCTGTTAGGATTGTCCGTTACAAGGGCAATTTAGGGACAAAACCGGACCAGAGACCCTTAAACACCAAATAGTACACCAGCAGCCCCTCTATGTTGGTCATCAATCCTTTAATAACCAGCTAAAGAAGGTTTTACTTGTTGTTTCGTTCTTTTGCAACCCAGTCTTTGTAGTTTGTCATTTTGTCCAGTTGTCTTTACCAGAGGGCTTCATAAAGTCTGCATACATATTTTGGAGACCGCCCAAATCCTTTTCTCATCGCACCCACCGCACGTTTTCTGTTAGCAAATTTCACTTCAAATTATTGTATTCAACGTAGAACAAAAGCAAACTATTGATCATTTAAGTCCTATAAATCATAATATTGATTAAATTTGTTAAAAAATAGTGTTGTCATAATATCTGAGAAGAGAGCTTTGATCAGTTCTTTTTCTTTTTTTTAGAAAAATTTTATTTGCGACCATTGTCAGGCTAACCTGATAATCCCATGATACACAAGTGAAATCTTATATACATAATTTTAACTCTACCCTCATTCTCACCCTCATTATGAAGTGTTGTGTTCGTTTGTGGCAAACTTCAAGCTGCTTTTTACAGGAAGCATATGAACATGTTTATATAGCCTATGGGGACATGATAGATATGAAATACAATCTAGAATCAAAACACGTCATCAATTAGAAATGCATTATCGTCAATGCATGCACACATCAAACACGTTTGGATACTTTTGCATAATATCAGTTATCAACTATATAACATATTTAAAGCCAGAATACTAATAGTAAACTAACACATTTGCGGGGGCAAATAGCAGAAACATTATATTCTTCAGAGCATTATAGTGATCAAAGTATGCTAATGTCTCTGAGTAACAATATGAGTAACTTAGAAGTAACCTACCAATGGCAACTATCCGAGTTACTTTCTGTTACCTGCTCCCGCTTCTAAAGAAACGGGAGCAATTGAATGTCATAGTAATGGGAGGAGTATAGTAGGAGTAGTAGCGTGCCAATGGAACCCACCCTTTACTTGCTCCCGCTTTTAAAGTTGCAGGGCCAAAAAAGCGGGAGGTGTAGCGAGAGAAGTAGCATGGCAATGGAACCCACGCTTAAGTAGGGGATGGGATGGTAGCCAACCATGCACAAACTAATTTGTGTTTATTATTCAATGGAACCCACCGGGTCCTTTATTTCACAAAAGAAGTCACAATTCTGTTGTTGTTTTAAGGGTGGTCTCCAATGGCTGCAGTAAGCGCTGCGGTAAGCTCTGCGGTAAGCCTTGCGATGGTGCTGTGATAGTGAGAATTACTGAGGTCCTCCCTACATGGCCAGTGAACCATGTAGGCAGGACCTCATCATTCCTCTCCACCTACAGAACCAGCACAATCCATCACAATGCTTACCGCAGTGCTTACCGCAGCCAGTGGAGACCACCTTTTAAAGAGCATAATCTAAAACCCTGCCCACAGCCGATTTTCTCCCCGATTGCCCCTCGATTTGTGTCTTCCGATGAATCCTATAATTTCATATAGGATTCATCAGGAGACCCTAATCGGGGGGGGGGGGGCAATCAGGGGGCAAATCGGCTGTGGGTAGGGTCTATTTATAGATACAAAAATGAGAATATCTAGAATGTTGTATAAGAACTACCAAAGAAACGTTATGACTTTATCAGTATATCGGCATGTATGAGTGGTAGGGTACTAAAGAATAAACGAGTTCAACGCTATATTCATTTCTACACTTCTTATCTAAGCTATGCTATTTAGTGTTCTACTTTGATTCATTTCTGGCTTAGGTAAACAAACTTATTACATAATTACTATTTAATGAACTTCCATAGACTAGTGTTTTTGATTTTTGTAAATAATGTTAGTTTTGCAACATTTCATAATACTTATCGTTTAAACAAGAGAAGTTGTAAAGGTTTTCTGGTCAAGAAAGCTTGTGTTCCTGTTTTAATTCGTTTTTTTATATAACAAAAACAGAAGAAATTGTACAGTCTAGGTGGGGGCAGTCTGGACAGACACCTATATTTTGTTTGGCGTGAGCAAGGGCCCAAGGTCGAGGTCCTGAAGGCGCAGCCAACCATGTAAGTTCATTATTTTAAGATTATCTTCACCCCTTCTTCATCTCACGCCAACCTCAAAACAAAAGCTTTCCAAGTCTAGTTCCACCGAAGTGTGTGGTCTCCAAGGAAACGTCAAAATTACTGCTTCCCTGAAAGGAAACTTATTGATATTGTTCATCGGAGCCCGAAGATTGAGTCAAAAGATGAGAATTTTTTTCTTTTTTTCTTTTGATTCAGAGGTTCCGCATTCCTGCCCTCTGTTGTGGCCCCGACACACCAAGCAAAACCAATCATATCTCACTCAGCGTTACCGCCATCTGACGCCCTGGGGACAAATAACAGTCTGTAAGAGCCGGATGTAGAACTGTTGAGTCATGCCCTCTCATCTCCCCTGATTATCGCTCAGCAAGCAGACCCGGTGTGAAGGAAACGCCAGCTCCTGATTGGTCGGTATCATCAGATTAAAGCATTCGGCGATGGGTGACTTGAACTACGACCGCCAGGGCGGAAATGGTGCGGCAGACGTGCCTGTGTTATTTCATATATATCCCAGGACACATCAACACGCATGCGTGCACGCCACCCATTGGCCACACATAATGTTATGGGTGAAATCGCCAGAAAAAGTACAATTCAGCTTTCTCAATCATCTCAAATAAGCCCAATTTAAGACAGAAATCAGGTTAAAAAAACAGTTCAACACATAACCAGACAGACTGCGTCAATCAAGGCAATATCAAATATACCCAGATATATGTCTAGTGTTGACGATTTTTCGGTCTGTTTTAGCAGAATCTAATAAATGTGTTGATCTGCCAGTTGTAGATTTTCAGAAAATCTGACCCATATAACGAGGTTGCAAGTAGAATTGGAAGGAAGAAGATGCGATCTTCAGTAGAGGAGAAAGACGAAAAAAATGTCATATCCCAAAACTCATTTTCTATGTATGAGTGTTCGTTGAGGAATGAAAATGCAAATATTTCCCATTCATTTGGTGTGGTCGGGCAAGAGCTATGTCGTATGCTCTGATCAATTCCACACACAAAATCATACTATTTCCCCTTTAGAGATCAGTCTGCATGGGCCCCATGACGATAGTGAGCGCCATTCCATATCCCTGTCCATCTAACCGTTGGTAATCTTTTCATCTATGATCCAACATTCAAATATTTGGAATGACAATCGTCATTATTGGGGAAAAAAATTGTCTACGATATTTCTCCTGTTTGTAATGTGTATTCTAGTTGATTTTGGGCTGTTTTTGTGAGTTTTATTTTCGGGGGAGCTACATATTGTACTCTTTTTCATCCTTCATTATTTCTCTCTTCATATTGTCCACTTTGACTGATTTTTAAATACCTCTAATTATAGTATAATTATCTGTTGTGGGTCAGATTTTCAGAAAATGTACAATTGGCAGCAGTACACATTTAGTCAATTCTGCAAAATTAGGCTGCAATTTGGTCAATACTAGGTAAATTCGAGTATATTCGGCATTGCATTGATTCTAGCAATCTGTTTGGTTAGGTTGAACTGTATTTTGAACTTTATTTTCGTCTGAAATTTAGGTTATTTGAGAAGATTGGCGAAGTTGAATTGTACATTTTCTTAAAATCTGACCCTTGTAAGTAATCTAATCAAATCTCAATCTCATCTAATCTCATGTCTGATAATTACCTTATCAATATAGAGATGTGTGCAGATGACCTGTAAAAACGCTTATTGTCAGCGGCGGTTATTCCTGTAAATCTTCACTGATTTTGTCTATGAAAATAAAAACTAAAAAAAAAATAAAAAAAATCTAATAATCTAATAAGTATTTCTTGATTTTAATTTTTTTTTTTACAATATTTCTGGGGGTCAATAAACAGTAAAGTAACTAAATGTAGTCCTTATGAGGACCTTTAAAACGAAAGGATATATTTATTACATTGTCCCGAAATTTAATACATAGACCGATATAACTATAAATGATAAACTCTCCGAAAAGCAGAACATTGCAATAATGTGATCTTGTGAAAAAAAACACTTTGAAAAATATCAACTTTGCGACTTATGACTCAATTTCCTGAAACACATCACATATAATTATGAAAGAGTTAAAACACACATCACCAATCAATATCCTGTCAAGGTTATGTTTGTATCAATATGCGTCTACGCCTTAGATAAAAAGGAATACAAACTGAAATGAATGTAGCTCGATGGTAATATCAATATCAAAAGTATCTTTATCAACTTCATATTGGCTAATGAGACATATCACTATTGTGAAATCCTGACCAAAAAAACAAAACAATGATTGTTAATCCATTTAATTTAAGAGAGTTGATCTCAAAGGGCTCCTATAACGGTGTTCTTCCTCCAAGCCTCGAGCCCTGAGCCGGGCCGAGTTGTAAACATCATAGGTACATGCAAGTTTAATAATTATTATGGTAGAAGTATAGTCCTAATAGAAAACAATTCAAATACCGGTACGCAAAATATCAACATTTGTAGTTCAAGGCAAACAATAAAATGGGTTAATACAATTTGGCGGGATTTTAATGCAAGCATTTATCCAAGGACTTAGGCTCTAGAAGTCATTTATATATATGTTGTATTTATATATGTGATCCGTTCTAGGAAAATTTGTCATAAGTCGCAAAAAGGATATTTTTCATAGTGTTTATTTCATAAGATCACTTTATTGGAATGTTCTGATTTTTGGGGAGTTTATCACATATAGTTACATCAGTCGATCTATCAAATTTCATGACAATGTATTAAATATATCTAATTGTCTTGAAGGTCCTCAGATGGAGTATATTTAATGATTTTACTGGTTATTGCCCCCCAGAAATATTGCAAACTTTTCTTTTCAAAAATAGAAATATCAAACTTAAAATCTGGAAATACTTATTAGATTATTAGACTGTTTACTATCATTAGAATCGGCTTTATCCCATCTTTTCAAATATAACGATATCTCAAAATCCATTTTTTGCGACTTATGACTCAATTTCCTGAAACACATCACATATATGTTGTATTGCATTAGATATATAAATACATGTATTTTTATTCTTGACAGCCACTCACTGGAAACATCTCAAAACTATAGGCAAACATAGGATAGACGTATCCCTAGTCTCTACAAATCTCTTGGCACCGAAGTATTTTTATCAGATCAACAGTGCACCGCTCGAGCTCAAATATTTCTGTTGGATCCGACAAGTTCCCTTTATTTGTTATACAAACGACCTCGCTTTATTAGTAAATAGGAAAGTTTCTCTTTTTTGCATCAGATAATATTTGTTCTGACTCAGACGATGAAGTAGATAGTAGGAACCAGTGCTAGGTTTTTGATATCATCTGTTGGGAGTACTCAGAAGAGTGACTTTTACATTTATTTATCAAACTCATAGTAGTTTTTGTCACTCTTCAATAGTTTCTGGTTATCATTCCCGGGATACATTGCCTCTGGGTTGAGTCATCAAAAGATGATCAATTGGTGTTATATTACACTAAACGAGATTACCCTCAAAATGAACAAAATTGATAAATATAAGGCTGCATTTACAGCCAAATCATACTTGAATATTGCAAATTATTTCATTATTTGATACTATATGTAGAATTTGTAACTCGATTTGTTTAATATGCATTTTGTATTGCAGTGCTTGAAGTAATATCTGAATATTTTTGTCAATCAACATGTAATAAATGTGAAAACAACAAAAAGGAAATTACCTCTAATTTTTCGTATCATTGGTTTCTCATCTTCATTTTTTATGATTTACTGGTTCTGCCTTCTCGTTGTGTACATACTCTTTACGGAATGTTGGTTTACAATGATGAGATTCATTGTGTTTCATTATTAATGACGAATAATTAATTTCATTATTTATTTATTGACAACATGTATTTTGTACATCAGTTTTGTATAAACTGTAATATAGATATATGAAGAGATTAATGCTGAAAATGTAATATTTCCCAGATTTGTCAAAGGTGAAATCGCTTCATTCTTTTTGTTTTCTACTTCGTCAGCCCCTCTATCTATCTAAACAGTATTATTCCAAGATACAAAAGGCCAAAATATTTCTCCTTTTCAGAATACACTTTTGCATTTGTTTAATGAGCCAGGAAAGCAACTTCAAAACTTTGATAAAACCTTTTTCACATCAAACGATATTAATAATGAAGAAAGCTTAGTTGGATAACTAGAAATACATTTCCTTCCAGGGGTCCTTTCAAATCTTTCTTTAAAAAATATATAAAATTTCCCACAGGCCAAGATCTGCTAAAGCTTTCACCGAAAAGCTTCTACCATATGCGATGTGTTACAGCAAAATGTGCACAAGTCCCAACATTGATATCTTTCAAAGTGTTTTATTCACAAGATATATTTTTTGGAATGTTTTTATTTTAGGCGTGCTTAACGCCTTTTTTGGTACAAATGGATGTACCAAATTTCATGACAGTGTATTAAATAGATTCATGGATTTCGAAGGTCATCTTATAGAGTGTATTTAGTAACTTCACTAGTAATTGTCCACCCAGAAATTTTCAAACATCAATTTATCAAATATAAAATATAGAAACAATTCTTAGATGTCCTTAATGTTTACCACCATTGATGGATTCCGCTTGATCTTATCTTTTTTAAATACAATGATATCTAAAAATCTGTTGTTGCGACTTGTGACTCATTTTCCTGTAACACATCATTATGATCTGGTCAATTTTACGACTAAATCTTAACTAAGATATTTGTTTTCTCAATGACTGACAAAATAAACAAAGAATTATTTTGTTTCGGGGTACCCTTGTTGATTCCCCAAATACATTTTCTGATATGTTTATGGTCTTATACTTAATAGGAAACCATAAATGATGCATTCTTTCCAAGTTTAATTAAAAAGCTTTGTTCGTTACCAAAGTACACGCATGTTTAGGGGAAGGGAGAATCATTCTATTGGCCAAAACACCCCCCCCCCCCCTTTCTCCTCTTCTCCCTCCAAATAAATCAAAATGCCGCTGGGGAAAACGCGGGGTTTATGCGTTCCCTGGCCGATAAAAATTCACTTTTAACAATTAGTGATCGCTGAAAGCATTTCAATGAAATGAGATCCTTTCAAAATAATCCAAGTTTTGAATTATTACATGATCGATCATGGCTTGGCATGTCACCGGCAGAAAGTTTTGCATTAATTTGTATTATGAAATAATGAGCATATTTTGTAATTATCAATGGACAAATTAAAGATTGGGAAGTGGCCACTTTTTCCTTTCCGAAGAAGAGCCAATTATGTTTTTTTTCCAGTTTAGAAATTATTTAACAATATTGCAATTTCTCTTCATCTAAACGATCAAATTCGTAAGGAAGAATTATTTTGCACAGTTCGTTTTAATGTTCAAAAATAAAAATGTTAAAAATGACGTAAGGTCAAAATCCAAACGTTTATGAATGGTCATAACAGCAACTTCATATCTCCGGGGTTTTTTTGCGAGTTTTTCTCTCCCAACCCCATCTCTGATTCCCCCTCTCCCTCCCCTCTTCCTCATGCTCCCCCTCCTCGCTTTCTGTCCCTTCCCTCTCTCCTTTCCTCAACATCCTCTCCCTCCCCTCTTTTCCCTCTTCTTTCCCTCCCCCTCCTCTCTCCTATTTCCCCACCCTGTCCCTCCCGCCCTGTCCCTCTGCTTCTTTAATTCTCTCCCACCCTTTTTCCTCGTCCCTTCTCGTCCCTTCCCCTCCCTCTCCCTCCCTCTCCCTCCCTCTCCTTTCCCCCCTTTCTCTCTCTCTCATTGCTAGGGACTCCCGCAGGACACATTGCTAGGGAATCCCACGTTGCCACAGACAGTGGGAGAGGCATGACGTCAATTTCTTTTAGTTCCTAACAGGGGCTTTCCCGGGCCAAAAATAGTTGTATAGAACACAACTAAAATAACTTAAAAAGGCTTTAAAATCACATTTTCACCCCAGATACCTTCACAAACCACATACGATGACCTCCGGAGAGGATAGACGGACCTCTACAGATAAAAAAAATTGTTTGTTAAACAACAAATTCCGAGAACATGTGAAACAAAGAAACACCTCTTTTTGTAGAAATCGCTCTACCCGTATATCATATGTGATCCGTTCTAGGAAAATGAGTCATAAGTCGCGAAATATGGATTTTGAGATATTACCATATTTAAAAAGAGGAGACCAAGCCGATTCCAACGATACTGTACACTAGGGCGTACACCTACTGTATTTCTATATTTTAAGTTTGATATTTTTATTTTTGAAAAAAAAAATTTGCAATTTTTCTGGATGGTAATTACCAGTAAAGTAACTAAAAATACTCCTTTTGAAGGCCTTCAATAGGTCAGGATATATTCATTATAATGTCTTGAAATTTGTTACATGGATTTATATGACTATGAGTGCTAAACCCTTTAAAAATCAGAACATTTCAATAAAGAGATCTTGTGATGAAATCACTTTTAAGAATATGAATTTTGCGACTTATGACTCATTTTCCTAAAATACATCACATATGGATTATCTCAGATATTCAGGGATACCCCCACCTCTGCTCTGGAACAACCAAACAATCCAGCCATAGGCAAATCCATCCCACATGGGTGACAATTATACGTTTCTGTTATTATTTCGGAACAATATTACAATGAAAAATTGCTATCCAGGAAATAGCAAGGGCCCAATCAATACATTAGATAAAGATGACAAAATATTAATTAGCATATACATCCATTACCTGAGCATGACCTAGAGATAACTGATTCGCAGCTGATGGTGAACTGTTTCTCATGAAACCAAGTCATAGTCAAGAATCCCACATCCTTACATGATACATATTTAATGGTGGAACAAAAGTGGTGGCTAGGTCGGCCCAATTAAGAAGCAGATGATTAGAGGTCAAATGGGAAAGGCCCCCCAGCCAAAAGGTGTGGATGGAGGGGGCGGCTATTTGGTATGTGGCGCCGATTGTCAGAATCAAAGTGTATTATGTACAGAATGATTTCTGTACACAGAATGAACGAGTTTTATGTACAGACTGACTTATGTACACAGAAGTGATATGTTTAAATTACAGAATGACTTATGTACACACAATTTGTGAGTTTGATGTTCAGAATGACTTCTGTGCACAGAATTGATACGTTTTATGTACAGAATAACTTCTGTACCAAGAATTGATGTATTGTTTCTAAAGAATATATTTTGTGAAGAGAATCGATTGTTCTGCCACACAATTTAGTTTTAATAGACACAAAATTGATGTTAATGAACAAAATAGATAATTAATCAATTTAGCTTTAAAATGTTTGTATTTTGTGACAGAATGTAACTTTTCCAAACAAAATAGTGGATGTTACAATCGGCGCCCCATAATTAGGGGAGGGAGAGGGAATATCCCCCCAATTCGAGCCCAATTTGAAACTTCAGACAACTAACTGAATGCACAAGTATCAATATTTCCTATGAGATATGTCTGGAAAATGTCCCTTATCAATATTTGGTGGATCTGGAAAACTTTGAAACTTCAAAATACTAACAAAACTTATGTTATTTAAATGCACACATTAAACTGTTATAGTGAGACATGTATAATTATGGAGCTAATTTCCTATCTATATTCAAAACAAATCTAGTTTCTAATTGTTCCAGTGAGCTTATGATTCGAAAATCCCATATAAAAGTTAAATCATAATTTTCCATAATTATATATATTAACAGTATTTTTGTCTGACATTTAATTGTGTGAGGTTCTAGTATACGTTTTCACTAATTATTTGAGTGGGGATGTTGCAATATAATTATTTTTTGTTGAATCTGAGTACCGCTTTAAGTGTTTTTTAGGCTGAAGAATAAAGTGTTTCCTAAGTTCCTGACAAAAACTAAATATACTGGAACAATCAGCTTGCAGTTCAGCATTATTTCATGCAGTAGGAATCAAAGGTGCTATATATCTATTGGCATAATTACCAGTTCTATTTCAATATTTTTCTTGCATTTCATTTTTAGGAAATGTTAAATTAAGCCGAGAATCCACGTAGCGAGCAACATACAGGGCGTTTGGCGTTGCATTAAGTAATATTCTAGCAATTCAATTAATGGTTTAGCAATTAAAATTAAGATGAGCAACTGACTAGTTCGTGTCTGAATTATTTCATATATCTTGTAGGTTTGTGTGTGTGTGCTAACCAAGAAGCTGACGGCCATTTCTGTATAAGCCAGAGGGTATATATAAACTTGCAGTGTAGGTTACGATTTAGCTATGACGGTTGCATCATCACCAGAATACCTTACAACAGCAGCAATCGTTGAAAGTTTTTCCAGGGAAAACATGTTCCCTAACCTCGAGCCTTGGCACTGACTGCATGTTTTTAAGAAAAGAAAAGACACATTTTTTTCAGGTTGGTAACCATGTGTGTTTAAGCGTTTTTAATATTCGGTTTTTATTCAAATTTTAGTTCAAATTCTATGTATTTTGAGAATAGTACATTCAATATTAACCTAAAATAGGTTCATCCCACCCCACCCCCGGCCACACAAATATACACAGCACTCTGGCTTGATGGCATGGAGTTGTCCCCCCCCCGTCCCCCCCCCCCTCCCCCTAAAGGAGGATGGCTTCCTACATCACTGTAATGATCGCTTTCTCTGCTGACAATCGAGTCTTTATCATGCTAGAAATAGTCATTAAATCTTAACCTAACTCCTACAATATGTGTGTGTTTCAGGAAAATGAGTCACAAGTCGCGAAATTAATATTTTTCAAAGTGTTTTTTTCACAAGATTTCTTCATTGAAATGTTCTGATTTGATAGGGTTTAGCACTCATCGTCATATGATTCCATGTAAGAAATTGTCGGACATTCTATTAAATATATCTAAGCATTTTGAAGGCATTCGTATGGAGTATATATAGTTACCTTACTGGTAATTACCCATCAAGAAACATTGCATACTCTTTTTATCAAAATTAAAAATATCAAACATAAAATATAGTAATACTTATTAGGTGTCCCACTGTTTACTATCATTGGAATCGCCTTGATATCCTCTTTTCAAATATGATGGTATCTCAAAATCCATATTTTGCGACCTATGATTTATTTTCCTAAAACGGATCACATATACCAGTATAGTGGGTTTGGGGTATTGTATATAAGTATTATAGTATTCATCTAAAACATTCAGAATCGCGGAAAATGCAACCTTAATGGTATGGATACATCTATAGGAGTTCCAATGGAGGCTGATTGCGCATGCGTGCAAACAGAACCCAGTCCAGCGCCCTCATCCGGGCCGCAAACAAACTACCATTACCCTGTCCTCATTCCTCATCCTCATCACAAGCCACAGGTGTCGCTTTACTTCTACACAAGTTTTAATGACGTCACGGAACACCACATGTAACAGTTGTGATGTCACTGGTTTGTGTGCTTTCCAGCCAGTGGCTCGTTTGCGGACGGCTAGACAAGGCTGGGCGCATGTTCCATCAGTGCCTGATAGGCCAAGGACATATTCTTATGTAAATTTGCATAGGAGCAATGATTAATCTTTATTCATGGGTAAATCGTTTGCTCCTCTTTCTTCCGCGCCGTGCCTTGGCTATGGATTTGTCATCATTTGTTTCGCTTTAGTACAACCCAATACACTTCTCACTGTCAGCTTTTTTTTATGCAAATTTATGACTTGGCATGTTTTCAAGCGCTTTTTTGAGCGATGAACACTGATGTTTTGTCAATTTTTGCTTCTCTTATTTCAATCCAGAGTTGATTGATTTGTGTTCGTTGGCTATTCATGGCTTGGTGTGATGAATTAATTTTGAGTCTGCCTGGGCTTTACGTTTCAAAGTCATCATTGCTTGTATGTGTGTGGACCGTGAAATGCAGCTTTGTGTGTTTACCAACCGCAAATACCAACCCAAATTATGAAATAAATATTGTTTATTATGATCGGGTAGATTGGGGGTTTTCACTGATTATAACGATAACATATCAGATTGAAGGGCCACAAGTTATAAGTTGTACATATTATGGGCAAATTCAATGAGTTAGGGTAATGCAATTGTCATATCCATGCAGATATCAAAAGATACTTTACTGGTATTTGCCCGTCCAGAAATATTGCAAACATTTTGTATTCAAAACTATAAATCTCAAACTTAAAATAGAGAAATACCTATTATATATATATCCTACTGTTTACTATTAATAATATATGTAATGTGTTCGAGGAAAATAAGTCACCAGTTGCAAAAGATGGATTTTGAGATACCATCATATTTGAAAAGATGAGATCAAGCGGATTCTAATGATAGTAAATAGTTGGACATTTAATAAGTATATTGTAAGTTTTATACCCCCCACCCCAAACCACTGGTCCCCACCGCACGTCCTAGCCCACACACACGCACAGACACATGAGGCTGCTCCCTAATATTACCCTGCAATCTAGGTTCAGAGTGGAGAAAGTCCCTCCAAACTGAGGAAGGCCTGTCGATCCAAACCACCAAATGTTTAACAATCTGCGAACTGAAATTCTATGTACATGTGTTGCTTGTTCTTTTATATAGAGGCTCAAAAGTTCAAAAAAATACTGTTTACGTAGAATATAGATATGTGTAATATGGAATATTGTTAAAAGTGTAGTACTTATTAGGTAAATTTGATCTATCCTCATGTCATTAATAAAGTTAATGCGTTAAATATGTATATATTAATATTGATTGGAGATGAGACATGTCACATTTGTGAAATTCTGCCAAATAAAAACGTTTACAAAAATTCTCATTTTGGACACCTTTCTCCAGGACCAGGAATGTCATTGGCGCAGTAGGCGTCCAATCAGTGACATACCATTCTGATCTGATCTGAGAGGCTCTGAGCCTAGCCTGCGTGGACGTGTACTGTTTAGATTTAGATTTAGAAAATATTTTATTCAGGTCTACTACATTTCCATACGTACAAACATGAATCGTTTCAGGACAGCCTGATTTAAACAATAGAAAAAGAGTTTGATCTCATACATTCGCTCTATTTTTTAACCGTACTTATTATGATTACATTGACAATACCATGTTAACATGTACAAAGAAAGTTTTAAATTTATATATAAATTATTTTTCATTACACATTAATTAATTAATCAAATATAAAATAGCCTAAGCATCCAGTGATTAAAAACCAATTATCCAGCTCATGTCACATACCATCTAATATGTATTGAGAGGACGGAGTGGGTTAAAAACTAGTATTATACAGAAAAAAACCGACGCCGTGCTCTTACAGAATAACCGTTAATGATCATACCTGTTACATATATCTTTACGTTTACGTTACGTTTACGTTGGTAGTGTGTTGCTCCTATAAAATTATTCACGCTCCTGCTCAACCAACTCGTTAGTTAACCTGGATTTAGCCTTAAGGATAGTCTATGAAACCCTATTAAAATTCATCGAGGACGTCCCATAACTTACACCAGATCATCCCGATCCGTCTTCTTGGGGTTGCCTAATCAGGTAAATGATGAAAAATGCAACCCTTGTTGGAAAACTACACCAATTATAACCAGCCCGCGCCATCAGTTAGTCCCAGGAGCATAGGCAAAGATCCATTCATCTTTTCTAATTAAAGAAATTAATTGGGAAGTGGGGAAGATTTTAATTAAAAATGCCATAAACGAATAGTGCAAAACCCAGTAAATTCTGATTTTGCTCATGAGCTCATTTTGTACATTGAACCATTATTATTAATATCTTTTATCACATGATTAAACCATAAACTGGCGGCGGCCGTGGTCCCAAAGGAAAGATGTAACTACAAATGCAGACATGTAAGCTCTATACCAACTAATCACATATGGGTCAGATTTTCAGAAAATGTACAATTCCTCTTCGCCAATCTTCTCAAATAACCCACATTTCAGACGAAAATAAAGCTCAAAACTCAGTTCAACCTAACCAAACAGATTGCTAGAATCAATGCAATGCCAAATATACTCGAATTTACCTAGTATTGACCAAATTTCAGCTTAATTTAGCAGAATTTACTAAATGTGTACAGCTGCTAATTGTACATTTTCTGAAAATCTGACCCATATAATCAAACCATGAATGCAGCGGCCCTTGGCCCCGAAGGAAGCAATGTAACTCCATCCACTCAATCCAATGTTTATTTATGTTATGTTTTATGTTAACTTAGAAAGTAGTCCGGTGCTCGGAAGAACTGTCACAGACAGAGAGCAACAACCCATTTCAGCATGCTGTTTTATTATTTGTCGGAAATAAAGTGTGTTATATATATGGGAATGAAGGTCCTTGAAGTCAGATTAATATCCAGAGGCTTGTCCTCCAGGTGATACCCATAGCCTTTCTGGGCTTCTATATTATAAGACACTAGCAAAATACCCGTCCTCCGGACGGTCACCCTCTCTCCCCACACTTCCCCCTCGACCTCCCTCTTTTCCCTCCCCCTCTTCTCTGACTTTCATATTTGTTTTTCTCTCCCAACCATATCTCTAATTTCCCACTCCCCTCTTCCTCATGCTCCCCCTCCCCGCTTTCTCTCCCTCCCCTCTCCTATTCCTACCACCTCTTCTTCACTCTCCCACTCCTCTGCATGTCCTCTCTCCTCATACTTCTTTCATTCAGTAATCAAGTAATGATACAAAATGAGAGTAATAGCTTGTGGGCCAGATTTTCATAAAATGTACAATTCACATTCACCAATGCTCTCAAATAACCCAAATTTCAGACGATTTCTGCTGGCAATTGTGCATTTTCTGAAAATATGACCCATCTATTTAGGTCCCCCTGGACGTAGGTTGTGGGAAATGACGTAGTATCTGACAGGGGCTTTCCCGGGCTATAAATAGAGTGTAGAGATCGCAACTTAAAAAAGGCTTCAAAATCACATTTTCACCTCAGAAACCCTCACAAACCACATACGACGACATCCAGAGAGGGGGGATTGACATCTGCAAATGAGTAAAGTAGTTTGTAATTCAACAAATTCCGAGAACATTCTGGACAAAGAAAACCTTCTTTCTACCATTTCTTTTCTACCTCCTTTCCTAGAAATCGCTCTAGCCGTATATTATATGGATGATTATTATAGCAAATGGCAAAAAAACGGGACGAACCCCGAAGGGGTGAGTTCCCGTTTTCTGAGGGGTCGAGATCAGTTTGAACCCGAACAGAGTGCCATTTGCTATTTATTACACACTCTATTTGGATGTTAAAAAGTAAATTTAACTTGTTTAGTCTATAGTTTAGCTCGAGGAAGCTTGATTCATCGGAATTTGTAGGCCTAAGTTACGCGGTCGGGACGACGTCATCTGGCCTACGCTGCACCAATGAAATTGCGTCTTTGGCTGAACTGTACACATGAACGATTTGGATCGACCAAACTGCACCTTTCTAACTGCTCATGTGTGCAATAATGCAGTGAAATAAACCGACAAAAGCCTTATGGATAACATAAACAGCAATGTGTATGAAGTAAGACAAATAATGTAATCTCCACCCTGAGCAACTGAGGCCAGCACGAGATATTGATTGATTGATTGATAGATAATATATAGATGGATATACTTTTATTTCGATCTTATGGATCGCAACAGGACCACCTCTCCAGCATGAGGGAGGTTTTCAAGTCGACCTCTGCCGTGAGATAGTAGGTAACAATATCATTTCTGTCAATGACTGAAAGTGACCATCTACTATCTACTATCCACTATATTTGTTATGAACAAAATTCAAGTCTCCACATATTTCTAAAAGGATGTTATATGTCTGCGTGTACAGGGCTCTAACTTTCAACATGGCTTAATTTATTCTTGAGTGAGGTTACCTGGGTATTGGCTTTTCCAAAATATTTTTTTTCAAAGAAGTTGAATTTAGTTATTTCGTCAGCTCCAACGAACCCATTTGCGGCAACCACAGTGCTATGTGGGTCAGATTTTCACAAAATGTACAATTGGCAGATCTACACATTCAGTAAATTCTGCTAAAATTGGCTGGAAAATACAGAATACTGGGTATATCTGAGTATATTTGGTATCACATTGATTTAAAGTATCAGTTCAGTTATGTTAAACTATTCGAGAGGATCGGTGAAAACGAATTGTATATTTTCTGAAAATCTGACCCATATAGAATGGCATCCCATCCACTTGAGTCTCTGCACACAGTAAAAGGGTTTTCAGTGCCTCCATGCACTGATTTCAAACTTTTAACATGACTTACTTTCGACCCAGGTGAGGTTACCTGCAGGGTATTCTTTTGTCAAATGTTTTAAAGCAAGGTCGATTAATACTGCATTGTCTACTCCAAGAACTGATTTGTGGCTGACCTACTTAGGCAGATGTTGGGAAACTCCATTTTTCAGCCGTGCAAGGAACCCCCCAATGACATCATCATTGTGCTGTGTGTTAGGGGCTAACAAATGAGGGCGTTTTGGACAGAGGGATCGGAGGCTTTTCTTACAAGTAGTAACATTAATTTTCACTCCTAATTTGGTTGCTATTGACCAGATTTCCGTTTTATCTATTTTTTTTACATATGAAATTTTACGTGTAGATTACTACCCGTTTCAAACGGGGAGGGGGCATCTAGTAGGTCTATTATAGTTGTTGGTATAAGTACAATGGTATGCTTTTGTGGCATAACATTCACAGTTATTGAGTTAATACCGAGATACCGAGAAGGTTAACTGCTGTACATCGTGAAACAGCTAGGCCGGGGGGGGAGGGGGGATCGCACATTAATTAAATCTCGGATTCTAGTTTTTCAGCCCCTTTCCCCGTTCCTGGGATTTATTTATGCTCTGAGAAAAATAATACGCTCTTCAATGTCCTCCTTTAACCTTCTCCATACCTTTTTCGCCTCCTTATCCGTATGTGGGAGGGAGGGAGAAATAAATAGAACCTAATGAGAATGTGGTACGAGGGATACTATTGCACTGTCCAAGATGTTTGTTTTTTTCATGGCCCACAAGCCGATAGGCGAGTGTGTTATGGAAAAGAACAAAACATTGAGCTTCAATTCAATTCAATGGTCCCTGAAATAAAAACTTCAATGATGTATGTTTTTATTGGCTTTTTGGCTTCCTCCAACCACGTGCTTTTTAAATCCAAAGTAAAAAAAAAACTTCATGATTCCTTCTTTTTTTATTGAACGCTGGCATTGACCTTTAAGAGTGGAGGAAGTGTTGGGGGCGCATGGGTTAGTAATGAGTTCCTGTGGTCAGTCCCTGTGTCCACTGACCACTGTCCACTCACAAACACTGCCTCCTACTTACGTCCCTACTGGGTGCAAATATTGGCTTGGTCAAGGTCGATGAGATTGAGTGACAGAGGCATGCTAACACTTGTAGTTCACCTGCGCAACAAAAGATATAACAGGGTCAGATCGTCAGAAAATGTACAATTCACCTTCACCAATTTTCTCAAATAATCCAAATTCAAGACAGAAATGAAACTTAAAACACAGTTCTCCATAGCCAAAATGATAGCCATAATCAACACAATACCAAATATACTCAGATATGTCTAGTATTTGTCCTTTTTCAGTTTGATTTACCAGAATTTACTAAATGGGTAGAGTTGCCAATTGCACATTTCACAGGTTTATTTCAAATGGAGGAATGATTTGGAAGTCTGAACATTTTCCAGATTGACCAACTATGGGAATAGTATGTGATGTGTTCCAGGAAAAAGGTAGTAGAAGGTGATATTTTTCAAATGTATACTACCGTATCGTTAGAATCGGCTTGATCTCATCTTTTCAAATATGATGGTACCTCATAATCCGATTTCTGCGACTTGTGACAGATAATTATTTTCCTCTAATGCATCACATTAAGGTCGTCCTCTGACATCCTGAGCACCGTGGTTAGAGGGTTTTCTTAAAGAGAAATTCTATTTACGGACAAATTTTAGGGACAAATTTATTCTCCTGTACACAATGACACAGTTGTGGTTAAATATAAAGAAGAGTACATCTGGGGTGTGGTAGAGATGTACACGTTAACAATATGCCAGTATAAGACTTGAACGATGAAAGTATTCAAAACAGATTTACAACTAGACATGATAGTTTGACAACATTAGTCATTTACCTATAACACACAATTTTTAAAGTAATCGTTGGTTACATAAAGAGCGATTTGCTAAATTTAAGTAGTAGTTCGCCGCACTACACCCAAAGCAGCAAATCATGAGCCAGCTAGCCCTGCTCCTGGAAAGCCCAGACCGACCTGCTCCCACCCTCTTAGACCTGCTCCCACCCTCTTAGCCCTGCTCCCACCCTCTTAGACCTGCTCCCACCCTCTTAGACCTGCTCCCACCCTTTAGACCTGCCCCCACCCTTTAGACCTGCTTCCACCCTATTAGCCCTGCTCCCACCCTCTTAGACCTGCTTCCACCCTATTAGCCCTGCTCCCACCCTCTAAGACCTGCTTCCACCCTATTAGACCTGCTCCCACCCTCTTAGACCTGCTCCCACCCTCTTAGACCTGCCCCCACCCTCTTAGCCCTGCCCCCACCCTCTTAGACCTGCTTCCACCCTATTAGCCCTGCTCCCACCCTCTTAGACCTGCTTCCACCCTATTAGACCTGCTCCCACCCTCTTAGACCTGCCCCCACCCTCTTAGACCTGCCCCCACCCTCTTAGACCTGCTCTCACCCTATTAGACCTGCTCCCAACCTTTAGCCCTGCCCCCACCCTCTTAGACCTGCTCCCACCCTCTTAGACCTGCTTCCACCCTATTAGCCCTGCCCCCACCCTCTTAGACCTGCTTCCACCCTATTAGCCCTGCCCCCACCCTCTTAGACCTGCTTCCACCCTATTAGACCTGCCCCCACCCTCTTAGACCTGCTCCCACCCTATTAGACCTGCTCCCACCCTATTAGACCTGCTCCCACCCTCTTAGACCTGCTCCCACCCTCTTAGACCTGCTCCCACCCTTTAGCCCTGCTCCCACCCTTTAGCCCTGCCCCCACCCTCTTAGACCTGCCCCCACCCTCTTAGACCTGCTCCCACCCTCTTAGACCTGCTCCCACCCTCTTAGACCTGCTCCCACCCTCTTAGACCTGCTTCCACCCTATTAGCCCTGCTCCCACCCTCTTAGACCTGCTCCCACCCTCTTAGACCTGCTCCCACCCTCTTAGACCTGCTCCCACCCTCTTAGACCTGCTCCCACCCTCTTAGACCTGCTCCCACCCTCTTAGACCTGCTCCCACCCTCTTAGACCTGCTCCCACCCTCTTAGACCTGCTCCTACCCTCTTAGACCTGCTCCCACCCTCTTAGACCTGCTCCCACCCTCTTAGACCTGCTCCCACCCTTAAGCCCTGCTCCCACCCTTTAGCCCTGCTCCCAGCCTCTTAGACCTGCTCCCATCCTTTAGCCCTGCTCCCACCCTCTTAGACCTGCTCCCACCCTCTTAGCCCTGCTCCCACCCTCTTAGACCTGCTCCCAACCTCTTAGACCTGCTCCCAGCCCCTTTACCGCGGGAACTCTACTACTAATTTATAACCTGCTCGATCTAGATTTTTGTGATTTGTGCCTTCCTAAACTTAAAAATACACTCGATGAAAAAAACAAGTAGATTCTTTGACTTTATTTTATTTCAATACATTAAAGTTGACGATTCATTGAAAGTAATCTCACACCTCTAATTCATGATCGCTCAATATAGTATGTCCCACGGTAACAATCTATATGGTAACTCTATCGATTCAGGGCATTGTGCAACCAACTTGTTTTTGTTTTTTTATCAAAATGAATGATAGCTAAAGTGAAATGTGATGTGTCATGGGCAAATGAGTCACAAGTCGCAAAAAATGGATTTTGAGATATCATCCTATTTGAAAAGATGAGATCAAGCTGATTCTAACGGTAGTAAACATTAGGACATCTACTGAGTATTTCTATTCTATTTTTCAAGTTTTATGTTTTTATTTTTGAAAAACAAGTTCGCAATATTTCTGTGTGGACAGATATGTTAAGCAGCTAAATATACTTCACAGAACGACCTTAGGAATAAATGGATGTATTTAATGCACAGTCTTTTAATTTTGTAAATGCAATCATACGACATGAAAGGTGCATACCGAAAAAAAATGAGAACATTCATACCACCAGATCTTGAAAAATAGCAATTTTGCGACTTGTGACTCATTTCCCTGGAACACATCACCTCTCCTTTCCCTGTTTACTTGTGATAGACGCTCGTCTCCTCTACTTCATTCTCTACTCAGCCCTGTTCATTACTGGCGCTAGAAGCGTCACGTAGTGGCGGGGATAGACACCATTAGGCTGGTTCGGGGCAGGGTTTGGATTTACTTTAGACCCTTATTAAACCTATCTTCTTACACCTGCCCCCGCCTCCTCCGTCTTCATATATATAGGTTCAGTTGTTCTACAGTGAAGGGTCCTGTTTCTTAACAAATCCTTGCTTAATACTCTTATAGCTAACGTCGGTAAAAAACGCAAGATTTTCTACTTTTTGTTCCGTTCAACTTATCTATGAGTCATTTAACCAAAATGTGTCATTTAATCAAAATGTGTGGGGGATTTTGTCCAGTTGTTTTGCTATACAGGGCTTGAAAAACGTCCGTATACATGTGTATTTGGAGGACTGACCCGAATCTATTCAAGGTTATGACGACTTCACTTATTATCGCTCACATGCGGCTCTTTCCACTTCGCTAAGTCTGCTTCAAATTCGTCTATATATACATATAACAGCAGCAGACTATTGATGAATTCAATCCTATAAGTCATAATTCGATTAAACTCTGCCACGTTTAGCTGCATTGAAGCTGTTTTACGAAGAAATGTCTCTTACCAAATTTACTTATTTCATGACTTATTAAAACGTTTTATTTTAATCGCATTCCTTCTCGTTTTCGTGAATGGTATAGTTACCAGGGAAAGTAGTATAACGACCAGGTGTAATGTGTCAAATGCAAAAAAATGAGTCACAAGTAGTAGCAATGATCCCAATAGGGAGCATAAGTAGTCCAAGGATGTAATGTTTTGAATGATTATGTGATTTAAATGAATAAATATATTCAATACACTGTCCTGGAATTTAAAACATGCATTCATACTACAAAAAGCGTTCAGCACCCCAAAAATGATAACATTCTCACTGATACATCTTTTCACTAAAACACCTTGAAAAATAACAATTTTGTGAAATGTGACTCATTTTTCTGTAACACATCAAATTACGTGTGATTCATATCACGTATACGTATTCAATAAAAACAATTATCCTACTCCTAATATCCAGTGGTTCAGAATAAGTGATGTAACCATTCATTACCATATTCCCTATGACACTTGAGAAATAAAAGAAGTTTTTACGCCCCACTAAAGCAGACTACTGACGCACATGAGGCGTAGTTCTCTTTGAACCACACATTCTCATCCATCCATCTTCCTGGGCTTTTTCACTGATAAGCAGCTTTCAGACATAAGTGTGAAAAATGTGAATTGTGGAAGTATGCATGCAATCTGTAAATTAACTCGTGTATCAACTGCAGAAAGCATTTGAGATGGTGAAGATTATTAGCCCATCATGTTCTTCAGCTGATTTATATAGCAATATATTCATATTAAACATAATATGTAATATATTCTAAATGTATATAAATGCTTTTATGGATATCATGAATATCGTGAGGAATACCACATTTCAAACATATGTGATGTGTTACAGGAAAAGGAGTCAGAAGTCACAAAATTGATATTTTTCAAATTGTTTTATTCTGACACAAGGTCTCTTTGTAGGAATGTTCACATCTCAGGAATGTTGGGATGCTTACCGTTAAGAGTGCTATGAATACATTTACCAAATTTCAAATAAACTTGTAAGGGGTACAAGTTGAGGTCTTTCAAGAAAGAACAACCAGTGATGAAGCGAGTTTTATTTACTCTACGCCCAGGTCAAAGCAATAAACAACAGAATGTTCGGGCCTGCCAGGTGCAAATCTGTAGTGTCAAGGATGGTCCTGTCTCCTCACGAAGCATGGCATGCTTCACCTACCGTCTGCAGGAAGGTGTCTTTATATGTATATGACAGTTTGCATAGTGTGTCCCCCTGCTGGAACTGGCTGGTATTGCATGTGCTTCCAGCTCTATAGTGGTGCTTCCCATTGCCGCAGCATGGTGTTGGTGTCGACTCGATGAGAAGTGACCGACCCGCCCTCTGTGGGCGGATAAGGCATCTCTAAAATTTGTGACGTCATCCCTATCTATATATACGACCCAGATTTATGGCCCTGTTTTCAATGTTTTCCCATGTAAGTTGCGATCTGTAATTCGTCTGAAAGAAACTTGACTTAGTTAGCTGCCCTTTTGTCTGGAAAAGTACTGCACTTATGGTCCAGCAATGCTGTTCTGAAAACATTCATGCACTCTCATAAGCCCTACCCTTGGTTGTAAGTGCAGGCCATGTTTACATAATGTAATACCATGGTGCTTACTCCCGCTTCACACAGCCATAGACATAGAGCTTCCCGTACATACGACGCCAGTGCGGTGGTGTGTACAGGACACTAGGTAGGACTGGGGGGGGGGGGGGGGGGGGGAGGGGGGTGATAACAAACTTAATCTTACTAAACAAACCATGCAAAACGCTTCTTATCTATCCTTGTGTGGTCCTTTTCTGGACTCGTAGGCAGCAGGGATGCTATGTTAGGGCAGACCCACTACATTATTAATTCTAAATCGAGGACAATATATTTCATTCTTTTTACTTCCTACTCAGCTCATATACAAGAATTTTTAAGGATTGTTGCGGGAAAGATTAAAACACTTCATCATAGTTATATCTATATAATTCCAATGATTCCAATGGTAGTAAACATTAGGACATCTAATTAATATTTCTATATTTTAAGTTTGATATTTTTAGTTTTGAAAAAAAAGTGTGCTATATTTCTCGGTGGACATTTACTAGCATAGTAGCTAAATGTATTCTATAAAATGACCTTAGAAACGCATTGATGTTTAAATACACTGTCTTGAAGTTTGGTAAATGTGTAATGACCCTTTGAATCGTTGGGGAGGAGAGGCAAAGACAACCAGAACAAGTCTAGAACATATTTAGTATCTGTAATATCTGCATGTTACATGGTGAATACGATCGCAGAGTGTGTAAATAAGAATAAAGGTAATACAAAAGTAATAAAAATAGAAAAACAGTATATGTGATGAATACGCCACCTTGTGGACAATAGTTAGAATCAACATTCGCGCAGATAAATGCGCGGAATGCGCGTAAAATGCTTGCGCAAAGTGCGCATACATTTGTACAGGTGTAAGAAGTATATGAAGAGTAGGCAAAACGTATGGCATCACACATATATTCATGCTATAACCGGCGTTCAGTACCCCACAAATGAAAGCGTTTCCATAAAGACAACTTGTGAATAAAACTCTTTAAGAAATAACAACTTTGCGACTTGTGACTTATTTTTCTATAACACATCACAAATGTCTTTCACTGCCATACAATTGTAAAGAGAAACATTTCAACTGACAATGACTTCAAGCGATTGCTGGCGGGTATGTGATAGATCTAGCTTCTCCTATTATATCAACTCCATTAATTCAAGTCAGTTCTTATATGGAGTTTTGATTATGATGGATCCTCAGTATTATACAGTAGCAGTATGGTATGTGGGTGGGGGTGGGGGTTGGCGAAGGGGGAGTGGGGGGGGGGTGCAAAATCATAGGGCCGGGGAGTAGACTTACTGTACTCTATCATATTCGTATATCCAGGCTGTGAACACTGGACATTTTGAAAATGAACTAAATAAATACCAAAGAATTATAATACAAATATATTATATGTGTATGATAGTTTTTTGGTATTAACTTAGATGATTTGCTAACTTGTGCTGATTTTGTTAATTGCTATTTCTGAAATTACATGTCTGGTAAATGTACAAATGCCGGCCTGACAATAATTGATCCGGTGTAAGGTGTTAAGTAAAAAACAGTATTAAGTAAAAAATTCATAACAGCTATAACACATTCTATGTTGTTATATTAGCACTCCATCATTACTGACAAATGAACGCTCAATATGGTATAAAAGTTATATCTCTGCATTTTTCAATGGGAAGGGTCACTTTTCGATTGCTGAAAAGTGACCAATGACTTGTTTGACCTACAAAAAAAAGGTTTCCTTTGTCTGCAGCGCCCAGCGGTAGTGTAGAATTGAACATGACAACATCACCCATTATCCCTGAGCTTCACCCAATTATATTATTAACTAAGAATATACCAATATAGTGTTAGTTTCTTTACCACTCAGAGAAATTGAGGATCTTAGTTGATTTGTCCCATACATTCATATGTGCTGTGTTTCAGGAAAATGAGTCATAAGTCGCAAAAAAAAGATTTTGAGATACCATTATATTTGAAAAGATGACATCAAGCCGATTCCAATGATAGGAAACAGTCTGATAATCCAATAAATATTTCTAGATTTAAAGTTTGATATTTTCCTTTTTGAAAAAAAGTTTCCAATATTTCTGGGAGTCACTAAACAATAAAGTAACTAAATGTAGTCCATATGAGGACCTGTAAAACTAAAGGATATATTACATAGATTGTCTTGAAATTTGAAACATCGATTGACATATCCATACGTAACACACTCTCCAATACTCAGAAGATTCCAATAATATGATCTTGTGAAAAAAACGCTTTGAAAAATATCAATTTTGCGACTTATGACTCATTTTCCTGAAACACATCACATATTCCAATGAGGGACTAGACTCATGTGGGTTAGATTTTCAGAAAATGTACAATTCAACTTCGCCAATCTTCTCAAATAACCCAAAATCAGACGAAAAAAAAGTTCAAAATGCAGTTCAACCTAACCAAACAGATTACCAGAATCAATGCAATGTCAAATATACTCGAATTTACCTAGTATTGACTAAATTGCAGCCTAATTTTGCAGAATTTACTAAATGTGTACCGCTGCCAATTGTACATTTTCTGAAAATCTGACCCATATGCCATTTCCAATGTAAATCAAGAACGTGATACTGTTATTTTAACTCAACACAATTGATAAGTATGGATCTGTATGTAGATGGGGATGTAGCTTGGTGTGATCCTTAATTTGAGGTACCGATAAATATGTCTCGTGAATATTCCAATGCACACTAATTAATACTCAATTAGCGCTTACATGCTAATTGATAGTCCAAATGTTATGATAGATGATAATCGATATTTGCTTAGTGATAATTGATACCCAATTATCACTTGGATGCTAATTAATAAGAATAACTCGGAACTAGTTGGATCTTGTCTTGATCTTACGATCGCCCAACGGTAACTGATCTTTATTTCTCGATACAACATACCTGTCAGGTGTGTACCTGATCTGCGTGCGCAGCCGTGCCCGGCTACTAGCTCTGGCGTCCCATGGGGAGGCCCAGGCGTTACGTAACCTTACGTAACAGCTACCCCTCCCCCCGGGAATATGGCGATTTACCGACATATGCGACAGGTGAGACCACCTGGGCACAAGTGTCACCTGTATTTATCTTTAAACGACTCTGTCTTTTATCTTAACGCTTATGAGATGTAATGTCCCTTATGGGGAATGATTTGATACCTGGTAGTTAGATTACGCCATATACGATATCTTGTATGTCGTCATGTATGTTCGGGGCCATACCACCTGTTTCTCCTTGGTCCCCTATATGCACCTGTAGGTGTACACGTTGTTTGCAACCAAGTCAATACCTCTTTGGTTTGCTATCAGGATTGTTAGTTGTCCTTTCTAATCGTACTAC
Organism: Sthenelais limicola; assembly: GCA_942159475.1. Taxonomy (NCBI): domain Eukaryota; kingdom Metazoa; phylum Annelida; class Polychaeta; order Phyllodocida; family Sigalionidae; genus Sthenelais; species Sthenelais limicola. The sequence continues at coordinate 49,410,964 of OW804102.1, forward strand.
CTTTCTTGTCAGGCTTCCACCAATTACGCCTCATCGGCGTACCGACTTATTGCTTCTCGCTGACATAGCTTATGAGATGTCCCGAGTGAGCATGGTTGTGATTAATCGACTCTGAATGCGTGAGGTGAAAGCGCTAGTTTAGGTTACCTACGTGCTGCTATATTGTTACTACTTTCCCTTGTCAGGCCGCCTGTTGGCTACATAATTGACCATCTTTGACACTCGTGGGATTGCTATGTTATATTGTATTGTTAACTCTTGACTTTCGCCGCTTTACTATGTTAATGTTATTGCAACTGTTCCGTTATTGGTCCTGTGTTGCGTTACTCTCCCACCGATGTCTGTTGTGTTATTTTAGCTACATTCATTAGTTTGCTAAAGCTAGATTTTCGGTGTTAGACGCCGTTTTACTGGCAAAATATTTATTTTAACCCGGCCAATTTTCCTTGATCGTTTTGCCGGTCATCGCCAGCGCTTATGGCGACTGGCACACCCATTTGTTTAGGTGGTCTAGTCCTGTTTAATTAATTTCTGTAAGCTATAAGTTGTTGTTTGGTTGCTAGTTCTGCCTACTTGTCTTCAAGTCCTGTACCAGTACACACGTCTTAGTAACCTCTGTCCCCAGTTTTCTGCCGAAATGAGTATTCACCGCATGGCTGCTACTTTTCCTAATATGGAAAATTTTAAAGTCCAAACATCTTTTAAAGGACGCGGTTACTCTAAAGCTAGTCTGTTTAAGGAGGCTAGTGTGGACTTAAAAGATCGCAACTACCGGATTAATCCTACGCCCTATGTGGGTTCCAGCGACTCCGAAGGCAGGTTGCCCAGGCGACCTATTTCTCTTCCACCCACATTATTTGCTAGGGAGGACCTGTGCAGGAGCCGCGCGGTTGACCGTGCTGAGTTGCAACGGCGGAGCGTCAGCCTGAAGGCTCGGCGTCATCATTCGCCGGTCTCTCCCCGCTCTAGCAGCGCCCACAGTGGAGATGGGTTGTTGGGCGCTTGTCCTCCCGGGTCTTCTGAAAATGAGGACGAGGGAAGGAGCCCAACCTCAAGGTCCCAATCTCCCTTATTCCGGCGACGCTCTCCAAGTCCCCGGCGCTTGTTGCCCAACCCTCAGCAGCAACCCTGTGACGCCCGGCGGGCTGTCCCTCGACTGTCCTCCGGTGACGTGCGGATCAAGGATGCCGCCTTGGGCTCTGCTATGTTCTGTGATGTTAATTCTGTCACAGCTAAAACCCAGGTACCTTCTAGGGGGCGCAGGTATGGGCCACGAGGGGCGAAACGCGCCGATCTTGTACGCGAACAGGATGCCTGCAACGATCCTTTATACCTCGTGGGGGGTGCCACCTGTGAATACGTTAAGGGCACCAAATATCTCGGATTCCACCACCTTATAACATTTAAATTGAGTGACCGCCTCTCAGTGCTAGTCAGGCGCTTCTCCAGTGGGTGTAAGCCCACTATGCAATTCATGGGAGAGAGCATGCATGAGGTGGTAGAAGCGTTGGATGCCGCCCAGATTTACCAGCTATATCTGCGACGGTATGAGTTGGTGGGTTTATTCAGTGTGGCCGATTACTATGAGGTGCAGCTCAATCATTGGTGTCTGCGTCCGCAGAGTCAGCGACAAACTGTAGAAATCTGTCACCGTTTAGACTCCAGCCGGAAAGTATGGCTGACGCTGGAGGAGGCCTGCACGCTGGTAACACTCCTTCGGCCGATTTATCGCTTCCTGCGACATTCCCTGCTGTCCTGTAAGTGTTGTTTTCCTATCTAAGCCTTTTATTCTTAATATTATATGTATCCTACCGATTTTTCTGGCAGTCTAGTTTTCCAATATTAAGCTCATTATCTATAAAAGGAGAGGGAGGGAGAAAAAGAGAGAACAAAAAAAAGAAAAACTAGCTCGATTTGAGTCCAACTCTTAATCACCAGTAAGTTTCTGGGTTAGTGGCCGCTCGTGTCCGAGATACTGTAACTTTTGCACGATAGGTTCTAGCCATATTATGTGCCTCTCCCTCTTTAATTTATACTTATCATTCTGTGCCACTTGTAGAGGGCATGTGCCTTGTTTTCTAACCTGTGTTTATACTTCATTAGGTGCGACTCGTGGAGTCTATTGTCTAATTCGTACTAATTTATGTGTCCTGCCAATTTCAGGTCGATTGGAGTTTTGAATGTATCCCCCTGGCTAGCTCCCCGAGGCCATGCCCGTGCCATGGGCTCAACGCCGCAGCACCCTGACCATCGGCGCCAGGCCGGCATCAGCAATTGTTTACGTGTTATCTTTACTTGTGATGAATGTATTCAATATTGCAAAACAAATTAAACAAAACTAGGGGAAACGCTTGTTAGTTGTCTGTTATATACGTTTGCTTTCGCCACATGTTATCTGTTAAATTTCTATTCTCGTCCCGTGGAATCGCTAGATTTAAATTCTCGTCATGATGGAACTCTATTGCCTGTCTATGTTATTATGGTTATTAGATAGTCAACGCGTAGATACAAGTACCTTAACCCTCTTTATTAGTTGTTTCGTCCCGTTAGGACGTGCGGGCACTAACCCCGTGCCATAGTGTGGTTTTGACGAAGTCTTAACCAGTGATCTACTTAACTTTTTAACGAACATGACATTTTAACATTTTGTAATGGGTAAACATGGTACTACAAACAAAACCTTATCTTCCCAGACGGCCACTTTAACGACCACCTGTAAACAAAACAAGGTTCTTGGGCACTGATACAGTGAGGACGATATCCTGGGTAACTAACTGCTGACCGGTACCTTGCTGGTAAAGATAACCGATCGTGCTACGTGCTATACATTATATACTGCAGTAAAATAAGCATTTTCTAAGTTAACATTGAAGTTCTACAGCCAGACCATGAGAATTGGGTGTGTTGTTATTGATCTGACGCCCGGTAGGGAGGAAACATAGAAACTATCGAGAAACTATCGAAATAACCTAATAAAATACACAACGTGAAACATATATGCTACTCCCTCTACAGTGAAATGTGGAGCGACTGGGGGTTATAGCCCCACATTCATTGGGTGTCGCACTGGAACCAAACAAGGGCTGCCCGTGTATCTAGCGAGCCCTTTAAGAAAACAAATCAAAACCATTTTTAAGAATGCCCACACTAGGATTTAACAGTAAATCATCTTAAGTCTAAATTGAAGAATTTTATAAATGATTGTTCTTTTTCTCGTCAGCTTGGTTTTTTAGGCGTTATGCGAAAAGAGGAAAGCAAAAAAAATTTATTCTTTGGTGTGTGGTTCAGGGTTTCCGGTGCAGTGTGTTGTTTCCTCCTTGTTGGTATGGAAGATGAGGCGTCACAGGAAAGACACGGTGGTGTGTGCCTTCCAATCTTGTTCGGCTTCTGTTTGAAAGTGAACAGAAAACAAGAGTTTCAATTTGTTATCTCCACCCATTCACTAGTGTGACCATAGTAAGACTGAGTAAGCAATGTACAGTAAAACACAATGGGTGCGGAAATCACAAAGTTAACTAGTATTTTTGGGCTGCTGCCCTTTATAATTTTCAATGGTTTTTCCCCGTCTATCCCTGATAGAGTTACCCGTTTTTCCCCTGAGGGTATTCTAATTTTTGCCATGGTTCTGTGGGAAAAGAAAACAAAAGGAAAAGAACGTCCATATTTAGAGAACGACCTCCCTTTTCTCTCTCCCCCCTTCTTTCCATGCTGCGATTCTGTATCGTAATGTTGTCCCCCCTTTGCCCTGCGGAGACAACGGCGAGTCCGGCGTGTTATCTTTACAGCCTTACTATCGGAGTTCAGTATCGTCCCCCCTGAGGCTCTGTTTTGATTCTGCGCGTGTGATTGCGCGGAGGATTATAATTGACTTACCTTCTTTGGGGTTCATTACTCGCCCCATTGTACCTGGATGGGGGTTCCCTGGGGCGGTACCACACTCAACACCCAGAGTGTTTCGCCGTCCCTGCAGGCTGCCTTTACCCAGCTTTTGTGGGCACGCGGAACCTGTATAAAGTTGGGCAAGTGGATGGGCTGAATACACCCTTTCAGCCGGAGCTCAAAGGCACTTGGCCATTCCAGCACCATCTCTGCCCCCGCCCAGCAGCATGATCGCGTCACGTACATATTACGTGGTTTTAGCACGCGTGCCCCCTGCATAGCTGATGCCTCATAAGCCACTGGGGTGACCACAAATGACTTCACCTCGCCCCCGCGTTGCATTCTTAGCACCAGCTGGCTTGACGGGTGCATTTTTGGTCCGGGCCGGCATTTCTTGCATGGTATCCGCTTCCTGCACTTCCATGCCATCGTTATTACTAGTAGTATGGCCGCTACTACTGCTAGGTAGGCGTATGGAGGGAAACCCTCTGCTGGCGGTAGGGTCGGTGGTGGTGGTAGGGTTATCCCCGTCTCGAATCCCACTCTCACGGGGACAGGGGTGAAGGTTGACAGTCTGACGGACTTCGCCTCTGTGTGCACCAACAGCGCCAGGATTGCTGATACTTTCCACATTCTATAAGATAAATAGACACCTAATGCCAGAGACACCAAAGCCACGATAAAACTAGTGTTAGTAAATGCTGGATGACCTGTCGCGCTTTCTAAAGATTTTTTTATTATTTGCCAATTGTTTTCTACCACCTGATCCCTCTTGATTAGGTCTCCTGCCATGGATGTTATGTCAATACCTTGGTCCAGTAATTCTTTTGGTAAGTGGGAAAGTGACTTAGCGATTTGGTCTGCCGTGGGGACGTTTATGTGGATTAAGGCTTTTGTGGATGTATTGCCGAAAAAGGTTGGGATTTTTAGGTTAAAAACGTGGGCCACTGGAATGTTTAGCCCTGTGTGTATTGTTAATTTACTGTCGTTTGCCTCGGTGCATGCCAAATGGTGGTCCAATATAAAACCATTAGTGAAGTTTAGTGAGCAGCCACACGGTTTTGAAACTATTGCTAACGGTGGTAGATGCATCTCCCACGTGTCGCTCACACACCTAAGCGTGGCGGTTTCGCCCATGTTCACTAATAGATGGCTGGTCTCGTTCACAGACACATGAAAAGGAGGGGATTTCTCTAGCAAAAAGGTTTTGAAATTACATTGGGTTATGATTTCCCGTTTTTGTTCCCAGTATAATGCCGCCCAACATGACTGATTTTTCTGCGTCATTTGCATCAATGGGGCTTCGCACAAGATAATCCCGCGCTTCTCAGAGCATTGGGCCAACCGCAAATCTTGAATCACAATTGTTTTTGTGTTCATATTCCCAATCGCGATCAGTTCTGGCACAGGGGTCGTTATCTTGGTATACCCCTTATGTGCGTGTGAATGTAACGCCATAGGTATTCCAAACGCCATAGGAGTAAGAATCTTGAATCCATTATTTCTAAGCGCTACCCACAGTGGCAGAACAACTACCAGCGACTGGTTGTAGTAATGTATCTTAATCACCTGTTCAAGTGCTGCTGGCACCAGCTCTTCTATGATCTTTAATGCTTCTGAATTACTAAATTGAGCCAAAAACCGCCCTGCCGCTTCTTTATATTGACTATGTGATAGTATTGCTGCATGCATTTTGTTACTTTGCAACAGTTGTAGGGCTTCTATGGCCTGTACAGACGCGTCTATGTATTGCAATTGGGTCATGATACTTAACGCTAATTCGTGTAACAGTGTGTGGACCGTGAGGTAACGTGTTGCATCTTTCTTGAACTTTGCTGTGCCCATATTAGTTCTATTGGCTAACGTGTGTACCCCCTGAGAAATATTGCCAAGAAATTCCGCCACTTCAGGCACATGTGTCTCGTGGAAAAACTGCATAAATGCTAGTTGGTTTTTAGACACATCAGTTATTAACTTGTCCCTGAATTTATTGGTTGCCATTGACGTTTCTACGGCCGCGATCATGTAACTCATCTCACTTTCCACTCGATGGAGGTGTGGGTCTGTCGCACTCCCGAATAAAAATGACATGGCATCCCCTACGGGTTGGATCAGTGCCTTTCTTCGCCTGTATCTTTTCACTACAAATTTTCCTAAGATTGACTTGATTTTCTTATAGTTTGCCTGTGCAATTCCGTTAAGTTCTGCATTAAATTCCCTAACATGTCTTATCAGATGTTTGAACATAGCAATATTTCCTTGTCTCAGTATGGGCGGGGTCTGTATTATATTGACTGCTGGCCTGTTAAATTTTAGGGGAATGTTAATGGTCAGGTCGAATAGGCGCGAGTTAGTTAAGATTTTAGTATTTCTTTCTATAAAACCAACACCATAATTGTGTCTTAAATCTAGACCCTGCGCTGCTGTCGATGCGGCGATACAGAAACTGAAATCGACAAAAGACAAAATCCCGGTTTAAATTTCCGCTTATTGCAATATTCCAGCGCCATCGTGGATGAGCAATCACGACGGTACAAACAGCATTATGCGATTTTACAAGAAAATTTGCCAAAAGATTGGCTCCATTCAACTCGACTTACCTTAGCACGTGCAGTAGTCCAACTAGACCCATCCTACGGTTATCAAGGGGGGCTTTCAAAGTGCCTCTGTACGTGTGACTAGTAGGAGTGGACACCAGCGCCAGTGACTTCTGTTTAAGTCCTTGCTATTGCATAGGATTCCACATGGTCCTGATTATTTATGCGCAAACTGAGCACCACACCTCTGTTCACTCCCTATCTCCGGGCCGTGTGCCTATATATAGTGATGGTCCTTTGCATTTCTGGACATACCTTGGATCTCCGGTGAAGGTTGCATAATTCTCCTGCCCCGACAAGTCTCTCCCTTCCGGGACCGGTAATACCACATCTGCTTCTTCTTCCCTGGTTTCCTGTCTATGGTAATTTCCATCAGGCCGCCACATCGAAGCAACTTCTCTACTGTATGTAGTTTTATGATGTCCTATATACATCTATTATCGGTCTCCGCAATTCTACTGCGAAGTTTTACCGGGGCCCATCAACTCCCTTCTAAGTAGCCTCCCCTTCCGGGGAGCATTTTAACGATGGCGTTTGTTGCTTAATCTATTCTGTCACCAGTGCTCAAGTGCACTGTGATTTGGTGGGGACTCGAACTCGCTACCCACGAGTTGCTCTGTTTTTTTTTGTATTAACTTTTTCAAAAGAACTGGGGGCCGCTTCCACATGCTAACGATTTGGCCACGGCCTCCAGGTCTAATTCTGATGAATTTTAACTCTTACACTATCAAAAATGGAGCTGTGACCTGTTTAACTAAGTCATGACATAGTTTTCTTCCCTTTTCATTGGTTGAGGTGTTGCTAAAAAAATTATTGGGGATCCCTTGGTAATCAGCCTGTTGTCGGAACCTGATAGCGCCGCGCCCGGCGCGCCTCGTTGGTTTTATCTAGACAATTGCTAAGGGCAAGTCTTAGATAACCCCTTCTCCGCGCTGTCCCGGCTGGACGCTCAACCTGTCATAACAAAACGACCTATCTTGCATGCTTTATTCTTTGTCTTCCCTCGCGAACACCACAAGCTGATTATGTTAAACTAACAACTTTGATATAAGTCTATTAGTTCGAGGCCCCTTTTATTTTAACTCCGCTGATTTGTGAATCTAGGGACTTTACCTTTTTATTCTTTAGCTGGCTTTAGCTCTCCTCCATTATTATAAATTTTTATTCTTCATTGAAAACAGATATGTAATGATGTGCTTACCATCATGGGTCTGTGTCCTCCTATTCACTCATTGTCCTCTCCGCCTGCTTGGGGGTGGTTTTGATGCCGTGCACCCTTTTTAGATGCCCCGTTAAGTAGTCTGGACGGGCATATTTCCTGAAACAGTGGGGACATTTGGTGATGACTGTTCCTCTATGGTTGAACCGTCTGTGTCTGGATAGGTTTGAGTTTGATCTGTAGGCCACTAGGCAGACCTCACACACGAATTTTGCACTACCTTTTTCTCCGTCTTGCCCTCTAATTCTTGGTCTTCCTATCTTCCTTGTGGCGGGTCTTTGCCTGGTACATTTTCTTATCCGGCTGGCTATTTTGGGCGCGTTTTTCTGCTCTCCCTGTGCCATTTCTGCCTCCTCTTGTTCTTTCTCCATTCTGTTAGTACAAAATTCCACTCCTACCGCTTCTTGTCGTAGGAGTAATTCTCTTTGTTGACATGCCACTTGCACCAGTATCTGAAAAGCTGACATGGTGGTCATGATGATGATGCGCTTTGTATACTGTGTCTGTCTTGGTTGCTCCCGTGGATTAACTGACTGAGTGCCTCGGTCTCTATTATGCTACATCAACGAGGCCAGCTGCTTTCAGGCTAAAAATAGACCTACCGGTCTATCCCTGTTGGCTTGACCCTTGCGGTGGACCTCCCTTAACTTGTGTCTGTATTCTTCTTGTATCGTTTTCATTACTAGATAACTTTTATTGGTTTAATTATCGGTTTTTGGTCGGGCCCCTGTGTTTTGCTCCTCCTTTTATGGGCCGCTAGTTGTGGCCGTATGTGGCTGTGACCCCCCAGCGCATCAGTTATTCTTCCTATTGTGTAGAGTGTGGGCCAATATTGTTGTGGTTCAGCTTAGTTTGAAAAGGGCTGTGCGACTATGGGCGAGTTATTCGAGTCCTGCTTGAACTCTTATTGCAATTTAGGGATCTCTTCCAGTCCCTCCTTCACACGCCTTTTGTTAATGTTTTCCAATTCCTCGGGGTTGACCACTCTGTCTAGGAATCTTCTATTCACGGCGCTGATTGGTTTCAAGTGGTGCACGTTGATTGAACGGGGGAGTGTGACTCCAGTGTCCAATCTGCACAACTTTGCTGTGTGTTCGCTTGGCATTGCTACCACGATGTGTGGACCTGAATAGATCACCTGCAGTTTGCGGCAATTATCCTTATCCAATAACCTGTGTACCCTTCTGTACACTATTGTTCCCACTTTAATAGAATGTGGCTTGGCATTCCTGTCATGCCGTGTTTTCATTGCCAATTGTGTTTTCTCCAATTTCTCCAGGGCGCGTGGGAGCAGGTCATTCCTGGTCCTTATAATTGCTATCAACTGGTCTAGCACCGACTTTTCTTCGGTTTGTTCCATGACAACGTCAGCCGGGATTGCACAATTTCTGCCGAACGCTAGCAAATAGCTAGAGTACCCCATTGAATATGAATCCGACGCGTTTAACGCCAGCTGAATCCCTGGGAGAAATTTATCCCAGTCCCTCTGTTTTTGGGATATCAGGGTTCTGACGCACTGTATGACCGAAGAATTGGCGCGTTCGACTAGACCATTTGTCGTCGGTTTAAAAGCGCTTGAATGCACTTGCGTTATGCCGAAAGATTTGCAAAATTCACTAAATTTCTGGCCTGTGTAGCTTGTCCCATTGTCTGAGAAGATTTTCTTAGGCACGCCCACCACAGCAATCACATGCCTGAGAAAGTCTCTGGCTGTTCTCTCTGCCGTGAGGTTATTTGTTCCCCAGATAAAAATGAATCTGGTGGTGAAACAGAGTGCCACCTGTATATATTTGTTATGTAGTGCTGTCTCTGGGAATGGCCCCATCGCATCTATGATGATGTGGCTGAAAGCAAAAGGGGCGTGGTCTCTGATTTTCATGGGTGGCTTAATGGGGTTTCTCATTGTTTTGCACTCTTGACATTTCTTGCATGTCGCGATGAAATCTGTTGTATCTCTGATCATTGCTGGCCAGTAGAATCTGGCCCTGAGTATGCTCAGAGTCTTTACCACTCCGAGATGCGCTCCCGCCACGTTGTCATGCACTGACGCTAATACTGATTCAACTAGTGAATTTGGTACCACTACCTGGTAGTATTCATGTGCTTCCAACGCCTTTGTTTTTGGGGGTAGTCTGCATAGCACCCCTTTGCTGTAAAAATGATGATCGTGCGTGTTTAGAATCACCCTTGCTACTGCGTTGTCCGATGGCAGTCTCTCGTGTTGGATATAACCTGCCATAGCCGTGCAAAATTTGTCACCCTCTTGGTGGATCATCAACTGCTCTCTATTTAGTGGGATGCCTAAGCTTTTCGCCGCTTCCCTGACCGTAGAGTCAGATAGGCCTGGGACGTGCGCTCCGATTTTCTCCCTTTTATCTTTCGCCAATTGTTTAGAATAAGTTCTTGTGACGATATCCGGGCCTGCGCGCTTTCCTCTTGAACTCACTACACCTGAGTTTATCCCTTTGTCTTTTGTCTTCATTGATCTTGTTTCGACTGCAGTACACTGCAGCACCTGCTTTGTCGCGTTGTTATCTAGTATTCTGTTTTTCTTGAGGATGGGCCTGGATTTGTACATTATTATTGGATATCTTTCTACTGGCTCATCCTCGTCAAATACTTTCAGTCCCTGAATGGCGCTGAACGTGACTTTCTTCTTAACATCTTTTGGTAGCTCATTGTTCGCTACCTCTTGTCCGTAAGACCTGCGCGATAATGCATCTGGGACGTGGTTATATTTTCCCCGCAAGTGCACTATTTTGAAACTGAATTGGTTGAAAAATTCCAGCCACCTAGCCATCCTTCCAGTTAGGTCCTTCTTCGAATTTAATGCGGTCAGCGCTGCGTGGTCTGTCATTATTGTGAAGTGTCTCGCGACTATATAATGCTTGAATTTCTCCAGACAAAACTTCACCGCGAGCAGCTCCCTTTCGCAGACGCTATAGCGCCGTTCTGCCGGATGCATGGATCTTCCTGCAAACGCTATTGGACGCAAATTCCCGTCAGTATTTGCCTGAGCAATTAGCCCGCCGACGGCGCTGTCACTCGCATCTGTACTAATTACAAAAGGCTTCGAATGGTCCGGGTATACGAGAACTGCATCCCTTAAGATCGACCTTTTTATTGTGTCAAACGCTACTTGACAGTCCTCTTCCCATTTGAACTTGATCTTTGGTTTTGTGAGCCTATACAATGGCTGCATGATGTGGCTAAAATTTGGGATGAAAGCTTTGTAATATGTTGCCAGCCCATTGAACGCCCGCATTCCCCTTATATTTTTGGGTCTTGGGTATGAGCTGATTGCTTCTAATTTCGCCGGGTCCGGCCGAATGCCTTCCTTGCTTACGATGAAGCCCAGGAATGGGATCGACTCCAACCCAAATTCACATTTCTCCTTCTTGAACTTTAGGTTTGCTTCCCTAAAGGCATCAAAGATGTCTTGCAGATCCTCCAGATGCTTCTCCCACGTGGGTGAGCCACAAATTACATCGTCTATATACCCAAAGGCGTTGGGTATCGTCGCTAGGACTGTCTCAATTAAGGCATGGAAAGCCTGTGGGCTTGTTTTTAGTCCCATGGGCATGACCCTGTGCTGGAAGCGACCAAAGGGCGTGTTGAACGCCGTCAGTTTCTTGTCATGATCCCTTATGGGGACCTGATGAAATCCAGAACAAAGGTCCACCTTACTGAAAAATTGGGCCTTTAGTTGGCCCAACGACTCCAAGATCTCGTCCGTTCTAGGGAAATTTCTAGCTTGCGGAGAAATATTCTTATTCAGATGTCTAAAATCTAGGACAATTCTAAAAGATTTATTGCCCTGTGGGTCCTTTCCTGGTTTCTGAACTAAAAAGGCTGGTGATGACCACTCCCCCACATCTTCACATCTTTCGATAACTCCCTGTTTCAGCTGAGTGTTTAAGATTTTTCCCATGTGGTTTTTTAGATCTGGGTTCATTCTATATGGAAGGCTTGTGATGGGGGTGTACCCCTTTACTAAATCTATCCTATGTTCGTACTTGGCTGTACGGCCTAACATTCCTCCTGGGGTTGCGAAGGTATCATTGTTTCTTTCAATTAGTCTGGTTATCTCGCCTACCTGTTTTTTGGTCAGATTTTTGCCTATCTTACAGTCAGGGGGTGACTGAGGCACATCTGTACTTTGTGTCTCTGCTTGTTCAGCAAATATCGGCACGCTTACCGGCGCGCGCCTAATGGGTTTCTGTAGTGGGGTAAAATCTTTTTCGTTTTCTATACTATACACCGCGACGATGGAGCCTTTTTGTACTACTTTAGCCACCCGGGCGGCATTGAACAAACACAGATTAATTCTTTGCCTTCCGCTAAAAGGCTTAACTAAGGCTCTCTTTACCACGAATGACACTGGGATTTGTCTATTTTCATTTTCCGTTACCCCAACTGTGCCCGTTAGGTCCTTTGGGGTTATGATCGTCGCTGTTGCCAGTGTCTCGGACAAGGGGGGGAGGACAATACGCTTGTTAGCTTTTACAGCATATAGCTTCTGTACATCAATTCCGAAATCAAGTATACCCTTGTACTTTCTCACGAAGTTTACTCCCAGAATCATGGCCCTACGTAGTGTTGGCATCACCAGAAAAGCATGGTGGAAAGTTTTCCCCGCAATTTTTATCGTGAGATTGGCCATCCTCGAACAATTTGTCCCCTTGCCGTCCGCTACTACTATTCGGACGTTACAGTTTTTCATTTTTATTGCTTTCAACACCCTTTTTAACCTGTGTAGGAACGCTGTATTAATTATCGACATGGATGCCCCTGAATCTACTAAAACTGGGAGGGTTATGTCTGCTACCTTTATTTGCACACACCCATCGTGCATTTCAACTGTAATTGGTTTCTCAACCTTACCTTCCTCCTCACTGCTCTGAGTGAGGGTCAGTTTCCCTGTTAGTTCATTTGCTTCTACTGCTATGTCCTCGGATACGTCATGAGGGTCCCCCTTTGCCTCATGACCGTCTAGTTTTCCTGGTCCTCATCGTCTACTGACGTGTGTGGTGTGGGCGGCCTGCCCTTTGGGTCTCTCCCGCGTGGTGATTGGTACCGCCGGTCTCGACTCCCGGACCTCGAGAAGCGGCCGCTACGGCGGTCGTTGCCCCTGGAGCGGTCAGTGCTCCTGCTATCGCGCCGGTCTCTGCTCCTGGCCGTGGCCTTGCGCCCATCCCCTGCTTTATCTGCCCCTATGATAGGTATAAATTCGTTGTGTTCAGGGGAGTATACAAACTGTGTGCTGTATGTCGGCTTCCTGCCCTGTTGGGTATACAGTCCCGGCGGGGTATCCTCTGTTCTTGGTTTATCGTAATATCCTGGTCTGTCTCCTTTTTGGACATAATCATAATTGGAATCAGCCTTGTCATTATTCCAACCCCTGGGGTAATTGTATGTGGACTCGGCTCTGTCGCGGCTCCTTCCCCTGGAATTACCGCGAAATTCTTGCCTATGTCTCTGATAATTACCCGCTGGGGATGTATTTCCGGACTCATAGTGTCTGTCCTTGTTGTCTCTATAGTAGTAATTGTCCCTGTTGTTGGAGTTGGATCTCCTGTTGTAAGATCCTGACCTCCAGGCGTTATCTGGCCTCCTGTATGAATCTCTGTAGTGGGGCTGGTCCCTTCTTCTGAAATCAGACCTCCCTCTCTCGTAATTCCTGTCTTGACCATTGTCTCTACCGTAATAGCCCTTCTCCTGATATTGGGGTCTATTATCCGGGGATTGGCGCCGCCAAGGTGAACCTGTCCTCTCCTTTGGTGGGGGTCCACTTGCTTCTTCTACTGGCACCGTATGACTACTTGTTTGCTCTCTTTTCCTAGCTGCTCTATCCCTCAGCAGGACCGACTCGTGCCGCGCTGCACATCGGGAGGCATCCTCAACTGACCTCGGGAATTCTGTTGCTACCACGGTCCTCAGATCCTCGTTCAGATTAGTCAAGTAGAACTTCAGCTGCATGTCGCTCGACGCTCCCGACGCGGCCAGCAAGACCAACATGTCTTTATCATAATCCGCCACTAGTTCTTCTACTCCTTGCTTTCTATTGGCGTAATCCTGCATAAGCTCCGCCATGTCCATATTCCTGAACTTGATGAGGAACTCATCCTCGAAGTTCCTAAAGTCATTGTCTGCCGTTCTTCTCGTGTACACATCATGGAATGCTTTCGCCCTACCATCCAGATAGTTTCCTATTCCATCCAGTAACATATCGGGTGTCGCTCTCAGTCTCTCGGTGAACCGCCTATATTCTTCGATGAAATTGGCTGCTGATCGCATCGCGGTGGGTGCCGAGAACACCTTTGGCACCGGAGCCAGGTGATTTATTAGGGTTGTGTTCGGTGCACCTCCTCCCTGTTTACTCCCAGCCCTCTCTATTACCGCCGTCAATTGGTTTGCTGTGTCTATTCTGACATTCTTCAGCTCCTCAGTTGCGTCTCGCCTCAGCTCATCCGACCTTTGTCTTAAATCTCTGAAAGCCATCAGATTATTGGCGGTGAGGTTGTTCATTGCGTCTACCAACCCCTCCATGGTTGGTGCCTCTGTTTGCACATGTAGAGGCTGTTGGTGCTGCTGTTGTTGCAGGTGCTGTGCTAACAGCCGTTGCTGTTGCCCTTGTTGATGCTGACTTTGTTGTTGCTGGAGCAGTATTTGTTGCTGCTGCTGCTGGCACTGCTGTTGCTGCTGCTGCTGTTGTTGCTGTTGCTGTGCCAACCCTAGCCGCCGCTGAATGTCCATCTGTTGGCGTTGTTGCTGTTCGCTAGGCTGTTGCAGCTGCTGTTGTTGTTGCTGATCGAACTGCTGTTGGTGTACCTGTTGGTTTTGGCGCGCTGCATGATCCATCCGCGTATTTAACATTGCAGCGTTTCCCTGCATGAGTTCTCGGAAACCTGTGCCTGTGAATGCTCCTTGTATCCCATCCACGTCTAGGCTTGAATTGCTTGAATCTACCGGGGATGGTATAGGATATATGGGTGTGGGAACCCTCTCAGTGCTCCATGCCCTCTGCTGTTGCATTGGAGAGCTGTGTCTCAGTTGTTGGTGCCGCACTAGATCCTCTCTCTGCTGCGGTTCTAGTTGCTGGTATACTTGTTGTATATACGGAGACTGCCGCGCTTGAAAAGCCGCCTTCTGTTGCAACTTTTCCGCTTTCTCCCCTTGATCTTTCCGCTGTTGATCCAGCTCTCTCTCCTTTTTATCCAGTTCTTGTTGTCTTTTCTGCTGGAGGGCTTCTTGCTGGGTGAGAAACCATTCCTGTTGTTTCATGCTTCTCGCCCGTATATCTTGCAGCACCACACTTTGGTCGTGCGTGGGGTAATTCGGTGATTTTTGTTTATGTACTTGATTTTTCCCCTCCTGATACCTATGTTTTCCTCTTGCATCATGGGGTGGCAGTATTTGTCTGCCTGAGTCCATTGTCCTCGGTTGTCTTTGGCGTTTGTTTGGTACTTTTGTCTCTATGTCCTGTGTGCCCGCACCTGGTGCCTCAGCTCCTCCTTTTTCTCTACTTATTAAGTTAGTATATGGTTCCTGTATCAGCCTCCTCGCTGCTACCTGTTCCGTACGGAGAGGCACTTTCTTTCTCAGTTCCTGTCCTTTTCTACCGTCCACTACTAACTCCTGGGTGGGCGGTGGTGGTAACGGCGGTGTTGGCGCCTTTGTAGGAGTGGGCGCGATTGCCGCCTCTACCAGGGGTGGTGGTGGTGGTAAAAATGATGTCCCCAAGTTGTTTTCCCTTTCCCCACTTAACTTATCAGGTTCTGCTGCGGCAGCTTCCCCCTGGGGTATTATTGGAAGTATCTTGGGTGTCCTTCTAACTATTTTGGTTGGACTGGGAGGTATATTCTTTTCTTCACTCGAATTCTGGCCTCGCTGGTCCTTTGCGGGTTCTGTCTCTAGCTCGCCCGGTGTGGGGGGCGCTGGTCGGCGTGGGGGAAGTGGAGCCTCCTGCCTCAAGTCCCAGTGCCACGCTGCCAACTCACGCTCCTCCTTCTCGTATTCCAGAATTCTATCGCTCTCCTCTTTCTCTCTCTGGAGTCTATACCTCCTTTCTTGGTTTTCAGCTTCCAGCGCGTCTAATTGGGCCCTCGCCAATCTTTCTAATTCTAGTTGTCTTTTCCTTGCTGCACCATCCAGTTCACTCACTCCCGCTTGAGCAAACCCGAACCAATCGTTTATCTCACCTGCTGCCTGTCGTAGGTCAGGCATGGGGGTGTTGGTTTCTCCCGGGTCTGTGCAGCTCACAAAGCTATTTTCTCCACTTAGTGGTTCCTTTGTGATGGTCTGTAACTTCGTTTCCTGTGCCTTCGATGTTGAGGCGTTGTCTTGTCTCCAATACAAGATTGTTTCCTCAGAATCTTCCCCTCTTGTGGGACTCTGTTCCTGTCCGCCTTGCCTCCCTGCACCGGCGGTGGGCCCGGCGGTCGACGTGGGTGTCGGCGGCACCTGTGGCTGTTGGGGCCCGTCCTCTCGCAGCTTATGCTGCCTGCGAGTTGTTACATACGGGAGCAAAAAGTTGTCATTCGCCAATTCTCTCGCCGAATTTAATAGTCTTTCGAACCTAGATGGCATCCTACGCCAGTGATATCCGTGCACTTTAATATTCCAACTGATCTTTTAGAACTCCACCAGTGATAAGTATGGATCTGTATGTAGATGGGGATGTAGCTTGGTGTGATCCTTAATTTGAGGTACCGATAAATATGTCTCGTGAATATTCCAATGCACACTAATTAATACTCAATTAGCGCTTACATGCTAATTGATAGTCCAAATGTTATGATAGATGATAATCGATATTTGCTTAGTGATAATTGATACCCAATTATCACTTGGATGCTAATTAATAAGAATAACTCGGAACTAGTTGGATCTTGTCTTGATCTTACGATCGCCCAACGGTAACTGATCTTTATTTCTCGATACAACATACCTGTCAGGTGTGTACCTGATCTGCGTGCGCAGCCGTGCCCGGCTACTAGCTCTGGCGTCCCATGGGGAGGCCCAGGCGTTACGTAACCTTACGTAACACAATACTCTGTGAGGAATCAGGCTGAAAAACTGTTTCTATAGGATGTTCAACCAAAGTTGAAAATCAATTGAGAAATTAGATATTTTGAGTGGCCGTATAGTCTACTTGTGCCTAATCACGGGAAATCCCGTTCTCACCGAGATCTTGCAATACTAGGATCCAGTGTAGCCCGATGGAAAACTGTTGGTTAAAAATGCATTATTAGCTATGCATCCAAAAATCAGAAACAATTGAATGTTTTGGCGCCAACATCAACTACATACATGCTCAAACTAGTCCATTTATTGCTAGGCATTGTCACGCTAGTAGAACCATGTAAATGGCAAAAGAATCTCCAATTGGTGCGCACCGATATGGCTCTGTTTACTTGTTTACCCGCTGTAGAAGTAACAGGAATCCTCTGACTGACCTCTGCTTCAAATATATGCTAATGAGTAAGGTCACCGGCCCCTAGGCTGTTCCATCTTTTGCATTCCTCCCCACTTGTGTCAGTTATCTGTTCATTATACTGAGCAAAGTTATTGCTGGGGGGGGGGGGGGGGTGCACTCTCTGGATCATCTTCACAAACTCCCTTCCTGCCCTTTGCTATAGCTTAGGTGCACAATGAGGGTTCCTCCACTTCTAACAGGACATAACAGATCACTGGTAGCCATCCACAGTGCAAAACATTAATGTTGAAATTGTTAGTTTTACTCATTTCTTCTTGATTTTATATCCTGACGGGAGGGTGACTTCAGAGTGGTTATCAAGTATAGCAAGTATTTTAACAGCTGAGAATCTATCTTTAAAGGGGAATCCACGTTGGGGTCCCAGCGTAATGCCATTAATCATTCTCAACTTGTGATATGGTTCTGGGAGGCGGCCCCAGACGGTCATGTGACACTCTTGCATAGATAATGCCCCAAACCAAAACAGTCCTTATCAGGGGCACATGGCCCTTCCATTCAGATAGACATAAGGATCTTAAAGTAACCAGTGTATACAAGGCAATACTCCGCCCCAATGTGGCGGTGTTCTGTCATGTGACTGGTGTAAACACCGTCTAGATTGACATCCAACTGTTTCAGTTTAAATGTGTAACAGTCATATTCCCCATGGAGTTAATGAATTAATGATGTAAGAAGTACTACGATTTTAATGTAAGTAGACATCATTGCCTCCATATGTGGCTAGGTACATGAACAAACAGTGGCTAAAACATGAGATATTAAGGAAGACTTTCAAAAACTGTGCTCTGCTCCTCATGGGACTGTCTCTGACAAGGGAAAGCTCCCGCTGACCCTACCCACCCCTTTTATTCCGAAGGTGTCCCTTTAAGAGATACTCGATTTACACATAGGCATGGACTGCAGGAGGCAAAATGGCATTTACATGACTTTAGAATCCCATTAGAACGCCTACTCCTAAATATACTGCTAAGAATACCATCCTTTGTCTGATCTGAGAGGCTGAGCCACTACGCCCCCTGTCAGCTATGTGGGAACCTCAGTTATGAAAAGCTTTAAGGTGTTCACGGTAGATGGCGGCACCGATGGTAGTAGTATATGGAAAGGGCAGTCGTGTGGATAGGCCTGTGTGGTAACAGGGATAGTGTATGGGGGTTAGATTCTCAAGGAATGTACAATTGGCAGATCAACACATTTAG
The DNA here is from genome assembly GCA_942159475.1 of Sthenelais limicola. NCBI lineage: Eukaryota > Metazoa > Annelida > Polychaeta > Phyllodocida > Sigalionidae > Sthenelais > Sthenelais limicola. Next base: position 49,429,354 of record OW804102.1, read on the forward strand.
TAAATTCCGCTAAATTAGACCGAAAATCGTCAACACTAGGTATATCTGAGTATATTTAATATTGCCTTGATTCAAACAATCTGTTAGATTATATATAATATTGAATTTTTATTCAAACACATTGGTATACAGAATCGGACTTGCCACTTCTACTAACTAGGTCTTCCAGGGAGCCCTTAATATGTTGAACTGTATTTTGAACCTGATTTTTGTCTTAAATATGGGTTATTTGAGAGGATTGGTGAAAGCGAGTTGTACATTTTCTGACGATTTCACCCGATATACCCTCCCTCAGGCACTTTCCTTCAGACACTGTTCCCTTGCAGTCACAGAAAAATGGAATTTGCGATATTATCATATTTAAAAATATGAGATATAGTAAATTCCAATGATAGTATACACTAGGACATCCACAAAGTACTTCTAGATTTTAAATTGATATTTTATTTTTGAAAATTGTATTGTGTATCTTGTATGAGTTCAGTTTGATTAAGCTTTTTCCTGCTGTCTATATGATGAACTATGTTGTAGTGTATATTGCCAAGGGTGTGCATGGTTATGAAGTCACATTTATTGTTTAAAGTTAAATTAGTAATTTATTTTTATTTTCATGATGAAGTTGAATTAATCGAAATTTGAAAATTTTCTCAACATGAAATGTATCACAAGCGTGAAATAGTTTGGGAAATAAAATTTTATTTAAAAAAAAGAAGGTATGTTTGCAATATTCTGGGTGGACCATTACTAGCAAAGTAGCTAAATATACTCTATAGGACGATTATAGAAATGCAGGTACAGTCTCGAAATTGTAATTATATGACTTTAAACTGTCACGAGCTATATTGTCCACGTAAGAACTATAAAGGTATTACGTAAGGTTACCTAACAGTAACGGTATATGATCAATATGGAATATTGGATTCCATAAGCGATAGCCTTATGAATATTCATTAGTTAAGTTACAAGGTCTCACACTAGGTGAACCGTGAGTATATGGGTCACACCCAGGTCACACACCAGGTGGACCACAAGTAATTGGGTCACACCCAATTGGGCCATAGCCTAATGAGACATACAGTCTGATTGGGTATTACCAACAGACAAGGCTATTGGTCCAACCAATATCCCTAGCCTCATTGGCTGGATATAGGGACCCCCATGGTCCATATGTATAATCTAATATCATTGGTTAATACTAATGAGAGTAAGGTAATTATGACTTGATTGGCTTAATTATGCGCATGTGCACGCATGCGCAGTACATGTATCTCATATATATAAACCCATGTTTCCTCAATAAAAGTTACGTCTAAACAGGACGAATCTCTGCGTGATTATTCATAGAGTTAGGCTATCCTTAGCCTAGACTCTCGTTCGATTAATATTCATATAATATCTCCAATACTCTACTGCAAGCTACCCTATACCTCGGAGATATTCCATTCATATCAAATGGTGGAAAACCTAAATAGTTTAAGCTGGCGAACGCAGTTAAACTCAGAAATCGAACTGTAATACACACAGATTACGTTCCTAGAAGATATATAAGAAGAGAACCGATTCCAGAGCCTATTCTCCAGGAACAATTGCTTCATCCAATTGATCAAGCTGTTGAATTACCAGCGCCAAGGATGAACGAAGCCCAACTGCAAGAGGCGAGAAACGCCTTGAACGAAGCAATCAACCAACGACTGGCGATACAGCTCCAGGACCGGGAGGCCGACATAAACCTCAGAGTCCAGGCGGGAATTGATCGAGCAGTCGCGGCAGCGCGTGATGGACCTCCCCCCGCTCCACCCGTGCAGCCGGCCAACGCGCAACTAGCCCAAGCATTGGTAGCAATGCGGGCTCAAGACCCAAATCTTCGTAAACCTGACACATTCAGGGGACCAACCCTTACTACAATGTGCAGACAATTCCTAACCGATTACGAACATTATATTACACAAGCATATCATGGAGATGCAGCAGCTTTACCAAGGTATTTGTCAACCTATTTGGACGGTAAAGCGAGGCAATGGTACGAGAGATATACTCGTGACCGAGATAATGATAGAAATGCATATCCAGCCATTTCTGCTGCCATGATCGAATACTTCAGACCAGATGAGAGAAATCTCAGGATAACACAAGTTAGAAAACAAGGAGTATCAGAATCGGTGGAAGCTTATTCATTATATCTAAGGGATATAATCACTGCCAGAGGAATTAATGAAGATGGCGCGATTGAAAAGTTGATAGAGGGACTTAAGCCAACATTATCACCGATTGTGTTGGCACAAAATCCAGCCACTTACGATGCTGCAGTAAAGGCAGCCAAGACTGCTGAAGCTAGTGAAAAATCGAGCAAGACTCCAGCATTAGACACTACCGAACTTTCTGCCATTTTGGCAAAGACCTGTGAGGAACTCACGAAATCGCATAAGATTGAAATCAAATCTCTACATGATAAAATCGACATGCTAGCAAAGAAAAAGGAAGAAGTTAAGGTAGAAGTCACTGAAACTGTGCAATCACTGGAGGAAGATCACCAGCAGCATCAAGAAAACGGAAACGGACGCGGCCGAGGACGCGGCCGGGGACGCGGCAGAGGCAAGAACTGGCGCGGAAAAGGCAATGGCTGCGGACGCGGTAAAGGTCATTGGAACAATGGAGACAACAAAGGCTACAATGGAAATTCTCAAGGAAACTCACTAGGTTACAACGGTAACAACCAAGGTTATAATGGAAATAACCAAGGCCAGTACAACGGAGGATATCAACCTCAATATCAGAACAATGGCCAAGGAAATTCCAATGGAATGAACGATCAACTAATGCACAAATTCCAACAATTCCTGCAATATAGGCAGCAGGGAAACGCCAACCACCAGACGTATTAGGGCCAAAACGCACTGGTGATACGAGCTCCGTCGGGCAGGAGACACAGACTGACACGTTGACAACTAGGAAAAGAACAATGGAATATGATTATGAATGTGTGGACTATTTGCCAAGTGAAAATACAGAAAAGATTTTCACCACTGATACAGGAAAGAAGATAGACGACTCGGCCACCATCACGCTGAAACATACCAACGAGATAGGTAAGACAATTCCTATAAATGCAAATATTGAAAATGGTTGTCTGAGAATTATAGGTTACAAATATGATATCCCAGCTTTAGTAGACACAGGTGCGTCTATTTCGGCGATAAATGATCGTTTATTTGTGAAATGCTCACAAAGGGAACATATTAAGGTAAAACGCATCTCTTGGAAAATTTATGTAGCGGATGGGGGGGTCGTACGTGTCAGAAAACTAGCAACTCTAGAATTTACTATCCAAGGTACTAAATTTCTACACCATTTTGCGATTATTCCCAAATTAAATCGCCCAGTTATTCTAGGTTGTGACTTCTTCAGAAAGTATAGAGCAAATATTAAGTTTGAAATAGATCCATCTCCCGAACATATGCCTATACGAGCCATAAAATCTATAACTGTTCCACCACATTCAGAAATGGCAATTACGGGAGAGGTAACATCAATCTATGATATCCAGGATGACGGTATTGTAGACAACATGGATAGAAGGGTTACGGTTCCATTTATCGTTCAAAGAAGTGTAGTAAGGCCAAACAAACAAAATAGACACCCAGTGGTCATTTTAAATACAGCTTCAAGTTCATATAAAATCAACAAGGGACAAATACTGGGTCTATTTACAAAAGTCAAAGAAAATGAACTTTCTTCATTACCAACAGGTTTGAGGAAAACGGTTGAAACTCTAACCACAGATCAGTCAAGCGTCGCTTCTGATATTAGTAGCATCTCTGACGATTCCTTCTATGAATCGGACGCAGATTCAGACATCGAGATTAATGAATTTTCAAAAATTTCTGTCGATTCTGTACCCAATATACCCCCATCAACAGTTCTAGATGAGGCAGGCAAGGCAAGATTAAATAAGATTTTAGAAGAATACAAAGATGTATTTGTAGGTCCGGACAACATGCTAGGTACTACTAAATTATATGAACACTCTCTTCATATGAAGCCGGATACTACCCCTTGCCACATGCTACCATTTAGAACTACATTAGAAAAAGCTCAACGATTTGATGAAGAATGTGAGAAGTTGCGTGCTCAAGGAGTTATAGAAGAGACCAACACTGGTCCTTGGTCCAGCCGTTCCTTTTTGGTTCAAAAATCAGGCGGAGGACAAAGATTAGTGACTGATTTTCGTTATATTAACGCTCATTTAATAAATCAGGCCTTGGTCTCACCAAGGGCAGATGAATCACTAGAATATGTCGGTGATCTTCGCCCAACTATATTTAGCAAACTTGATGCACAACAAGGATTCCATCAAATTAAATTAGAGGAAAAATCACGAGATTTCACAGCTTTCTGCTCATATAGCAAGAAATATCGCTATAAAGTACTTCCAATGGGTCTCAAAACTTCCCCACAGGCTTTCTGCGCTTTAGTAACCATGATTCTAAACAAGTTACAATACAAATGCGCCATTCCATATCTGGATGACCTGTTAATATTATCAAAGACCAAGGAAGACCACTTTAAAGATCTGAGCAATGTCTTTCAAGCTTTAAGGGAAGGGGGACTAAAGCTAAAGAAATCAAAATGTGAATATTTCCTGGATCGTATCAATTTCTTGGGCATGGTCGTTACGCCCAGTGGTATCCAGCCATGTCCCAAGAAAATAGAGGCTCTAAGGGATTTTCCCAGACCAAAAACCGTGAGCCAGGTACGATCATTCAATGGACTCTGCCAGTTTTTCAAAAGGTTTATCAAGGATTTTAGCTCTATTATCAAGCCTTTATACGCTTTAACAAAAGCTGGGTCGAAATTCCAATGGGATAATGCATGTGAAAATGCTTTCAACTCAATGAAACATTCCATATGTGAAGATGCTCTTCTTCATTACCCAAACTTCGACAAAGAGTTCATCCTCTCCACGGATGCAAGTGGCCAATCGGTTGGATCCGTACTAAGTCAATGTGATGACGAGGGTACGATGAGACCAGTTGCATTTGCAGGCAGGTGTTTAAGAAAACATGAAATTAACTACAACACAACGGAGAGGGAGCTTTTAGCAGTGGTCTACTCTGTCCTCCACTTTAGACACTACCTTGAAGGGAAAGAGTTCCGACTTTTCACAGATCATGCAGCCCTTATTCCCCTGTTAACTAATAAACAGAATAAAAATCGTATGGCACGATGGGCGCTAGAAATACAACAATTTTCTTTTAAAGTCGAACACATCAAAGGTTCAAAGAATATCGTCCCAGATATTTTGTCTAGACGTGTATATGAGGAGGTAGACTCAATGACTGAACCCCCAGCCAAACCAAAAAGGATCAGAGTTGCTACTCGCGTCAACTTCAATCATGAAGATGAAATACAAACTTTTAATAATATTGACGCACCTATTAAGGTCATTTCTTTCAAAGAACCAAAGAAAGGAATATTGAAACGAGATAATACTCATCATTTTTATTGTGATTGTGAACTTACTTGGTGTCAAGAACACCCAAGAAATGACTTCAACCCGATTATGACTTCAAATATCCACCTTAAGATACCAAGGCGGATGTTACCCGATAAGGACCCAGAAATGACAATTCCTGCAACATCAGAGACAGATTCTGGTACAGAAAATTCTAATATAACTAGATTATTCCAGAAACCATTTTTGACGCCAACAATTATCGATAACTACGATCAAATCGGTAGATTCACACACAATTTAGATCCGACAGCTCCTGAGTTTATTCCAAATTTGGGCGCCATAGGAACTAAGCCTAGAGTTTCAAAACTGGACGCTATAGAAAACAACGCTATAGCGCGACCAGAGCGAACGTTGGATTGGGACGCCATAGGGACCAAGGTTAAAAACCCCATCCCTACGAGTAATGGCGCCACCATAGACCGCAGTGCTAAAATGAACATCACAAATGACTCAGAACAAATAACAGCCGTTACTAGAGCGAAATCAAAGCCTAGTACAAATTCTGACGCAAGCTTAAAACAACAAGCTGCTAGAGAATTTACCGAAATAGCAGATATACTGGGGAAAATGCCAGAAAATTGCTTCACCTTAACAAACCTAAAAAGGGAGCAAACAAAAACAGAGTACATAGCGGCAATGACACGTTTTCTAGAAAAGGATATATTACCTGACGACAAAAATCTAGCCAGGTACATATTATCCGATAGCAAAAATTTTCTAGTTTTAGAGAACATCCTAATGCATTTCTCACCCGACATGTGGAGGAAGTATGGTCACCTATCTTTACAAATCGTGGTCCCAGAAGCATGGAAAGAGCATATACTCTATTCTTTTCACGATGATCCCCTAGCAGGACACGTGGGTCAAGTAAAAATGCTTTCTACAATGCTACCAAAAGTCTACTGGAGATATATGAATCGTGATATAAAGAACTATGTAAATTCTTGCGATACCTGTCTAAAGGCAAAGAAGCTAAAGAAATCGCCCAAATCACCACTCACGATCAGACAAGCTGCCGCATACCCTTTCCAACAGATTTGTATAGATGCTATAGGACCTCTTCCAGAAACCAAGGAAGGTTTCAAGTATGTACATGTAATGGTCGATTTTAAGACACGTTTTTGTGCGGCTTTTCCCACAAAAACAATCGACTCACATAGCGCCATTGAAGGATTGATAGAACACTTCATATGTAAACATGGAGTCCCAGAAACTCTACAATCCGACAATGGCACGTCATATTCTGGACAAATATTCAGAGAAGGATGTTCCAAATATGGCATAAGACAAATATTCTCCTCCCCCTTTAGGGCTAAATCGAATGGATTAGTCGAGAGATATAATTCCAGCATAAATACAGCTCTAAGAGCATATGCTATGGACAAACAGAAAGATTGGAATGTATATTTACAGCATATCATCTTTTCTCTAAACTCTACCATTAATCAAACCACCGGTTTCAGCCCTTATTTTCTATTACACGGTCGCCATCCAAACACGATTCTAGACTCATCATTAAAGCTTGACCCGAGCTTGAGAAGCACAATTGTGACTATCCAAGACTCAGTCATAGCTCAAAATCTAGCTGAAAAAGAAGCAGAAACAAGACAAGATAGGCAGAAAATAAAAATGAAGCTACAAACGATAAGAATGCAAAACAGACACTAATCTCAGAAGGAGATCTAGTATACATTCTAGTTCCAAGTTTAATTATTAAACAATCGTGCAAAAAGCTTCAGAGAACTTTCTCCGGACCATTATTAGTCTGTAAATTTATTTCTCCTACGTCAGTTATCCTAAGGGATATTTTTACAAACAAACTGACAAAACGACCCATTCATGTAGACAGATTGAAAAGAGTACAGGATATTACAGAAAATCCTTTTGCTAGTCGGTTAATAAAGCCTATTCCCAAGCAATTTCAAAAAGGCTGGGACACAAAGGAAGGCAAATTAATACCGAAGCAATCCCTATTCAAAACCGATAATACTATTGAAGCAAGACCTTCACACTCAAAGATCAAAAAGAAGCGATAAATTATTGGAACAAACATGTAACCGCCCAACAACCCTTATAATCCCTTATATTTGTATTTGTATTCATTTTATTTTTATGAAAGCTGGCAATTATCGCCAAGCTGACTATCAAGCCAGACGGTCGGTCCATATCTTTGTCTACACGATTAGACAGTGTAAAATTACCAAAGCCAATTGCACGCTATACAAACAAGCGAGTGTCACATCACAGCCAAATGTCTAGACGTTAGTTTATAGTAGTTTCTCTTAATCCTCCAACAGTCGCACACACTACAATAGCAAGGTAGAAACAATAGCAGGTGTTATACCCACCCGTATGAAATGTCGCGATAACATATGGCTTATACGACTTGCTGGTCGAGCGTATATAGGGATTAGCACCTACAATAACAACTGATGAAGACATATTTCACAGCTTTACCTAAGATGCCTGTTTACAAGGCACGGGGGCATAGCCAACCCACTGGTCGCAGCCTAGAAGCGACAATTAGGTATAAAGCTCTGTCCATCCACCTTACCCCCTCACTTACATAGTAAACCTGAAACGATAGACACTAAAGCTGGACACTTCGCCGAGAATCGCTTGTACAAGCACAAATTCGCAATGGCTAGGTAACTAGACACTTGTTTATAACTTACTCGATTTAGCAATATTATATGCAAATCAATTTTGGACGACTGAGCTTTGATAATGTTTTATTTTTGTGAATTTTCACATGTTTCTTTTGAAACACATTCTTACATTTAGTATCGCACTGGTAGTAAATACTTGATATTTTTACTACAGGTTAATACTCCTCTTATGGGGTATAGCAACATATGTATCAATGGGACTGACAGCAAACCCGACATTAAGGCAGAATGTTGGGGTACTATTTGAACCGCTGCCAGCTCCCATAGTAAATGGCCATGACATAACGGAGATGATCTTAGCCGTTCCATACAAGATTCCTGCTTTGCCCAAGGAGGCAATATCATACAAGGAGGAAATGGCCTTCTTGTCGTACGATAGTCCCTACCAGGAAGACTTATCGGCGACACTCATAAAACAGGCAGGAATAATAGACGAAATGATTAAGGATATCAAAATACAAACAGACAACACTATGGAAACAATTAAGCTATTCTTATCCAATCCCATATCAGCAAAGTCAGCCAGGAACAAACGAGGAGCCATATTTGGTTTCCTAGGAGATTTGTTCAAAGGAGTTTTTGGTTTGGCGACTATGCATGATATAGAAAACATAGAAAACATAGTAGTTTTACAAGCATTTAAAGACCAAGATATACAGACAGCAGAACTTTTACAAAAGGTAATTACACAGCATAAGTCCTTCAAGAACACTTACATCTCAGAAAGATCTATTTTAAATGGCGTATTAACAAAAATGGCTAAGAATATCGATTCGTGGAATCAGAACTTTACTCTAAGGCTAGGCACAATTGACGCGAATGCAGCCAACGAGAGGTCTCAATTAGCCTTATTAGTGGAAGCGATTTCATCTCTTAGCAACAGAGCTCAATTCTTACAATCCTTAATTTCAATATCAAGTTCACTAAGACTGTTATCAACGGGTATCCTTACTCCAGATCTTGTAGATCCGACAGAACTAAAAACTTATATTGAGCGAGTAGATCTTCAATTGAAACTTACCTCGCCAGGATCTAGAGTTGCTGTAAAGAATATCGACTATTATTTTTCCCAGAAGGTATCTGTTTTTATGTACAGCAACGAACACTTATATGGGCAATAATTCATCCAATTATATCATTACTGGCGTGTGCAATTTCAATATATCTATTATTTAGAAGTCACCAGGCTGCACCGATAATAGCGTTCTCACGAGCAGCAGAAGGATATAGATTTATTTCCGAAATCGAGAACGTCATATCAAACCAGAAAAATCTTTCTCATACATTTAATGTCAGGCCTGCAAAAACAACGACAACGCCATCTCCTCTGGACACCTTCTTCAACAATAAGGACACTCATAACCTCGTAGGAGCAGCAATTGTAATATTATTTATTTATATTGGCATCAAGATTATTATCAAGTTTAAACGGTGCTGCTCAAACAGGATTGGGCTAGTCTCAAAGAAAAAGAGAACAACGCCCAGAATAGCTCTAAAGTTGTATGGCATAACTCATTATTCAATTCCCCTACTGGAACTGCCATACGAGACTCAGGAAATTATACCCATATGGGCTCCCAAACTCATCGACTTCAACACATCTTGCTGTCCATCACCCATCCTCGAGGCTCAATGGTCAGGACCAGTCTCCATACAAATTAAGAACAAGAAACAAACCTTCTATTTACCAGAATCAGTCAAAATACCCAGAGTCGCATATCGGTCCATCACTACAATGTTAAAAGATGGAACCACTATCAAAAAGTTGATTATAGAATCAAACTTCGACAAAATAATAACCATTCCCTACGAATCAGAAGAAGAAGAAATCATCGAACATATTGAAGAAAAGATAACATTAGATTTAGAGGAAAAAGAAATGCAACCAGCCACAGGAGCAGTGTTTCTAGAACTAGCCAAGTCACTTCTGACAAACCCGACTCAGGTAATGGCCGAATAAATAAGGGTTAGAAACAGTAAAGAAATCAAAAACGACAACCATTTCAGTATAGGCTAAGGAATTGTCTTGCCAAAGATACATTATGTTGATATTTGAACTCGATATATGCCATAACATGTTTACGTTCCAGAATCTCCATAAGATAACACCAGCGTTTATGTTTATATTTGGTTGTTCACTTTGAGATGATCGACTAAACAATTGGTCGCGTGTATACTATTGTGTAAAAGGATAAGATAACACCTCTCAAATCGTGATAAATTTGAACAAAAACCAAGCTGATTTAGATTCTTTTAACAACTATCGGTATCTGCCACCGAAGGACGAAACAATGTAAATACAAGTTCACACTTTGCGATTACTTATATACTCGAGCATTTTTTTTTCTTTCGAGTAAGAATATACCTTGAATAATTTGAATGTTATTGTACATATGTGTAATACCTTAATGGGATATCACGCACCTGGATACCCATAGAAAGGAAGTTACTAGAAGAACCCGCGATGATTTATGTATATATATATTGTGAAGATCTCTACTAGAGACACGAGATGTTTGATACAAGCCGGAAAAAGGTATATAGGAAAACCAACAAAAACAAGAGGGTTATGAAAACCTACAAGTTACAAAATATCCACAAATAGGATAGTTTTCAATACTAATTTTGTACACATTGTTATAAGTGATCAAGTCACAGGTATTCTCTCTTTGTTTAGTTTAAAACTATTTTGTTGAAGTAAAATATTCATTAGCTTAGCCGCTATGCAGGCAAGCATGATATTATATTCCTGAAATATTACGTATTACCTTGATATTCCTCGTTCTTTATACAAACTCGCAACAAGGTTTCTTTATATTTTATTATGTGTTTTTCTTCAGTAGTTAGTAAACTAATATGATGTCTACGGAGAGACAATCACTGAAGCCGGGGGCATTATGTCACGAGCTATATTGTCCACGTAAGAACTATAAAGGTATTACGTAAGGTTACCTAACAGTAACGGTATATGATCAATATGGAATATTGGATTCCATAAGCGATAGCCTTATGAATATTCATTAGTTAAGTTACAAGGTCTCACACTAGGTGAACCGTGAGTATATGGGTCACACCCAGGTCACACACCAGGTGGACCACAAGTAATTGGGTCACACCCAATTGGGCCATAGCCTAATGAGACATACAGTCTGATTGGGTATTACCAACAGACAAGGCTATTGGTCCAACCAATATCCCTAGCCTCATTGGCTGGATATAGGGACCCCCATGGTCCATATGTATAATCTAATATCATTGGTTAATACTAATGAGAGTAAGGTAATTATGACTTGATTGGCTTAATTATGCGCATGTGCACGCATGCGCAGTACATGTATCTCATATATATAAAGCCATGTTTCCTCAATAAAAGTTACGTCTAAACAGGACGAATCTCTGCGTGATTATTCATAGAGTTAGGCTATCCTTAGCCTAGACTCTCGTTCGATTAATATTCATATAATATCTCCAATACTCTACTGCAAGCTACCCTATACCTCGGAGATATTCCATTCATATCAAAACGGTACAAACTCCAATACTAACAGTATTCCAACAAAGAGATCTTGTGGATAAAACACATTGAAAAATATCAATTTTGCTACTTGTGCCTCATGATTTTGATTTTGAAAATATTTTATTCAGGACACAGACATTTCCATACATATAGTACGAATATTCCCAGAATAGCCTGAATTACTTTTAAATTACATTAATTACATTACATCGAAATTCAACTAGGGAAAATGAAGAGTAAGTTAATAAGAACTATGTATGAAGTTATTTGAACATTCAATCTTCTCAATATCATTACCAAAATGATCTGATCTGGTAGTATAGTGATAAGTCCATTTATACATCTAGACAAGAGAACACATATCAGATATACTTTATGCTTTTTACACATGTAGTATCCCATTCATCCCTTGTCAGTATCAGAAGCATTTTACTAAAAACATAGCATTTTTTTAAAAACAAAAAATACAATTATCAGTCGGATCGCGTCTTGCTCTTACACGTTGAACGTTGGGTATTACATTTTTAATTTTAATATTAATTTTACCATTATTAATCAGTTATCAACTCTTTCATTGTTCACACAGGCCTACAGGTCATTGTCCTGTAACACATCACAAATGACAAACAGCGATCGATGCTGCTAATAAAATCTTACCTCTGTTAACCTCTGCTGAATGCTGTTAACGTCTACTAACCTGAGTAGCGGATGAGTTATTGGAAAACACATTCAAGTAATCCAGTGCAGGTCATGTTATTTTGGTCTAATACCTCTTAGAACATCCTTCCTGCGTATTAGTAAGCCTATTATCCTGGTTAGCTGTTGCATGGGCTAGCGTACGTGTAAGTGTTAAGAACTGATTATGAGAAGTAGAGAGGAACACAGTTCTAAAGACATGTGATATCGTGTAAATCAGAGAAGCGACTTTCAGATAATCGTCTTTCTGTGGTCCCGTCTATTTCTCATAAGGCCAAAATAAAAATAGGTGTGTTTCCGATTTACCCCTTCTACCTAGAAAAACCTTACCCTACCTACAAACATTTTTACCATACCTGATTTTTCCCCCATCCTATCTTATTTTTTTTGGATTTTTTGACAAAAAAAGCTTATAAAAGCAGCAAAAACGTGTTTTCCTAACCCGTTTCCAAAAAAAAAAAAAATAATAAAAAAAAAAGTTACCACCCCCCTAGCTAGTTTTCAGCCAGATAAATCGGAAACACACCTATTTTTTTTTGGCCTTTAAATCAGTGCTTAACACTGGCGGAGTTAACCCGGCTCTTTGCACAGTACTTCTCACATCCAGAATAATAGCAACAATTATCCAAGAGTGCGTCCAAGATACCAGCACAGTCAGTCAATGTCAGTAAGGATTATCCACCAAACAGTGCACCTGCAGCCCCTTACCCTATGTGCGCAAAGATGGCGGCCGATGGTCCAGAAATGGTCCGTGGGTGTGGATAACTAGGCTCCAGCTACAGGTAGCCACCCGTCCACACCTGTGGACACACCTGTTACCTCTTGAGACTGGACCAGCAAGGTAGTCCATTAGAGGCTTCATGTAGCCACCTTATTTTCATTCAAGGAAAAGTAGTATAACTACTGAGAATGTATAATGAATTGACACTGATTAAAAGAAAATATATAATTGCTCGTTCTGAGGCTGATATGACCATGATTTTATTATATATTTGTACATAAAGTATGAGCAAACAGTTTTAGGAGGACAATGGCTACATGAAGCGTCCCATTCCAAACCTCACAAAGCCGGCTATTTCAGGCTAATGGTACACATGTTTGGCACCGGAAATAATTAGTCACATGACCTAACGTATATTTTCAAACATCATCATGAAAAATGGGTCTACAACGGATACACAAGGCCACACATAAATATGGAATCTACTCTTCCTATATGGTGAGTATCATCCTAATTTCTACTTAATTAGTTTCCTTAAAGATATGGAGAACGAACAATCTAAATATATACATGTTCTATGGTAGAAACATAACAATAGGCTGTCACGCTGTATGATTAAAATACTGGTTCAATTGTCACCCAAAATGGCCTAGCTAGATATAGCCAATGAATGAGCTAAGAATGTACATGATCTAAGGTACACTCACATCACAATAGGCTGTTTTGCTGTGCATAAATGACGGGTTAAAATACCACCCAAAATGGCAGTGATACACAAATAACTCTAATGGAATACAGGTCTATTGGGATTGGTCTTATGGGACCCTATGTGCGAACACTACATGGGCGTGAACTCTATGCTATTAGCGACAGCGGGGCAGGAGGATTAAGGTGAAGCTAGGGTACCTGACACCTTGGTTGCCTCCATTCACGCTGGTCACTTTACCGACCGATGGATGGAACTGTACTAGATGATATGAAGAATAGTATTTATGAAACATTAAATCAATAGTATTCAGTGTGTGAAATTAACTTTTTTCTTTTCTACTAATCAATTAACTTTTTTCTTCACCCGGTGGATGAAATCAGAGATTTATTTGCCCCTACAGAAGCACTTCTGGGCTTTGTTGCACAATGCTGCTCGTATCCCAATCTTAGCTGTTCGTTCGTGAAATGTTTCAATGCCTTACTCGTTCCTTAATCTTACCCACTCGTGTTCGTTCTTTGGCAAACCTACAAGAATATGTTGCACAACTAATTTGTGGGTTCACGTTTGTGCATACTCGTGAGAAATAGACATTTCAGAGTGGCTTTGATTGTTTTGTTGGTTGGAATTGCCAGTTAAATCACTATTATTAGAATGATAAGTGGCAATCAATGACTCAGGAGGGACATTGAAGGGTTGAAAGTTTGAAATAGACCAGGTTTTGTCCATGAACGTGTAGCCAAGGACTGAAATCGTGGTTGATCTTTGGTTAAGAACAGTTAAGAGTAGAAAAGAGCAAGCTCTGTTGCACAAGGGCTAATCCTACTCTTCCCTACTCCTACTCGTTCTTTAGTCTCATACTCTTGATTGTACCTTTATACACAATACGGTACCAATGGGTTACCAGTATAATCCAGAGGAATTCCACCTTATGACATCACAACCCATGTCTATTCCAACCTTTACCAGGACGTATTGATTTAATTCACATACACCCACACACAATGTATCACCCACACACCCATACACCCACACAGTCAATCACACACATGATGTATGCATAGCTTATAAGTTGGAGGGAACAGACATGAACGAACAGGAGTGAATAGCAACGAGCAGGCTTCATACACACAAATAGCTAAATGTTTTAAAAAATGGAGAATCACTGTCAAAACACTTACAATATTGTTTTTATTCATTTATGTGATGAAATTACTGAATAAATTATTTATATATTCGCCCATAATGGTTAAGAACAGACTTAGGACGACCCTGAGGATTGTCCTAAGTCTGTAGAGTCTGTAGAGTCTGTAGCGTCTGTAGAGTCTGTAGCCTAAGACTGTAGCGTCCAAGGGCGGCTACACGTAGCGTCCCATGGACGGCTACAGTAACACACCTGTAGCTGCGTGACTGGTTACGTTTGGCCAGGGTGAAAGACGGCCGTGGTAGGCTCCAGTAAGCCTCCTATGGAAAGCTAATAACTGGCTTGTGCACATAGGGTAATGTCAGTCATTAGTCTTATACTATTGACCAGTATCACAGCTTCTAAGGCACTTAGGATATTATAGAAAATATTTAGCTATTTTTCTGGTAATTGCCCACTCAGATATATTGCAAACCTTTTTTTGAAAAATAAAAACATCAAACTTAAAATATAGAAATAATTCCTAATGTTTACTATCATTAGGATCGGCTTGATCTCATCTTCCCAAGTATGATGGTAGCTCAAAATCCATTTTTTTCGGCTTGTGACTCATTTATCTAAAACACGTCACATATCGGTTAGGCAGCAAATCATGTATTGTTTCACCAAGAATCTAACTCTACAAATTTACCTTTGTGAGACAGCTGCATCCTCAGGCCATACTGCACAATGCATTCATGCTTGTGTAACTCTCAATTACAAAAGCAGAAGCACATAGAAGTATCTATAAGGGTCAGATTTTCAGAAAATGTACAATTGGCAGCTCTACACATTTGGTAAATTCTGCTAAATTACTAAATTAGGCTGAATTTTGGTCAATACTAGGTAAATTCGAGTATATTTGGCATTGCATTGATTCTAGCAATCTGTTTGGTTAGGTTGAACTGTATTTTGAACTTTATTTTCGTCTGAAATTTGGGTTATTTAAGAGGATTGCTGGAGGTGAATTGTACATTTTCTGAACATCTGACCCATACAACTCTAGGTGAAAGAGTAGAAGTAGGAAGTGGAGATGTAAGGAAGAGGGAGGGCAGGGCAGCAGCGAGCAGCGATAAAAAGATATATGAGCAATTCTACCAAATGGTGGTCATTTGGCCATCCAGGGCTGAATTTTTATTTATTTAGAAATTGCTTCTATTAATTGATTTCTTTTCGTACATAAACTACACATTATAGAATATAGACCAAATTGTGAACACTTATGATAAATATAGTTGGTCAGGGCAGCTTGGCTGATACTGTAACATGAATTCTGATGGTAAAGACATAGCGGAAAGGTACATATTTTAACATAAATGAGGATTTAAATTAGAAATAAATATAAATCTGTGCTTATAATGTTTTAAATTTGTATTGACTCACAGGTCTTGATATAAGGGTCATAACGTATTTTAATTTGTGAATATATTCCAACAAGAATAAAAGTTACAGCCAAAATTTAATAACCATTCAGTAAGGGCAGGCGCACACATGGCCGATTTGGCTCCCTATAGCCCCTCGATTTGGGTCTCCTCATGAATCCTAAGTATTCCTTTCAAACCATGGTTTATCTTATTTCAAAAACATAAACCAGGATTTGAAATGAAATCCTAAGATTCATGAGGGGACCCAAATCGTGGGGCTATAGGGAGCCAAATCGGCCATGTATGCGGCAGCCCTAATGGTAATGGTAGTTTTTTCCGGGCCTAGATAAGATAAGATTCTATATTCCACACGTGACCCTAACATTTAGAATTGCCAACATATTTTTTTAATTTTTACAAAAACCAAAGATCCATAGTAAACGAATAAAACAGATCATACAGTAGCAACGGTCAGGACTCAATGGTAAAATAAGTTTAAACCATGTTTGATTAAATATTTTTATTTGATTTCCAGCATTTTATTGGGCATCCCTTAATTTTTCTTAATTTGTAAGGCAAAACTATTGAAAAATGGCTTCAATTATATTCATTTCCCGTTCAAATAAGCAAAAACCGATTTTAGGATCAATTGACGACCAAATGGTGGAATTGCTCATATAGGGAGGTACGAGTAAGAGGATTAGGAACAGAGAGGAGCCATAGTGTAGGGAGAGGCAATGGAGCAGGCAGTCATATACAAGAAGTTGTCAGAGGTTGAGGAGGAACGAGAAAGAGAAAGAGGAAAACAAATCAGGAGATTAACAACTGCAGGAGCAGAAGGAGCAGAAGGAGCGGGAGACTTAAAAAGTCTTTATTCCGGAGAATTTCACAACATTTTGATGAATTTCATCAAGAGAATCGACCAAAGTAATATATATTGGTCATCCCTTGTTGTTACAATTATTCCAGGCCTGGATTTTATATTGTATTCCGCACGTAACGCTGACATTTAGAGTTCGAGTTTAGGGTTTGGATTTGTGGAACAGAAAGAACCCAATCACTCTAGGCCCAAAGATGAGAGAGTCCCTTCAAACGAAGGGAAAGCTTCTCGTCTCAAACAGCAAAGTGCCATTATAATTCCATTGAGACAACAAAATGTCATTATATTCCTATTAAAACGCCGAGTCCTAGGTAAGGAAACCGATAAGCGAAGCAGGCGTTCAGTCACTGATATACCATTGTTATCTCATCTGAGGGTTTGGACCTAGAGTGCAATCAGGAGGGTAAATAATTGATCACATCTGTAGCATACAATGAAGTGTACCAGCAAAGTTCTCTGTGTGGACTGAACTATGCCAATACTTTACTGGAATATTTGCGGAACAATACGGAAAGTCAGGACATAAACTTTGAGTAGTATCTATTAAGGAAGCAGCTAACCCAAGATACATATATATACTTAAAAGCCCTGTAGCAAAAAAACAAGTCGACATAATCCTCCAAAATGTCGGACAAATGACTTTTAGATGGGCTGTAAAAGAACGGAGAAATTGTAGAATATATTATTTTTTCACCAATGTTAACTGAGAGTACAACTTTAAAAAATGAATACCTCTGTCATATCATATAATGACACCTCTCCTATATTGAAGCCTATAACTAGCGTTGTGCTGGGCATGTCTGTGCTAGATATGCTACTGACAATAATCCTCAATGCTATAGTACTTGTAATAATCATAAAGAAGGAAGGCAATACCTTCATGAACATCTATGTAGGCCACCTTGCTTTGATTGATTTTCTCTCAGGGTTTAACCGGCCATTGCAGTTGTACAACTACTGGAATTCAGGGGAAGTTGACATCAACAGTAAGGTTACAAGGCACACATGGCATATTCTATGTCACATAACATATCCCTTGTTTTATTTCACTTATTTAGGCAACACTGTGATACTTACCCTTATGGCAGTCAATCGCTACTGTTATATAGTCTGTGGGATAAGATATTTTACCCTAATAACAACAACAAGAGTGAAAATATCACTTTTTACTGCCTGGATTGTATCAACTGTATTACCTCTAGGTTTTCAGGTTAATCTAGCCTATCAAAATGGCGGGAGATGTATAGTGCCCAAATTTTGGCCTCTGACCTTAGTTGCAGGACCCTGTTGGATCATCATGATAGTTTCCTATGGATGCATAGCTAGAGAAGCAAGAAGGCAGGCCAAAGCAATCAGACGGTCCAGTTACGGTGGCGGTGATGTACCCAAGTATAAAACCACCAAAACTTTATTGTTTATGGTGGGAGTGTATGCTTTGTGTAATATACAAACTGTGTTGTTGATTCCTTATGCTAGGAACTTTCCTCCAGATGTGAATATAGCATTGGTTCAAGTATCGTGGTTAGTATGGAGGGTAAACACATGGACCAACCCTATCATATATGGTTTCAGAAGCCCTGGTATGAGGAGCGAGGTTGATAAGGTCTTAAGTAGGTTTGGCAGAGTTGGTAGGGCTTCTAATGTTATAGATACCACCTGTCCTAAAGTTAAGGATAACAGACACACCAATGATGGTCGCGTCAATGACATACATGTTTATATCTGACCGATTTATATAAATGGTAGTCATTTTCACGAAATGCAGTTGAACAAACTTCAAAAAAAGAATTAATTATACATTGGTGATTTTTCTTGTATATGTGTCAGATTTTCCGAAAATGTACAATTCAACTTCGCTAATCGTCTCAAATAACCCACATTTCAGACGAAAATAAAGTTCAAAATACAGTTTAACCTAACCAAACAGTTTGCTAGAATCAATAAAATGCCAAATATACTCGAATTTACCTTGTATTGACCAAATTGCAGCCTAATTTAGCAGAATTTGCCAAATGTGTAGAGCTGCCAATTGTACATTTTCTGAAAATCTGACCCATATATCACCAAGATACCCAGTTGTAATTCTCTAAAGATTGGCAGCTCAATATCTAATCATTAGCCTTCCGTGGCCTGCCAAAATATCCAGCTATCTACCATCATTATACATCATGCTGAATATTAAAACCTCTAAAGTAGTATTTCGTCTATGTGGTAGGTTCATTTTATAATTATTTTCTATACCTTCAAAAAATGGGCACATTTATTCAGATGTTGATAGCAGTTTGATACAAATTGGTTTAAATTTATATGTAATCTAAAATGATCCGAAACTTTTGCGTTTTTTTAATTTCAAATTTTCTCAATGTTTTACACTTTAATAGATTGTATTTCCTGGCATTTTTGCTATGGATTAGAAAGTTTGAAACATGATATCAGTCATTGTATGAAGAATATCAGTTAAAACGTTGAATTGTACTCATAAACATAACAAGAATCAGTTCCTTATAGGTGAAGGCAAGCTCTTGTCGTAATATAGCTACGGCGAGGCCACACCCCCTTGTTTGTTCATTGCTCGGGTCGTGCAGACCCCCATTCTGTGTTGACAGTGAAAAATTTTGAACTTTATGCCTGTTCTTATAGCGGAACTCCACTATAGGTAAAAAACGGCGCCAACAGGCAAAATTCATCGCCGACATTTCTAAAAATTCGGAAAATTCGACATGACTAAACATTCTAGTGGATGAGGAGGTAAAATAGGTTGTTGGCAACACATTTATTTGTTGCCAACAATTGCAAAATATCTAACTTGATTAGATATTTCATCGCAAAAAATTCGTCGCAGCCGTTTTTGCCTGTTGGAGCCGTTTTTTACCTATAGTGGAGTTCCGCTATTATGGGGGAATAAATATTCTATGTTCGACAAACCTCTCCGTTATGTTGTTTATAATATTAGATGGGATGGAGGGACATGTCTCAATAAATACTCCGGGGGGACATTTGGGGTTTTCTTTTATTGTAGTGGTGGTATTACATGTCCTGACATGTTTCGACTAACAGTATAGTCTTCATCAGAGGATGGGTTTTGGAGGGTTGTTGTTTATAATAGTTGAACTCATATTATATAATTATTCAATGTGTATCGATGATTAAATGCCTCCCCCGCCAGTCTATTGTATATGTAGTGATATATTCAATACTATGTCATTGTATTTTATACTATTGGTGCTGGTGATTAGTTCCACTGAATAACACAAGAGGGCACTACTGTTTGCTGTACTGCTTAAGCCAGTTGCGTCTATGTCTGATCTATCTACATGATCAATCAAGACTTAGGTATGGAGTTCTATACCATTTACCAGAATGTGTCAATACGTGTATCATATACATGTATGTATGTTACCCCCATGTGTCGGCATATTTTGAGTTGAATAATCTCACGTCGTATCTGGCTGGTAAAACGTCTAATATCCCAAAGTAAAACTATACGTTATCTCCAATGGTATATAAAATCTTATATACACAAGTTTATAATCACAATTATATGCATCCAAACTGAAGTCTCCCCCTTTGTTTTGGTTGGTGTACATACTGGGTTGTTGCACAAATAGAGATCTGAATAGCTGTGTGTGTGTGTGTGTGTGTGGAGGGGGGGGGGGGGGTCCATACCCAGCCATTTCTTTAAACACAATGCGCGCCCATCGGTTCAAGTTATGTGTAGGATAGAGGACGAGAGCCTGTTCTCTTAGTGAATATAATTGTCCGAGGCCTTTAGGCCGAGGACAATTATGTTCACTAAGAGAACAGAGTCGAGTCCTCTAGCATGCTTATCCTCCAACTTCAATTGTTTGTTTATAATTGAAGTGACCAAATCCACCCACCCCCTACCACCCTACAACGATCACTGCCTCATCAGTGACCAGTATTCTCAACTTTGGTTGTTTGTTTATTATTGGCCAATCCAGTCCCAATACTCATTTGCCATTACCTCGAATTATCCACAATATGCAACACCTTACACTTCCTACCACTGTTCTATATTGGTCTTCACCAACACATAAGTGATGTGCTACAGGGAAATGAATCACAAGTTGCAAAAATAGGATTTTGAGATATCTATTTGGAGAGCTAGTTAGTGAGGACAATTAATGTTATCAAAGTAACATAATTATACCTGATTCATATAACACTTTTCTTGCCTTCTCAAATTTTATATTTTTAAAAACAGATTTTGTTGTTTCAGGAATCATACTATGCTATAACCTACAGACCTTATCTGAGCCTCTGTGGCCGAGTGGGTAGAGCCTTCAACTCTACCTGCCAGCCTATTCTGATGTGAGTGGTCCTGGGTTCGAATCCAGGCTAATCCTAGTTCAAAATTATTTCCAACATATACCTGAGCGGACTCTTTAATGAAAGAGTCCGCTCAGGCATCTGAGAAGACTCTTAGGAGCGGACTCTTTCATTAAAGAGTCCGCTCAGAATGCCCAAAGAGTACACCTGGAATTCAGGACTGTACTCTTCAGGCATGGGAGTCCGCCCAAGCCAATGCTGGGGAATAGGGACTCAACAGCAAGTGTAGGATAAGGTTTATTTGACAAAGGGCGTATGTTGCCCGACGTCGGAACCCCAATAAAGAAAACCAACACTTAAATGCCCCACGTCCCGTTTTTTCCTTGTTCTGGATTGAATTCACCCCCTTCGAATTTATTTGTAAATACCCAAAACGGTCTATGTAGATGATAAATCATGTTTTTAATAATTGTTGTTGTTGTTTGTGGTGGTACTTTTATTTATTGAACGTATGCATCACCTAGCACATATGTATTCTTTTGATAAGTAGTAACTTGTGTTGCAAATATATAGACGAACAGGTGTAGGAAAGCCTAAGCTTTCTTATTAGGATTATTTAGCAAGGATTTATAAGGTACCTGGTGATACCTTGGCTGGGAGCTGGTAGGGGATCATCACGTGGATTTACTGTGGTTCCTAGCATGTTTTGTAAAACTTCCTGTTCATTGTACCTGTATGTTCTTGTTCTTTTCTTGCCATATTTTCTTTCCAGTGAGAAAATTTGCCAGCATTGCTCTTCCCGGCTTAAATACTCTCGATATTTAATCATGATATATTCGTGGTCGTATGGGTTACTTCCCGCGTAAATATTTATCATATGTCTAGCAAGGGTTTTGGAGGAAAGAACTATATCCCAATATTCTATGTTTTAAAGCGCTCCTTCGGGAAGAATAAAGTATAAGTTGTAAGTTCAAGCTGTGTAAGTTCAGTTTTATTCCTGTTCAATCCTTGAGGTGAGGCGGAGGTCCTTGTTCCCCGTCCTATCGATACATCAAGCTCCTCACAGAGGTCATGAATATGATAATAAGTATCAATAGGTATTTCACCATCAAGTGAAGAGCATGTTATAAAATATAAACATGTAATGAATAAAAGATTCAACAGGAATGAGAGCAATATATGTGATGTGTTTCCGGAAAATGAGTCATAAGTCGCAAAATTGATATTTTTCAAAGTGTTTTTTTCACAAGATCACATTATTGGATTGTTCTAATTTTTGGTGGGTTTATCACATATAGCTATATCAATCGGTGTATCAAATTTCAGGACAATCTATGTAATATATCCTTTCGTTTTAAAGGTCCTCATATAGACTATATTTAGTTGCTTTACTGTTTATTGACCCCAAGAAATATTGCAAACTTTTTTTTCAAAAACGAAAATATCAAACTTAAAATCTAGAAATACTTATTAGATTATTAGACTGTTTACTATCATTGGAATCGGCTTGATCTCATCTTATCAAATATAATGGTATCTCAACATTTATTTTTTGCGACTTATGACTCATTTTCTTAAAACACATCACATATAACATCAATGTTGGTAAACGTCCAAATGATGTATTATTAAACCATAATGAATTATTCAATGAAACAATAATATTTACAAATAATATCATCCATCCTGATCCTTGGAATCCTGGTGTCATCCAGAAGTAACTCCTTGCATCCCGGAGGTTCCCCAGAGGTATCCCAGAGGTTGTTAAATGAGTCATTTACATACTTCACAGGATCGTTACATGGGTCAGATTGTCAGAAGATGTACAATTGGCAGCTCTACACATTTAGGAAATTCTGCTAAATGTGGCTGAAAAATGATGAATACCAGGTATATCTGAGTATATTTGGTTTTGTGTTGGTCTAATATATCGGTTTTACTATGTTAAACTGTATTTTGAACTTTATTTTTGTCTTAAATGTGAGTTATTTGAGAGGATTGGTGAAGGCCAATTGTACATTTTCTGAAAATCTGACCCTCATATGAAAATGTACCTGTACCCAAGGAAGTAACATGCCCTTGGCTGAAAGTACATAAGGTGGGGGATCTTGGTGGTTCAGGGAGACTTATTCCTGTCCAAGACCTTCTCCTTGAAAGCCCGCACACACAAAACCCGATTTCAAAAATAGCCCGATTTGGGGTGTCCCGACCAATCGGCGCTGAAATCCTAGGAATTGATTGTGAAATCGGGTGTATTTTTTGGCCCACACTGAGCCGATTTGATTCCCGATTATAGTATTGTGTGTCCCGACCTCTCCCCAAACTGAAATCGGCTGTTCTCAGCCCAGATATAACCGATTTGAAGCCCAATTTGGGCTCCCATAGAGTCCCAGGATTTCATTTTGAAATCGGGGATGGGTTTGATTTTCTGGACATTTAGATAAAATCACATTCCTTCATTCCATCGTTTGCTGTGTCAGTACAATTCATGCGATTTCTTTCATTTTTGTTTCATTATGAAGAGAACAAAATCCTCTTTCAGGAAATATATAGTTTTCTATACCTATCTCCATTATTTCAAATCTGATGGTATCTCAAAATCTATCTTTTATGACTCACATTTTCCTGTGACACATCACATTTGTCAACAACAAAAATTATTTATAAAAAAATAAAATGTCGGCGAAGTGAGCTGTATAAAAGTGAACAAATTGTGCTGATACTGCAGATATTAGTGAAGTTATAGACTTTCAAAGTTACCTGCCTTTTAGGACTATTAACATTTTAGGACAAATCGGGGGGTTTGCCCCGACATTCCATTATATTGGATCGTCGGGAGAGCACTCCCAATTAGTCAGGAAGGCCCCCCAATTTCATCAATTCTCCAATTCTGTAAAATGAAATCCGATGTCCTGAAATTGGGTCTGGAATCCTGAAATTGGGTCTGAAATCGGCCATGTGTGGGTTGAAATTTGCCAACTCAGGCTAAAAAAGTAAACCAATTAGTCCCCTGACTATTCGTAGATTCGCCCGAATATTGACTACATCCCGATTTCAAAATGAAATACTGGGACTAGTCGGGAGCCCAAATCGGGCTTCAAATCGGGGTGTAGCAGGGTGTGCAGGGTTTAAAGCCCCCCCCCCCCCCCCCCCACACACACACACATACCCAATTTGAAGCCCGATTTGAGCTCCCGTTGAGTCCCAGGATTTTATTTGAAACCAAGGATGTGTTGATTTCAGGATTCCAGTCCCGATTCCAGGACATAGGATTTCGTTTTGCAGAATTGCAGAATTGCCAAATTCGGGAGCACATTTCTGGACAAATCAGGAGTGCTTTCCCGACAATCCAATATAATGGATCCATTATAATGTAATGGATAATATAATGGATATTTCATCCAAAAATGTTATTACACTCTAAGAAGAAAGAGTTCTTTCAAGAACCCTTATGGGTTCTTTGGCTTGTCGACATGGCAGAACCCCTAATGGTTCTTAGAAGAACTCTTTTTTGAAGGTTCTTAGAAGAACCCCTGTTGGGGAAATATGTAGGGTTCTTCAAAGAACCCTAGATTTGAAGAACCCTTCAGCTGGAAATGTCCGGGGTTCTTTAAAGAACCAAAGGGTTCTAGATGAGGCCCCTTTGATGGGGTTCTTTACTCAGAGTTTAGGTTCTTTCAAGAACCATAGATTGATTTGTCAATGGTTCTTTGTAGAACCTCATGGTTCTAATTGCAACCCATGAATATGGTTAGATTGAACATCTACAGCCCAGATAGCTTTCAAAGGTACAGTAGCATAGCTGCATCCTTTAATTCATCATTTATCATCAGCACTGGATGTAATACAGACCTATCCAGCTCTCACCTTGCAATGAAGGAAGTAGATGATGAAACCACTTAGGATGCTATACAATATGAATATGCATGATGAAGGGGTATTTTTATTACACCCTCTCTAAAATATCACATACATAAAATACACAAATAGAATATATGATAATGATATCGAAAATGTTCTTAATTACAGAATAATTAATATATATAGTGCATAAATATCATATGTGATGGGTTTCAGGAAAATGAGTCATAAGTCGCAAAATATGGATTTTGGGATATCATCATATGTGAATGGATGAGCTCAAGCCGATTCTAATGGTAGTAAACATCAAGCACTTCTATGTAGTGTTTCTATATTATAAGTTTGATATTTTAATTTTTGAAAAAAAAGTTATTGGTATTTTTGGGTTGATAATTACTAATAAAGTACCTAAGTATACTCCATAAGCTGACCTTAGAAATGCATAGATATATTTAATACATTGCCTTGAAATTTCGTACATGTATTGATATTATTTACAGCATTAAGTACCCCAAGACTTAGAATATTCCAACAAAGATATCTTATAAATAAAACACTTTCAAAAATATCCATTTTGCGACTTATGACTCATTTTCCTGAAACACATCACATATATTTGTTTTACTAGTGTTTTCAATACAAAGTAATTAGTAATAATGATGGGCTGGTTCTAGCTGCCATCTAGTTATTAGGTGGCGCCATCTAGTGTGATAAGGTTCTTTGAAGAACCTCCATGAGCTATAGAACCCTTTAAGTTTAAGTAGAACCCTAAAATTGACAAAGAACCCCTATGGTTCTTTGAGGAACCCCTGATGATCGTGAAGTATTGGACGAGTATTTGAATCACCAAGAGCAATGCTTTAACATTTAAACTGGGGGCCACTTCAAACTATAGACACTATATCAAGTGCCAATGCCTTGCTGCCATTGTCAGTTCCTCCATAGAGTAGTGGGTAGCATGCCAGATTCTAAAGGCAGAGGTACCTGGTTCAAGTCCAGTTGTGCCAGCCAAATTTTTTTCTAGCTTAGTTCCTAGGGCAGTCATGTGCATAAACCCAGCATGGACTGTTCTGTTCATAATTTATTTCCTTTTTTTTTAATATCATTCTAATCACCAAAAGCAATGCTTTAACATTTAAACTGGGGGCCACTTCCAACTATAGACACTATATCAAGTGCCAATGCCTTGCCGCCATTGTCAGTTCCTCCATAGAGTAGTGGGATGCATGCCAGAATCTAAAGGCAGGCGTCCCTGGTTCGCGTCCAATGGTTCCAACCAACATTTTTCCTAGCCTAGTTTCCTTCTAGACGATCCTGAAGAACCATTTTAGATGTTGAAGAAACCTTAGGTTCTTTGGCGAACACAAAACCCAAACACAAAACCCAATTTCAAAAAAGCCTGATTTGGGGTGCACCAACCAATCGGCGCTGAAATCCTAGGAATTCTCTGGTTTTTTTGGCCCACACTGAGGCGATTTGATTCCTGATTATAGCATTTTGTCTCCCGACCTCTCCCCAAACTGAAATTGGCTCTACTTGGCCCACACATACCCGATTTGAAGCCCGATTTGGGCTCCTGAAGAGTCCCTGGATTTCATCTTGAAATCGGGGATGTGTTAATACTAGGTTCGATTTTCTTGACATTTAGATGAAATCAAACCTTCCTTCATTCTATTGTTCGCTGTGTCAGTACAAATTATGCGATTCTTCCATTATTGTTCCATTATGAAGAAAACAAATTCCTCTTCCAGAAAATGTATACTTTTTATACGTATCTCCTTATTTAAAATCTGATGGTATCGCAAATTCCATTTTTGTTATTTATGACTCATCTTCCTGTGACACATTACATTTGTCATTAAGAAAATAACCGATTAGTCCCCCGACTATTCGTGGATTCGCCCGACTACTGAACACATCCCCTATTTCAAAATGAAATCCTGGGACTAGTCGGGAGCCCAAATCGGGCTTCAAATCGGGTTTTGTGTGCGCGGGGTTTAACTTCACTAATTTCTGGAGTATCAAAACAATTTTTTCACTTTTAAACAACTGCTTACTCCATCTGCACATGCTGACCTTTTTATCTAAAAAAAATAAAAAAGGTTTCGACAAATGTGATGTGTCACAGGAAGATGAGTCACAAGTGACCATGTCGCAGTAACGGGAGTCTAGAGGGTGTGGTGGTCTGGAAAGGACTCTTTGGGAGCCCAAATCGGGCTTCAAACCAGGTATGTGTGGGCTGAGTACAGCGATTTCAGTTTGGGGGAGAGGTCGGGACACACAATACTAAAATCGGGACTAAAATCGGCTCTGTGTGGGCCAAAACATACGCCTGATTTCACAGACAATTCCTAGAATTTCAGCCCGATTGGTTGGTACGATTCATAGACACGTCGTCCCAAAACCGCGTCGGCCCAAGCCCCGTCGGCCCACCTGTGCGCCGCGTCGGCCCACCTCCCAAACCACGTCGGCCCACACCCAAGGCCTGCTCGGCCCACACCCAAGGCCTGCTCGGCCCA
Source organism: Sthenelais limicola (assembly GCA_942159475.1). NCBI lineage: Eukaryota > Metazoa > Annelida > Polychaeta > Phyllodocida > Sigalionidae > Sthenelais > Sthenelais limicola. The sequence goes on from OW804102.1 coordinate 49,457,275, forward strand.
GTACTAACTCGGCCCAGAGCTAACAGAACCAAGGTGTTTAAAAGTATTTATTATATAGGCTATTGCTGATGTTTCTTGTACATATGTCCACGATACCCAGCTGTAATTCTCTGAGTTTCGGCAGCTAAATAATATAAAATGATCCTAAACACTTGCGTTTTATAATATTTAAAAACTTCTCAATTTATAACACTTTAACTAATAACCTGTATTTCCTTCCATTTGTCCTATATATTAGAAGGTATGATGATTATAATTTAACCTAACCTATATTGCTACTGAATATCTAGAACAATTGTCTTATTCTTTAGCCTCTAAATTGTGAGGATTGATGATTGGCGTGACATACGGTGATGCATTTAACTTCCCCAATCATCTTTCTGGCATTTGAATGATATTTTAGATATCAATCCTAAATATTACTGCAAATCTAACATAGGATTATGAAACTAGGTGAAAAACGCCACTTGAAAATGTATTGGATTTGCATAATACCTTAATATTTATTTAGCTTATTACCTAGTGGGCCAACGCGGTCTACCCCTTGGGCCGATGCAGTCAACCCCTTGGGCCGACGGGGCCTAAGCCTTGGGCCTACGAGGCTCAAGTGCCTGGGCCAACGCAGTTTTGGGACAAAGCGTCTGGGTACCGGTTGGTACTCCCCAAATCGTGCTATTTTTGAAATCAGGTTTTGTGTGTGCAGGCTTTGTCAGGGGTTGTACTTGCCTTGGTATTTTATATAAGATAAGATAAGATAAGATAAGATGTTGTTTATTTGCCTTTGAAGTATACATGAGTATCATTTTTGTGGGAAAGAGACAAATGGGTCGACATGCCTTATGGTACAGCTAGTGTACCATTTCTTCTGGCCGTTACCGAATTTGGAAGAGAAAAGAAATAAAGTTTAATAAAAATAACAAGTGTAATGAGATAATATACGAGTATAAGAACTAAACTAAAGGCGTGGTGCCTTTTTACATAGGCGACTATAGGTCTTGAGACAGGTGTGGAAAATAAAGAACATTATTTCAATTACAGTGAATCGATAGTGACAACAGTCATATCAGGAACAAAATACATTATTCCGACTAGAGATTAATACATTTCTCCATGAGGAAGAACACCAAGTACATTTTTGTTCGTCGTTGGTTATACAAACTAAGAGATAAAATACAAGCTATTTTACATGTAGTAGTAGCAAAATGAAATAAAATACATTATTTCGTTGTGAGTTTGGGAATAATATATATATATTTATTCCTCGACCAAGTCAATACAGACGGTCTTTATTTGTGATGGAATGGCTATCACATATATGCGATATTCCTATTAAATCAGAGTAAGATACACTTATTAATACTTTTTGAGTGAAATATTTCCAGGAACATTTTAGGTACAATGTACGAATAACTTGTTTCTGGAAGAGTTTCTGGAAGAGTTTAAAGGGAATTAACATCCACTGGTCTCACGAAGCTATGTTTTTGTAAGCGTTGTACGAACAGATTTTCTAAATTCATTTTTAATTTCTAAATTTTGGGTGTTTTTGTCAAGTTTATTCCATAAGTTCCGAGCTTTGTAAAGGAAGGAATTTTGATAAAGGGCCGAATTTGGGCGAATTAGTTTTAAGTTTCTTCTGTTTTCAGCATGACTCCTTGTTGGAAGCTGCCTTAGGTCCAGATTTTCTTTTTTTGATGCTAGGTAGTGAGCGGATTCCAGTATGTGTAATTCCCTTCTTTTCTCATTAGACATGATTTTTATTCTCTTATATTCAGCCTCAACATTACACTTCTTGCTGAGGTTCAAGGCAGCTCTGATCGCAGAGTTTAACAGAGCCTGTAGTCTGTTTAAGTGATGTTTGTTCGAATTAGAGTAGTGAATATCTCCTCTGTCAATGAGGGGAATTATTAATGTTTTTATGATATCTAATTTAACTTTCTTAGGAAGCATATTTCTTGCATTGCCTAGCAAGCGGACCTTTTTTACATTGTTTGTGTGTATGAGCTATACATTGGAATTACACATCTTTGATATACTGAAATTACTTTTATGTTATTATATGTGAGTTGTTTTAAACTTATTAAAAACTTTAACGAACAGTGACCATGTCTAAAGCTATATTTGATTAGTAATTAATTGTAATACATTTCTTCCAATCAGTATGACTTGTAACAGTCATATTTACATAGAGGTTCAACTCTTCAGGATAGCCCAAGGAGAATATAAGTAAGAAAGGCTAATACATCCAAATGTGACTAATGCTTTACAAATACACACTGGTATACCTGCTGGGCTCTTGAAGTTTATTGTTCCCAATGGCCGAAAGAACTGTAATAACAAGAATCCGTTACAGTTAGCAGGGAAACAAGGGAAACAAAGATTGATGTCAGTTACATGTAAAAGATGGTCAATACATATTGTTTGCTTAATTTAAATTTTGGCACAAATCCATGTCAACATTAACATGTGTGGAAATTGCATCAATACAATCGTAGACATCAATGAGTGTATAATTCACATATTTTGACTTTGATATTTATTTCGACATTAAAAAAAAACCAAAAATGCTGATATCAATAAACAATAATTATGAAAAAAGAAAAAAAAGAAAAGAATTAAAATTGTGCAAAAATGAAAAAAAAAATGAAAAAGAAAAATGATTAACAAAGCTATTCTCATTACTTACAGGACTAAATATTTTTATATTTTCTAAAAATATGTTCTTTCCATTGAGTTGATGAGCCAGCGTTGCACGTCTGTGATATAGCCTCCAGTTCTCTTCCGTTCTTAAACACTACTGATATCCATATAATATAAAGCTAGAGCGATTTCTAGGAGAGGAGGTAGAAAAGAAATGGTAGAAAGAAGGTTTTCTTTGTCCAGAATGTTCTCGGAATTTGTTGTTTTACAAACCACTTTACTCATCTTTAGAGGTCTCTCCCCCCTCTCTGGATGTCGTCGTATGTGGTTTGTGAAGGTATTTGGGGTGGAAATGTGATTTTGAAGCCTTTTTTAAATCGGGATAACCACACTCTATTTATAGCCTGGGAAAGCCCCTGTGAGATACTACGTCATTTCCCACAACCTACGTCCAGGGAGACCTAACTATATGAGTAGTTCTCCCAATCATTTGGTTTTCCAGCGAGGGGTATCTACAACCAAGATTGGTAGACATTCAAAATCTAAATACAAGAAATTTGGCCCAAGGCAGAAAACCCCTAAATCAAATCACACCCAAAATCAAGCAACTTCGGAAATCCATATTACACAGAATTCCGTACACTTGGAACGCCCTTCAAACCATGACACATAGATTACATGACCCAATTATTTGGTCAGACCAGTATTTCATTGAATAAACTGAAGTACAATTCCTTAAACGTTAATAATGTATTCATAAATCTTTTAGAGTTACTATATCTGAGATTCATTATAATAAGTTTTAGTGCGCTATATACATAACCTATTTGGTGTAAGAGTCAAATCTTATTGTAAAAAGCAGTGGACTACTTTCGTCCATGACGACTGTAGAATTGTACAATGTTCAACCCAGATTGTAAATAACAGAAAACTTGAAAACCTCCCTTAGCTGGAGTCTCTGATAGCGATAATTTCGAAAATACATGTATTTCATTGATCGCAGTTTGTGAAACTTCGACGAATAAAATCTATTTTTAAAAAAAACCAGTATTTAGGATTTAGAGGGAGAGGGGAAGTATGGGGAGAGAGGGTGACCGTCCTACATGAGGAGGAGTGGGAGAGTGAAGAAGAGGGTATAGGAATAGGAGAGGGGGAGGGAAAAAAGAGGGGGGGGACAGGAGGGAGAGGATGTAGGGGAAGGGAGAGGGAGGTAGAGAAAGCGGGGAGGGGAGGGAGAGGGGAGAAATCGGAGATGGGGTTGGGAGAGAAAAACAGGTATGAAAGTGAGAGAAGAGGGGGACGGAAAAGAGGCAGAGGGGGAGTGTATGGAGAGAGGGTGACCGTCCGGAGGACGGGTACTTTGCTAGTTCATTAATAATATGCTTCTGATCATATAGGTTACTTCCGCGAGAATATATTATGAATATATTTAATAAGTATAGTGGGGGAAAGAACACATCTCTGAATCAAAGTTTTTATTCCTGAGCTCCTTTGCCAGGTTGAGATCCTTGTTCCCAACCTGACCATACAAAGGTCTGACAGAGACCTTATGGAATAATCAACAGATACATCTAGGTATTTGTAATATTAATCAGGAATATATAAATACATTTAATGAGTGAATAAGTACAAACTTCATCATAAATTAGAGTAACATTCAACATAAGAGATGGTCGAAGTCTGGAGGCTGTAACATAAACCAATAATTAGTTATAAATAATGAACTAACATAATCAGGAAATAGCAGCAGTCATGGAGATGTAGACCCTAGTAGCGACTGGAGGAACTACATGGAAATTCCTGAAGATTCCTGGATATTTCCAGCAGATCCTGGGAGATCCAGGGAGATCCTCGGAGATTCCTGGAGGTAATTCCAGAGACCCATGGAGGTTCCCTGGAGCTTCATAGAGTCAACATAAATACTTCACAAGTCTCTGCACACAGTAAAAGGATTTTCACTGCCTCTATGTACTGGTTTCAAACTTTCAACATGGTTATATATTACTTTCAACCGGGGTGAGGTTACCTGAGTATTGTTTTGTCCCCCAAAATGTTTTAAAGCAAGGTGGATTTAGGCTGTAATGTCTGCCACAACTGTAATGAACCGATTTGCAGTTGGGAAACCCCCTCTTCCCCAGGGGTTGGAGTGGGGGGGGGGGAGTATTCCATACCCTACCTAATAGAACACAGCTCAGCTCTGAAATATCTTTTTTTATTATACACACATTGCTCTGAAAACAACGTATTTAGAGTGATTTAGCATAGTGCCTTATTTCACTAGTGATTTACGTGGAGTTGTCATGGTAACCAACTTATTTTTTGTTTGTTTGTTTGTTTGTTATACTTTATTCGGCAATGCCATGTCAGCGAATCTTAATCTCCCCAGCGATGGGAGGTTTCCAGACTGGTCAAAAGAACAGAAAAAATAAGGGTACAATCTACTACTAAGTCAACACCTTAGCAGTAGCCCTTATTTTGATATTGTTATTCATTAAAAATTAAGATAATACAATATGGCAATACAATTATCTTTTACTAAGATAACCAGTAAAATTCAAATTTGTGACTCAATTTGTTTCTATTTTCATGATTGAAAGCATGTATAATAAATCTGTTAACTAACTCGTTGGTTTCAGTCGCTTAGAATATTGCACTCATTGCAATGCAACTTGTGCAATATTCATGCTCCTTCAACCAACGCGTTAGCTAACCTGTAGCTATATGAATTATTACGCCAGTGTTAAGGTGTAAGAAAGGAACTCGGATACGCGTGTACCGAGCTAACACATTGACGTTTTAAAAACATTATGTAAATATTTAGGTAAACCTTTTGAAAATGTTCTGGGAAAATGTTAAAATAACATGAAAATGTTGACTCATAAAACATTATAAAACATTTTCTGGTAATATTATTAAACATTCTAAAAACATTTCTAAAATGTTTCAAAAAGGTAATAAGTTATATCATTGAAACATTTTGACAACATTTTGACAACATTAGATACCATAGTAATGTTTCATAAATATGTTTTAAAAATATAAAAGTGGTGGCTCACCAAAGCATCATAAAATATTTTCTGGTAATGTTATAAAATATTCTAAAATGTTTCTAAATTCATTATTTATTATTACAACATTCTAAGAATGTTTTTAGATGTTTTCAGAATAGTTGTCAGTCATATTTTTAAAATATTGCAAAAATATAAAAGGAAGAGAAGAAAGCAAACATTGAAATTCTTCTTTTAAATTATCTCATTATCATTTGTTTTATTAGAGAAAAAATAGAGAAAATTATTCAATTTTGTTCTCATGGTCCATGGTGTTAATTGGAAGTGCAATAGTGTTCAGCAATTTTGATTTCTTTAGAGAATCAGTCAGGAACCGTCATGGTCCCTTTGTCCATCATATCTTGCTTTTTTTCATGGGTAGGGTTAATGCAATGTTACGTAATGTTACATAACACTTTTTTTCATGGAAAAAGGCAGAAATGACTTCTATTCTCAAGCGAAACCGTTGCAACACCACTCAGGATCCTTTGCTTTCTAATTATACGCCACTGCCTATTCTTGACCTTTTCTCAACATTTCTCCTGGTGAAAAAATTTCTAATTACCGAAAATAGTCCTTATGGCCACTTTACTACACTTTACCTCAGTGTGATTTATCAAAAACTGTTCTCACCAGCAAAACAGTCCGTCGTAATCCATCAGCTAATTGTTACTAGGCATGTTTACATCACCATCACAATGTTTGCATCTTTATTCCCAATCCAACTTAAAGTTCATCCCTATAACACCAGGGGACCACTTAGTTGTTCCCGTTACCACTGCTAGCACTATGCAGTGGTGAGTTTGCTATTAGACACTAAATCAAATGGACATTTACATAGGAGGGAGGGAGAGGATGGCGGGTGGAGGGGTTGTCATTCACAGTGAGAAAATGAATCCATATTCATACAAGTATGTTCTATCCTGCTATGTATTACTGTTAACAAAATGGGGTAACTTTTCTTAAAAAGCCTACATTATCCATTATATTACATTGTAGTATTATAAATAATTAGAATTCGGTATTATCTGCTGCTGTTAATTAATAATTTGACTGCGGTAAACAATCAAACTCCAAGTATATTATGAACATGAGCTGAATGTAATGTAACCTGACAGAAATGTAAATTCAAAGGTAAATCCATTATTGTAAATTTAAGGATATCCCTGGTATAACAGGAGCCATAGGATGGACCAAGATATTTCATATCTCATACTAAAAATTGAATGTAGTGAAGCCAAACCGATTGTTATTCTGTAGAAGTATGTATTGTACTCTGTATCATTAATTTATGTTCTTGAGGACCGACCAGGAGATCTACCCGTAGAGGCTCGAGCCCGATTCTGTCTTAATATTAGTCTGAATAAAAAATCTATATAAGTAAATAGTCTAAGACCCCAGACTTAACATCAAAATAACATCGAAATAAACATCTAGCGGTTAAACACTTTTGGATTACTGCCCGTTTCAAACAGGTGGCATCTAGTATTGTGTAAGATATGCTTATTTATTATTCATGTCATCGAAAAGAATGTTAATTAGTTACGCAACAGTAAATGGAGATCAGCCAACGGAAAGTCACCTCACAATACAATTCCTGATTACTACTGAGTACTGTATGTCCTAATTACTAACTTAACATGACTTCCCATAGAAAGAACATGTGGTATGTATGGATATCTCCGAGGTTTAGGATGAGCAGTTGTAGGTAGGCCTATTGTAGATATTATATTACTGGTAATCGAACGAGAGTCTAGACTATACGATAGCCTAGCTCTAAATTCGTCCTGTCTCGACGTATTATTTTATGTAATTGAAGCATTCGATCAGGTGATCAGATATTCTCTTTGACCACTTCAGTCTAGATCCATAATTTATTAATATGTTCTGGTTCATTTGGTGTGTTTTTTAGATCAAGCATAAAGAAGGGAGAGAACAGTCGAGAGGTTCCCTCCAAACTTCCAGGGGAAGCCAAACTGAAGTCTTTGCATATAGGTCAGGTTGTAAGAAAATGTACAAAGTATAACATCTACATAATAATTGACTTTACTATTCACAAAATATAGCGTTGTATTTATTCAAAGTAGATCAGGGTGCAGGGTGCACCTATAATGTAAACAGAAAAGATAAGATAATTTAAGGTATACTTATCTAATAATATCACGGCTAGAAACTTAGGAAGGTATTTGCTTAATGATAAGTATGACTACAATGACAAGTGGTCATGTTAATAGTCTGGAATAATAAATGTCCATTAATAAAAATTGTCACAAAGTCAACATTAAATGATAATGGAAATGGGTCAATGGGTGGTACGCCTTAGCATGAATAAGTAGACTTGCACAGTACTGGGTGGCTAAGTATAATTAGTGATTTTAGTAATGAGATAATATAATTAATGGATGATAATTAATATTTAATGAGGTTATACAATGTTACGTAATGTTACATAACACTCTCTCTTTATCGTATTTAGTATCAGTTACAATATAGATGGCATAATTATGTGGTGTGTTTCGGGGAAATGAGTCACAAGTTGCAAAAATTATATTTTCAAAAGTTATTTATTCACAACATTACTCTTTTTCGGAATGTTCTGATTTCGGGGGGCTTTAGCGCCTCAAGTCTTGTCAATTATATACACAATTTCAAGACAGTGTATTAAATATATCCTTGCCTTTCTAAGGTCATCCTATGGAGTACATTTAATTACTTTACTGTTAATTGTCCACCCAGAAATATCGCAAACATTTTCTCAAATATCAAAATATAAAATATAGAAACACTTCTTAGATGTGCTGCATATTTACCATCATTGGAATCGTCTTGATCTCATTTGTGCAAATATGATGGTTTCTCAAAATTCCTTTTTTTTTTAATTGTGACTCATCTTCCTATAACACATCGCAAAATTGTGTGTTCTTATATTTCTCTCAGAGATAGATATCGGCTCCCTTGCTTCCAACCAAACACCAACTAAAATGTATTTTGTATCTTACGTTCCCTTCTTTATGAAGTTTGTATACCGGTAATAATAATCCTGCATGAAAAGCTTCGATCATGGAAGCAAAGTGTTTAGTTTCTTAAAATGTGTCTATGAGAGAATATTATGACGATGCAGCTGTATGTTTACCTGTGCGGCTTTAAAAGTCAATATTCCAATGAGGCTAAACAATTATTCTTGAGTTTGTTTTATTATTGATTCATGCAGTGACCCTCGCCCTCGCCTTTTCTTCCGTTGCTAGCTGGGTGCACCCGTTCAATAGCTGATTAAGGGTAGCTTACAAAAATGTACAATTGGTAGCCTCACACATTGAGTAAATCATACTAAATCAGGCTCAAAAGTGATAAATCTATATCAGTTATATCGAAGTATATAAATGTATTGGGAGAAAGAAGGCTTAAAAGAAGGCACACCAATTTGAGGTAATGACAGCTGTTTTTTTTTTAAAAAACAAACACAAAAATAACGGTCCAGCAGAGATAAAAAAAAAGGTGACCAGAAACCCTATACTGTCCACTATGCCTAGTATTCAACACTTGCTCCCAGGTGATTAGTATAATTATGCGAGTATACGTGAATGGGTTAATCACTCCATACTTATTACTGTGTTGATTCATGAAATCTCTTTGGCTAGGCTGCATTTTGCATTGGTGAAGGTGAGTTGTACATTTTCCAGTCTCCTCACCCATATATTGATATATGGCCTACCCTTATCGATCAGGCTCCACACTAGTTTACGGAAATTAGTACTGCATGGGTGCCGAAGAAGCAAAGATGTTAAACTTTTTCAGGACAAGGAAATTTAGCAAATGGCTATTTTGTGGTATAATCGCAGCTTCTTGCATCGTCTACCTCTATCCATACAATAGAATACTGACAAGTGTTAAGACAATGTACCTGAAAGGTTTTAAGATAGACATAGATAGGAACAAGACCAGCAGGGATAAAAGCTCTAATTTTACTTTGGAATCAAAAGCTTCAGAATCCCAGGAAATAATTGATATAACACCATTGGCTGATCTGGGCAGGCATTACCATGCCTGGTGCAGTTATATATGGGTATCCCATTCCCTGGAGAAGTTTCTACTAAACATGGGAGCAACTATTAAACACAGCACTCGCCCAATGAACAATTCATTAGTAGTTTTAGGAACGCAGTCTAGAAGTAAGTTTTGTCCAGATGATGGCATTAGTTTCCAGTTTCCAGATATGACTTCTACACGAAAACACTTTAAAAAGTTTCTTGGTTGGAGTAGAAATGAAATCATGATGATTAGTAAATTGAAGACATTGCCTTGTAAATATAACATAAAATACTTGAAGAGGTTGTCTTCATTGGGCAATCCAAATACAATTGTTTTTGAAATTATTGAAAGTTTGAAGCAGAATAGCACAAACATTACTCAAAATAAAACAGTTAAATATTGTGGTACAGGAAAAGGAGGAAGTTTATTCAGGGGTATTATAAATGGAAAGTTGTCAAGAACATTTTGCACCTTTAATGATAATTTTGATGATTCCTACTATTTGATATGCCCAGTTTTCGAGAAGGAATCAAAATTGAAAATTGAAAAAGTATCTGGAGGTTTTGCATCCTTTTCACATGTAGGTATTCGAAAGACCTGGGTATTATATGAGAAAGAAATACCACAAGGTCTTACATTCAAACTTGGGAACAAGTTAACAAAAAGCCGCTCGAAAATTGGCGACACATTCAGTAAACATTTTGGAATCTGGCGGCAAACTCCAACAAAAAGTAACCTGAGTATGAACATAAAGAATGTATCATGGGAGTATATGATGAATGGATGCCCTGCCAAGGAAATGCCACAAATTGTTTTAGAAAAATGTCTTCACGCAAAAATAAACAATATACTTTACTATGGTGATTCCCATTCACGATATCAATTTTACTACGCTCTACTGAAACTTGGCCATCTTGATACTAAATTGCCTGCAGTATTACGCCATAATTACAAATACAGGAATATGGCATTCAGATGGTGCACACATGCTTATCGTATGAGAAAAGATATCAAAAACTTCAAAGGCATGATTTCATCTTTGAAATTAAAGTTTAATGGCACTGTAGATCATCCAGATGTGTTCATATTTGACTCAGGGCATTGGGAATCTAAATCAAATGACATTATCTCCATAGTAGCCGACTTCCAAAGATTAGTGGAGACATTGGAAGTGTTTATTAAAAACAGAGGAACCCGACTGAGGGTCATTTATACCGGTACAATAACATTGCACGACTCATATCGTGTGCACCCACAGGAACATTTGGCCTTGGTGGGCTGGAAGTACCAGCAATTAGCAGACATAGGAGTGGAGATCTTTGACACAAGTGCTTTAACTTTCCCGTTCAATGATCAACTGACTTGTGGTGACCATTATACATGTATTGATCCCAAACTACAAAAGGTTTATGGATCTTTAGCACATACTTTCCAGACTATGCTTCTTCATAAAATCTGTGATAGATATTTATGAATATTGATATGTTAACTTAGATTGTATTGGGTATCTTTTGACCGTTTGAATATGCAGCCATTGGCTGTCATTGCTAGAAATATTCCAGGGTAATATAAACTATATATAATATATATCATTTGTTCAACATTGCTGAGTCTCATTAATCCCTAGTCAATCAATGTCATGAGATATTTACTTATTACACATGTATTTCATCAATGAGAACTGTGATCCAGGAGAAGCGGAGATGAGTCTCTTTCTATCCTATCTAGCAGTTCCAAGATCTTGGTCAAGATTGGTGAAGAAAGATCATCTTCCTAAGTAGTGTCATCTGCTTTATCAGCAAAAGACTTCTCGAGGAATTCCAGGTACTTTGGGTCACTACGGCCATCTTGCTTTGTTGGTACAGAATATTATCAAAACTGACAATAATTCTAGGCTGAACAATATGCATATCCATCATGACACCTATATCTTGGGATATCATTTGAGTTATTTGGCTGGAGACATTGGTTGGGGAAAATTGTCCAGGGGGATATCATTGGTGGATATTTTTAATACAAGAGGATATTCTTAGAGGTGGGGGCATATTGGTGGGGGATATTCTCCTGTGTAACATTAACATGTTAACATTGACATTTGTATTGTGTATGACACATTGTTCTGTATCTGGTATCTGTGATTGTTATCTGTGATAGTGTATCTGGTATCTTTGATCTCTTACACCTTTACCTCTCTACTGTATACACCTATGTATGAGATGCTGACCTTCTCCAAGGAGGCAATGCTTAGAGGACATGACACTGCAATTTGTCAGAAGAACCCAAGTCGGGAAGAATAAACTATTTACACGCAAGGACTTGTGTCTGATTTCATTTCTGTGGATATTTGTAATACAGCAGGATATGCTTGGAGGGATGTGGGGGAGGGGGCGGGGTATTGGTGGGGGATATTGTCCATGTAGGAGGGTATTGAACGGGCATATTGTCCACAAAAGAAGATCCACAAGTCCATATAGCCTATTTCATATAGCACATGTTAACCGACCAAATTACCTAGATACATTCCATTTCTTTAAAAGAATATTCATTTTAAGAATTGATATGAAATAAATGCAACAAATTTGCAGCAGGGTGTTGATAAATTTCATTTCATTGTATATATATTGATATAATATATTTTGAGTTAATAAGATAAATATGTTTCACAAGACTAGTGATTTGCTCTTTGGTACAGATGGAAAAGAAGTGTACCCAATGGGATATAGTTGGAAAAGGTGACCCGATCTGGAAATAGGTCTCTCCAGCAGGCCATGGCTTTTCAAGGGTATGGAAATAGGAAACACCATTTTTTTTATAAATAAATTTTATTGGGTCAAATTACATATTCATGCTATTCTCGTAGTAGAGCGCAGTAGGGCGGTGTTTGGAAGGTAAGACCTTGGCATTAGTGGGTCCTTTCCTTTTTGAAGGTTTGGCATCCAGTGTTTGCCAGAAACAGGAGAAAAGGAATCTACATTAATATGTGCATTTATAAAACCCTGCCCACACACAGCCGATTTGCCTCCTGATTGCCCCCAGATTTGGGTCTCCTGATGAATCCTAGGATTTCATTCCCAATCCTTGTTCATGTTATTTCAAAAACGTTAACCAGGATTTGAAATGAAATCAATGGATTTATCGGGAGACCCAAATCGGAGGGCAATCGGGAGGCAAATCGGCTGTGTGTGGGCAGGGTCTAAGGGTGAGAGGGAAGTCACCCTTGTTGTGACCCTGTATAGATGTGGAGAATGCCGGGATGTGTGGGTATTGGACGTTATGAGCTGGAAAAGGGAAGCCCCGGTAAAAGATAAAAGATAGTGTGGTGACCATGGTAGCGGCAAAGATTATAGTAGGTTAATGTACTATAATCTTTGGTAGTGGGGCCTCAACTTGGTATCAGCAAAGACTATAGCGGGAATGTGTGTATTAGCTAGGCGAAAATTAGCGTGACTTAGCTTACTCCGCTAGGATAGCAGTCTTGTCCTGTAGTACTGTATTTTTACATTCTACGGTATTTTTTTAAAAAGAAATTCGTGAATGTTAGTGAATTGGGTACCATTCTGTCAATCATCCTGAGTAGCCGGTTCATGTGATACATTTTGAGGTGTTGGTTGAGGATTGGTGTGAGGAGTGTGGACACTTATCTGGGAGGATATCTGGATGCCCATCTCTGTGTGATGTAATTCACGCCAACACTACTAACTTTGCACTTATGCAAGGACTGCTTGATTGACAACCTTCTACCATCTCTGCAGTAAATCCCTGAAGGCCAGTGTGACATCCTATTGGTTGACATTTGTTGTATTTTATTGGCTATCTTGGTTTGATTGACAAGTTGCCACTTAAGGCCACTGTATAGGTTTTGAGAGGAACCCATTTAGAGAGGACCACCCATGACTGAATCTGAGTGATCTACACCTACTACACCCTTTGGGATTTCTCGGTTTCAAGTCTTGGAGACAGACAAGCTCGGAATTGCAAAGACTAAAAGACAATTGTGTATTATTAGATTACAATATGTTGTTTGATGTCTGAAGTCTAATTCCCTTGCATTGTACTTTCATGTTTATCCAACTGCCTTTGTAAACAGGGAGCGTGCAACTTTCCTAGTTGTTAATAAACTGAATTTTACTTCCACTCCTGTGTTCTTCTAATACAGACATTTGAGGCATTTCAGATTACAGTACGTCTGATATTCATAATCTAGCCATTGCGCACAAATAGTTGACCGTAGAATTTGTTTCCTTTGGAAATGCACAATATATACATTAACTTAAACTGATTATAAAGTTAAACAGAAAAATAGTTCATTAAATGATTGATTAACTTAATAAACTTATAACTTGTTTGTATTTATTTATTTGTCCTGGTGTTTCTTACACATTTAAACCTTTTCCGAAAAAGATTTATGCAAATATTAATTTATTTAGCAATGAAAAGCAAGACCCCCGCTATGGCACCATACTTATTCCAAAATCATTGTTAACAGTGTTGTAGAGTTGGCAATAATTTTTGCAAATGTTTTAAATGAATAAAATTAATGTACTAATAATGGAAATACATATAGGCCTAGGCTAGGCTAGCTAATTATGGTTTGATCAACCATGAATTGTTTCATCAAGAAATTAATTGGAAAGTTAACTAAAGTGATTTTTTAATCAGCAACATAATATTTCCGAATAATGAGTTTATTCCCGAAATTATTAGCTACTATTTTTTAAACTTGTCAGGACGCAACTTCCTGGACGCGCGGGGGGATGTGCCTCCTATGCACAAGCGTGGACGCATGATTTATGAATCTTAACACTTTTTATAATAAATCAACCCAATGAATCAACCTCATGCCAAATATACTTGAATAACAGTATTTATATTTGCTGATTGTACCATTTCGGATGATCTGGCCCACATAAGTGCATATAAATGCAGGTGCTGACGGTCACAGCATGTGTGAACGATTTAGGATTACATTGCACGCTGACAATACATAAAGACCTGCACATATGCAAGCCTGTGATGAATATTTAAGTATTTAGTGCAGGGTTTCCATTGAGTCACGGAAATTACTAGTCCGTTCACAGCTGCTGAAGGATAGCATGTTAAACTTTGTCAGCACGAGTTTATTAGGCCATCAGCCATACCCCAAAATACTGATTTCCGTTCCAGCATCGTGGAGCTATACTTTAGGATGTTGTGAGTGCCTCCACCTGGTTAAAAGAGAGAGCCACGGAAGGAGTTTATGATTTAGTTCAATGGCGGTCGATGTCTGTAATCTAGTATAGAGCACGAGTTTCTTGTATAAGTGACCCGATCTGCGTTGTTTGGTTTGGTCTGTTCGACCACAGGGATTGGCACTGGGGTCTCTTAGTCAAAACGTCCACAGGATCCCAATCTCGTAGGTAGACCACTGTCCAGTAATGGAATATCCTACTAATGACCCAAGCATAAAGTACAACTTGTTGTATTATGGAAATTAAGTACTGTGCAAGCAATAAATCACTACTGAAATATGTATTTCTCAAAATGATTGAAATGTTTCAGATGGCAACAACCAGAGCATAACAATAGGGAGATTTAGCAACCACAACGCACCAACACAACACTAACGCATCCAGTAATAGGGAGATTTAGCAACCACAACGCACCAACACAACACTAACGCATCCACTAACTATTTGTACATTACTAGTAGCCTACTACTGCTGTGGGGATATCTTGAGAGGCACTAGGCCGAGGGCATCCTGCATTGCAGGCCTCTCGAGATATCCCCACAACGGTAATAATGTACTAATAGTTAGTGGATGCGTTAGTGTTGTTTTGGTGCTTTGTGGTTGCTAAATCTCCCTAATATCAAAAGTAACCACAAACACCACTTATGTATATGATACATGATAAGATTAATGACTGATATTCCTCCTGTTCCATGACAGTCTTGAGCTTGTGGATTGATTCTGCGATGCATGTAGTGAATAGGCATCTGTGAGGTTTGCACTGCATTTGACGACATCCTCTACGACATTGTATATCACTTAGCATCTACAAGGCTATATCTGATGTGTTACAGGAAAATGCGTCACAAGTAGCAAAACATGGATTTTGAGATACAATCATATAATATATAATCAGTAGTGGGGTCAGTATCCTATAGGTTCAACATTGATCTACCCTTCAGCCTCAGCTTTATGGAGTGACCATTTTTCTTAATTAAACATAAGTATTCTTGCCCAAAAAAGTTTTTTCTCGCCACGAGAAATCATTGTTTCAGGTTGATTCAATAAAGAACTACAAATGTGATTTGTTACAGAAAAATGAGTCACAAGTCGCAAAAAAATGAATTTTGAGACAAAGAGATCAAGCCAAATCTAATGAAGGTAAACATTAGGACAGTATTTCCATATGTTTAGTAAAGACTTTCAGGCTTTCATAAAATAGACAACAATATTTAATATCAATATAACTGACAATATTTTTTAAACGCCCATATAAGCAAGCCCACCTGGGTGTTGATTACATATGTACATGATTTCAACGATGTGATAACCTACAGTGGTGCCATCTGGTAATGCATCATACCAGAGACAGTACAATAGGGAGACGGCCCACTCAGTGGGTTTTGTGTAATTGGGTCAACCCTGTGCGACCGCAGCACCTCTGGTAGTGGGAAGTAAGTTCAGGTACAGTGGGAACAACTGTATAGTGTATCAAGGGACAAAAAATGTGAAAAACATCAAAATTGCAATCAAATTTCTGAATTCGACCCCATACAATATGCATTGGTTTGAATATTTGGGAAGTGCAATTGTTTAAAATAATAATGTTCTTCATTCCGTCATTCACTGTGTGAGTACAAATCATGCCATTGCTTTAATCCTTGTAAAGAGAAGAAATACCTCTTTCAGCAAATGTATACTTTTTATACCTATTATCATTATGAGACCAGTGTGCGTAAAAGTACGCACAAATGTATGCAGCGTGACTTATTTCCTTATTTTTTAACTCCAAAATAATTTCCAAATTTATTTCTTTATTAGATTTTTCTCCTACTATTCCCCATATTTCTCAGCCACTACCTGGAATAAAACGTGATGCAGAATGAAGGAGCCCCTTCACCAAAATGATAGATATGTAGTGGGTTTGGGTATCATATAAGAAGGTCTGGGACATTTAGTGTCCAGTTTTACTGTTGTGTGGTGCTGTCCGCTGAGGTTGGTACGCTTGTACTAACCCAGTGGGCAGTACCGGCTTATATTATCAGTTTTACCTTTCTAGGAAGAAGTTTTCCTATTATTCTTATATCACCTTTTATGTATGTCATTCGTTATGTTTCTATTACAAACCTCTTGTACCATGCTGTTGTATGTAACATCCGTGAGAAAGGTTATTATTCCTTTGGTTATGTTCATCGACCCGCGGATAAGACACAATAGCTGTGTTGGTGTAGGATTAACGAGGTGGCCGGACCATCTCGACTGGTCAAGTCGTTGGGGAGATTGCCCCGTGAAAGTTAATAAAAGCTGTGCAGAAGGTTTATCCTAGTTTGAGTCTTTTATCGGCGTAGTAGAGCGGATCGGATCCGAAAGATCACTACAATTGGTGCCGTGACCAAAGCTCACCGCGGGGCAAAACTTCTGTAGGTGAACTAGATTCATTTCTGAGTTCCAAGATATATTTTCCGAGTAAAATAAAAAGTATGGCAGCCGCTAAACCTTTGGTAGACGTTGCTACTCAGATTCAGGACAACCTGGCTAGATCTCGGATTGCTTCCCCGGAGGGAGGTGATCTAGTTGGCATTGGAGCAAGGCGGAAAACCGCTCCGCCAAGTGTGAAATCGCCTGATTCTGTTCCGAAAGGACCAGGAACTCAAGGTGATGCTGGGCTTGACCTATGGGGTTACCGTGATCCGCCTAAAAATACGGATTCAGAAGACGAGATAGAAATATCTACGTTGCGAGCTCAGGTGTTGAGTTGGAAAAGAGCCTACTCCAACTCTCATCAGCAGCTTGTTATGATGCGTCAGTCTGTTGATCAGTTGACTGATCAGAACGCGGGTTTACAGGGAACCCTAGATGGAATTTCGAAGGATGCTTCTGCTACCGGGAGCTAAGAACGGAGAATGAGAAATTAAGAGCAGAGGCATCGCGGGTAGACGATTTGTCAAGGCTGCACAACCATCTGCTAGATTCCGAAGCGGATTTAGCAGAGAAGCTTGCTCTGTCTATGACACCTCTAAAGATAATCCAGCCAGCAACCTCAACGTTTCATGATGCGGGTGCTGGCCCGGGTTACCAGGAAGGAGACTCCTACAAACTCTTGACTCCGAGACATTTCGGAGCTCAAAGGCAGGTTACTATAAGAGAGCCTGCAGCTGTAGCCGAGTCCTCTCCTAAAGATGAGGGGGAGAAGATAGTTGAGCTAGGTGGTATGTCTAGCATTAAGAGGCCTGCTACTCCTAAAAGCAACTCTTATGTGCGCGGACATGTGGTTAACGAAACCTATGTTCGAAAAGATCCGGTGGGTACTACACCTCCAGTGGTTGTCACGCCCAGAGCATCGGTTCACTCCACTACAGGGGCTGATCCGGATGGTCTACGTATTACTACTGTGTGTGTACCAACTGGTATGCACTCTCAGTCGTTGACCTTGCTTCCGGCGGGTCCCCAGAAATCTGCGTATGGAAATAAGTCATTGGTGCAAGGCCTGACTTATGCAGGACCGGACCCAGCTGATACCCATTTCTCGTACACGTTCTATACTGATGAAGAACATATCAGCCCACGACTGGGAACAATCAGATTGTGGGATTCCACTAAAGACACTTGGCTTCACCATTTGGCTGAGATGAAGGTTGTGGCCGAAGCTCACAACTGGACGGACGCTATGTTCGTGAGGCAGCTAAAGAGTAGTTGCAGGCGTCAGATTGCGGAGTTAGGAGAATTACCCCAGGGGGTTACTCTCCCTGAACTTGTGGCGCATATGGACGCCAACTATGGTGAACACTCCAGGGAGAAGAGGGAGGCGGAATTATTTAAATGTCGCCAAACTCCTCGCCAGAACGGTTGCGCATTTGCTAATGAGGTAGCAAAGAGGGCTAGGTATGCCTTTGGTACGGTGATGGATAGCACCTCACGTACCATGGGTATCCGAACCTTTTTGAAGGGACTTTCTGACCCGAAGCAGGCACTTTGGATTAGGTTCAAGCAGCCTAATGATCTAAATGATTGCGCTCACTGGTCAGAAGTCTATGAGAGCTGCACTCAGGATGTGGATTCTGTGACTCTTCAAGAAATTAGTGTAGAGTCCCATAACTCTAGGACCTCACCTGCGTCAGCTGCTCCTAGCGGACTTGGTGAGAAGAAAGTTAATGCCAGAGCCATAGCCCAGGTAACGGAACTATTGGAGAAGTCCTCACTGGTTGAGTCCGGACCAATTTCGGATGATGTCAGTGAAGTGATTGTGCAGGCGTTGCAGGCTTGGCAACAACGAAAAACGGCCGCGCCGGGTGCTGATTCGGCCACTCCCTCCTACGGAGGTGGACGTGGTAGGTTCAGGCGCTGGAAACCGCCAAGTCGAGAATGCTGGTTCTGTAGTGAGGAGGGGCATTTTAACTCAGCTTGCCCCAGAAGACTAGCTCTTCTTGGATTGGTCCCGAAGGAAGATGGTGTTGCTTCCAAGCCTTCGGGAAACGCGGCGAGACCCTCATAAGGAGCGAGGTGGGGGTCGGGAAAAGGGCGCTTCACAGTACCACAGTCCAAAGTGAAGCTGTGAGTAGTGCAGAAATTGGCGGGCGGGCCCAGGCACCAGCTATTACGTTGGAGGCTTCACAACAAGGTGAACCCCTTCCGAAAACTGGAGATTCGCGATCGTTGCCGGACGGTAAAGCCTTGTCACAAGGCCATGTGCTTTGTGATGACTCGGATTCTACCTCGGATGTGAGGTGGGGGCAGTCCGGGTTCCAAGCTGAACAAGATCAGATTGTGTTGGTCAAGGGCGGAGCAACTAAATCAGCTCAAGTTCAGAAGGTTTCTGTACACAAACAGGGAACTTTGGAGATCCCTACCAAATTGTTGGTACGGGAGAGATGGTATGCCCCTGTAACGATGGATGGGGAAACTGGCAGCTTTCTGGTTGATCCTGGTGCTACTACTAGTTTGATCACCAGAAGGTTCTATGAATCCCTTCCAAATCCACCACCAATGACAGCGGTACGAATGGTGTGTGCGATGGGAGATGGAACACCCATTGTTACATATGGGAGCGTGCTTTGTCCGTTGCTAGTTGGCGACCGGACATATATGATTACTTGTCTCGTGGTCAGTGGTCTGAAAGGCCCTGAAAGCGGGATATTAGGTGCGGATTTCTATTATGTGCACCGATGTAATCTAGATTGGTCAGGAACTTTCTTCTTGGACAATTACGGGTCTTCCGTAACTTGTAAGTTATGGAAAAAACCCGTTAGCAGAATTGAAAGTTCCTCTGTTAATGCGGTTCAGGTTGAGGATGAAATTGTGGGGAGAGAGGTGAAGCTGCTTAAGACAGTTATCCTCAAACCCAAAGCAGTTACGTTGGCCAAACTTGACATTGACAGTGGCTCAGTCGCAGTTGAAGGAATGATGTTCGAGCCAGACCAACGATTGTTGAAAGATCTAGCCTTGGGCAGCCTGAATACCTATGTACCAGGTGACGGTTCTCCGGCCGTGGTGGCTTTCTCCAATCCGACCGGTCGCACGTTGAAAATTAAGAGAAATAGGGTGGTTGGCAGAGTATTTGAAGTTGCTTTGGTAGCTCAAGATTCTCTGTCTGACGATGGGGAGAATGAGGAGATGATTAGGGAAGCAATCATTAATTCAATACAGGTGCTGGAGTCTCCTGTTGCGGATGATGACCTGATCGCTCCTACTCTTCCTATTCCGGCCACTCCGGAGTGTCCACTGACAAAGATGGTTGACGATTCTGACTTGTCCGAAGTCCAAGAAAAACGAAATGCTCTAGATCTCTTGGAGGAATTCCGTTGTTGCTTCTCCCTGCCAGGGGATAAAGCTTTGGGATGTACTCATAAGGTCCGTCATGTTATTGATACCGGCGATGCTTGCCCGATCAAACAAGCATATAGACGGATTCCAGTTGCTAAACGTGATAAAGCGGAGGCAGAAATCTGGAAGATGTATAGAGAAGGCCGAATTGAGCATAGCAGTAGCCCTTGGGGAGCTCCTATTGTTATGGTGGCCAAGAAGGACGGGACACAGCGTTTCTGTGTAGATTATCGTCAGTTGAACTCCGTCACGATCAAAGACAGTTTTCCTCTGCCTAGGATTGATGAGTGTGTTGAGGCTCTTGGTGGAAACCAATGGTTTTGCACACTTGATCTTGAAAGCGGATATTGGCAGGTGGCTATGGATGAGGCTAGCAAGGAAAAGACTGCTTTCCTCTCCAGTGTGGGCTTGTTCCAGTTCAAAGTTATGGCTTTCGGACTGTGCAATGCTCCGGCTACCTTCCAACGTATGATGGACACCATGCTGGACGGACTCAAATGGAAGTCATGTTTGGTTTACCTGGATGACATTGTGGTTTTTGGAAAGACACTTGATGAGTGTCTCCATAACCTCAGGCTTGTTCTTGAAAGAATCAAAGACTATGGCTTGAGATTGAAGCCGAAGAACTGTGAATTCTTCCGTCGGCGAGTTGAATACCTGGGCCGGATTGTTTCTGGTAAAGGTATTCAAGCCAATCCGAAGCAAATTGAGAAAGTCCAGAATTGGCCAGTCCCCACAAATGCCAAGGAAGTTAGACAGTTTATTGGGTTTGCTTCCTACTATAGGGAGTTCCAGCCCAATTTTGGTGAAATTGTCTCTCCTTTGCAGGACATTGTGACGGCTGCATGTAAGGATAAGCGCTATACCAGACCTATAGTGTGGACTCCGCAGTGTCAGGCTGCATTTAGCAAGGTCAAGGAATTGCTGACCACAGCTCCAGTGCTTGGATACCCCCGGAAGGTGGGAGATTTCATTTTAGACACTGATGCAAGTGGTTTTGGAATGGCCGGAATCCTCTCACAGATACAGGATGGGCGTGAAGTTGTCTTGGGTTATGCCAGTAATAGTTTTTCTAAGGCTCAGAAGAACTACTGTGCTACGAAACGCGAGCTACTTGCTGTCCTGATGTATTTAAAGAAATTCAGACATTACCTTCTGGGTAATAGGAATTTCTATGTGAGGACGGATCATGCCTCTCTCCGCTGGTTGCTAAATTTTAAGGATCCGACAGACATGCTTGCTAGATGGCTAACTACCATGCAGGAGTATGGGTTGGATCAGGCCATGATCCTGCACCGGGCGGGCCGCAGACATGAAAATGCTGATGCGCTCTCTCGCCTGCCAACACGGAAATGTGGAAGACTGGATTGTCTAGATTGCGGACTGCATGACGCTGTGTTAGCTGTTACCGAAGTCACCCCTGTAGTGGAGGCTAAAGGCAATAAGCTACAAGAAGCTCAACAGTCTGATCCGATGATCAAGAGATTAATCGCGATGTTGGATGGCTCTGAAGAGATTCCTAGTAGGGAAGATCTGGCTGGAGAATCCGATGAATTTCGGACTTGCATTCAACATCTTGGCAGTATGGAGATGAAGGACGGTGTGCTATGCTTGGGCTGGGTCCGGCTAGCCACTGGTAGGAAGTATTGGCGTAAGGTGGTTCCTGCTTCAATGAGGAGGGAGGTAATTTTGGGCATGCATGGTCCGAAGACCTCAGGTCATTCTGGTGTTTTTAAGAACACATGGTCAGCCAAGATGAGGTATTATTGGCCCGGCCAACGTTATGATCTGAAACGCTGGATCAGGGCTTGCCCTGAATGTAGTACAAGGAAATCTCGGATAGGAGGTGGGAAATCTCTCCTAAAGAAAGAGAAGCATGGTGATAGGTGGAACCGTATATCTTTGGATATTCTAGGGCCGTTTAGAGAAACTCCTAGAGGAAACAATTATATAATGGTTGTGACGGATCATTTTTCCAAATGGGCCGAAGCCTATCCCATGAGAGACCACACTGCAGAGAGCTATGCGGAAGTCCTTTTCAAGGAATGGATTCTGCGCTTCGGATGCCCGGTAGCTTTACAGACTGATGGAGCTCCGGAATTCCGATCACAGCTGCTGAGAAGTCTTTTAGACATGCTTGGGATCGAGAAGCTCATAACTCTTCCGTATAGACCTCAGTCCAATGGACAGAGCGAACGGCTAAATAGGGTTCTTGTAGAGCAGCTCTCCTGTCTGACGGACTATCACGAAGATAACTGGGATATGCTAGCTCCGTGTATAGCTCATGCTTACCGCGCGACTGTACATGCCAGTACTTTGTGTACACCAAACTCTGTGGTTTTTGGTGCAGAACTGGTTGCTCCTATGGATATCGTTCATGGGGTGGAGCCGGGTGGGTTGGATTTTCCTTGTAAGGTTTCCTTTGTCGAGAATTTGAAGCAGTGGATGCGTGATGGCCACAAGTACGTACGTACTAATCTCGGAATTTCTGCTGTCAACCAGAAACGAGATTATAATAAACGTACACGACCACCAAAGTTTGCTGTGGGGGATGTTGTCTACAGATATTGCCCCCCAAAGGCAAGCAAGAAAATTGGACAAAAATGGGATGGCCCATTTAAGATACACAAGTTCATAGGCGGTACCACTTGTGAACTTGAGACCACTGAAGGCTTGCTGAGGTATCATATTGATTATCTCAAACCCGCTTTTGATGAGAATGGTCCTATCCAGGCTAGCAACCTTCATAGGGCTCCAGAGTTTAGGAAACTGGAGAAAGCAGGTAGAGATATACTCAGGCTGGAAGCTGGTAAAGTGATAGCGGGAGTGGAATGTCCTTCCAAGTCCGAGAAGAAGATCACTATAGGCGTGAAGCCTAGGGGTAGGCCGAGGAAGAAGGTAACTTCTACCTCGCCCGCTAGTGTTCCCCCTCGGACTAAGAAGAAGAAAAAGGATGCTGTTAAGGCGGGTGATCATGCATTGCCTGCCACAAAGCAGGTTCCTAAAGGTGTTAAACGTAGGCCTGGGAGACCTAAGAAGAGGGGGACGGGGGTCGGAACAGCATTGGCTGATCCCCCTGTCCTACCTAGTACTGGTGTTCTCCCAAGGAAAAAGCGGGGTAGGCCGAAAAAACAGATTTCGGATCAACCAGCTGTTCCTTCGTTGCCTGTTAAAAGGAAAGTGGGTCGGCCTAGGAAGTTACCAGCTCCAGTGGTCACCTTGCCAACCCCTTTGCCTAAGAGGAGGGTACGGAGAAATCCGTTTCCTAATTTGGGGGACTCCTCCCCACCACTGGTGAGGGCTCAGCGCACGCGCAAGGCCCCAGTTCGGTTGAATCAGTAAGAAAAATGGTATCCAGGAGGGAAATTTCTGAACTGGTTTTCCTCCCCCTAAAAAAGTACACAACGAGAAGTCAAGCAGACAGTTTATTTGTACCGAATGTTAATTGTTTGCTCCCATTTCGGCAGATTGGATTGCTTTCCAACATGACTGGGAAACGAATATGGTCTCGGAGAGTACTTGTTTTGAACGACAGGAAAAAGCTAGGCCCAGGCTTGCCCTGCGAGTGATGGTAGCTCGGAACTTGCTGTAAGGCCGGAATCTATTTATAGTGAATAGATGGTTGCTCGAACCTGTCCAGATAGGCAAGGAAATTTGAGGAAACACCCTGTATAGTCTCAGCAGGGGAGAACAGGTTAGCCAGACTGGTCAAACACGTCTGCGCTAAGGCTCAGTGTGAGCGCGGGAGCCGGGTGGCGCTGCTAACAGCGGCGGCGGTTGGAAACATCGGGTGTGACCACTGGTTCCGCCGGTGTGTTTTACCATTTGCACTCTGCTTCCGATTTTCAAGAGAGTAACAAGCTACGACCGAAAGAAGTTCAAACTGTAAGTCTTTCAAATGGATGAACTCATTGCTTTGTACCCTGAAATGTTTGCAGCATGTTGCAAGAAGGTGACAAGAACTTTGGTGACTTTGTGTACGATATTTATTGCAATATCAGTGTTGAAAGTAACTTAGCGGTCTGGCGCTAAAACACGTAGCCGCCATGTTGGTTGTTTTGTCTAGCGAATGAATGACTGTAGTGTTCCTAGACTAATGGCATGCCATTTCTTGTCAAGTCCCGGTATTTTATGTGGGTGGAACTCGAAGTAACATACTAGTGCACGTGGTGTGTTATTAGAGCTAGAAACCAAGTTATAATTCGTCGGTAGTAGGTCTCGGACTCGCCGAATCTAAGATTGGTAGTGAAAGACCAGGCTTTTTCTTTAAGTCCGAGACGTTGTCCGGAAGGGGTGTTGAGTTGGGTGTGACCAGTTATACTCTGTTATACTCTATGTTTGATTGTTTCTCTCCTTAATTGTTGCAGAGTAAGTGTATCGTTCATTCACTATGTCCGACCGCGAATTCGAGCAGGAAGAGCTCGGACTGTCCGAGTCCGAGGGAGAGCCTCTGACGGAGGAGGAGGCGGCCGCAGTGCTAGACGGCCTACTCCACTCAGGATCCGCACCCGAGGTGCAACCTCCAGCCCCGTTTCCGGACGGTGAGGCGGAGATGATGGAAGTTGAGACGGAAAAGGAGACAGGTGAAAATCCTGCAGTGGGCCTTGAGTCCGAGACCTTTAAGGACAAGCAGTCCAAGGTCGAGAAAATTTGCAAGGTGGTGGCTGACAAGGTAGCCAAAGAGTCCGCAACGTCCAAGGACAAGCCGTCCAAGGACAAGTCCGCCACCAAGCGGTCCGGCAAGCAGTCCGGCAAGCCCTCGGATTCAGACCCTAGCTCTAAGGTGGAAGTGCCACCGTTGCGCCGGAGTCCGAGAAAGCAGTCTGTCCCGAGGAAGAGTGATGAGAGTAGGTCTTCCTCAACCAGGAAGTCCCGCTCCCGTTCTCGCTCTCCCTCTCCCAGGCCAGACCCTCCTATGGCGAGTGAGACAAGAGGCCGCAGCTTGACAAGGGCGTCAAAAACCAAAGTCGCTGACTCCCAAGCTGCTGGCACTAGTCGGACTAGTGTCTCACGAAGTAGGGGTCAAGCCCCTCAAGGTATCTCCCAGCTTCCTCGGATCAGGAAGCTGAAGTGTGAACACGAGCACCGCTCGGAGGCCCGCCGGATCCAGCTGTCTTCCTTGGGATCCTTCCCGAAGTTCAAGGCAGACATGGACCTGGCAGAGCTGGTGCCAATGAACCCTGCACTGGATCAACCTGGATCCAGTAACCAGGCGCCAGCGGAGTCCGATTCCGAGGAAAAGGACTTCACTGACAAGCAAATGGCCAGGTATGAGGAGGTGTTGTGGCCGGAACTCGTCCGCGAGGACAGTCTAGACTCCGGAACCTACGGGAAGTTGTCTAGCATGCACAAACTGTGGCAGCCGGGCTTCCGTTGCCCCTTCATGGTTTGTAGGTACCCTCGCTTGAACGAGAAGGGTGTAAGGGCCTATTCCACCCGGGCCCGATTCTTCCGCCACCTCTGTGAGGTCCATGCCCCCTCCTCTCAGGCATGGATATGTCCCTACCCCAACTGCTCCCAGGTGCTTGATCGGAGGGTCGAGTTGGTGAAACACCTGATGAATGGCGAGTCGGTCATTCACAACCAGTCCCGGGAGAAGGCAGTGGGTAGGGTGATGAGCGTCATCCCCACTATTGTGAACAACAGTGCGTTCTTGAGGATGACGTACTGTTCGGCGCAGCACCTTCGGGTCATGCGCCGGATGAAGTCCGTCACCAAGACTGCCACTAAGTCGGCTTCAGCCAAGGAGAAGGAAACTTCTTCTTCCCCTACTGCCGGAACCAGCGCTCCCGGAAGCTCTGGTGGAAGTAAGGGCAAGGCCGGAGGTAGAGGTGGACGCGTGAAGGGCTCCAGCAGCAGCTCTAGCCGGAGTGCTCCAAAAGGTGGAGCAAGTGATTCACAGAAGCGCGGGCGCTCAGCATCCGCGGAACTGGTGTCCCCTGCCCCACCCGCTGCCAAGAGAGGGCGTAAGGCTCAAAAAGAGACAGAAGATCTGGTCTCTAAGTTGCCGGAAGCAGTCGACACTGACAAACTGGTGAAGACTGCTACGGAAGAAGTGCAGCGCTGTTTGCTGACCCTCCGGGCAGCTTCAGACGCAGCACAGCAGCAGGTGCAGACCTCCTTGGCGACACTGACCACTCCGTTGCGTCAGCTGCAAGGAGTCCAGCAACAGATCGGGGATGTGGCCTCTCTCCGTGAGACAATAAGGACACAGGCCAAGTTGATTCAAGTCCTCCGCACTTCTGCTGAGAAGAAGGACGGCGTAATCCGCAGCTTGACTGAGGAGAACGCCAGTCTCAAGGGCGAATTGGCAGAGTGCGGGAGATCTAGTTCTCCAGAGGACTTGGATCAAGTGGTGAGAAGCGTGGAGGTGGAGCAGACCACCCAGTCCGGCGGAGCTGTTGCCAGCACGTCAGTTGTGTCTGCGTCCGGCGGTGCGGCAGTGAGTGTTGACGCTGCTCAATACGAGCTGCTGACCAGGCTGCTGGCGCAGATTAAGCCCGCTTCTGTCCCTGCTCCACGGTCTTCTCCACCTTTGGTAAGCAGGACAGTTGCTGAGGATACGGCGGATGGTCCCTATTTCCTAGGGAGCATCTTCGGAACTCCGGAGGCTGCTGTCACGCCCCTCAAGACCAAGGAGCCAGCTGCTGAGCCAACAGCCCCCGCGGATCCTTCCAAGGAAGCCGAGGACCCGGACCAGGCCGACGACAACACCATGGACGTCGCCTAAGCCAACTCCCTCTCCGCAGTTGTAAGCCTCCGCTGACGCAGCGTCGAGCATTTCAAGACATCCCTCCGCTGTGTCAGCGTCGAGCTACGCTTCTCTGACATACTGCTTTGCCCACGGACATCCCTCCGGACTTATTACCACCAAAAAGAGAGTGAGACGTTGATATATATTTTTGAACAGTGACTTTATTCTGATTCTCTCAGAAGGAGAGATCTGAATCCGTTCTGCGGACTATATTTTATATTTAACTACTTTCACTGGATTCTGTAGAATAGTGAGGACACAAATGCTCCTTTATGTATTTGAAAAATTTTTCTTCACTTCTGCGGATGTGTGTGAGTGGTTCGGATGTGCCTTTTATTTTGTCCGAAGTCTACTGTTTTCAACGGATTTGTCTCTGGTGTGTTTATGCTGTTTATTACTGCCTTGTTGCCGAGTTTATATTGATGTTAAACTCTTTTTATTAAAGGGGGAGTATTGTAGTGGGTTTGGGTATCATATAAGAAGGTCTGGGACATTTAGTGTCCAGTTTTACTGTTGTGTGGTGCTGTCCGCTGAGGTTGGTACGCTTGTACTAACCCAGTGGGCAGTACCGGCTTATATTATCAGTTTTACCTTTCTAGGAAGAAGTTTTCCTATTATTCTTATATCACCTTTTATGTATGTCATTCGTTATGTTTCTATTACAAACCTCTTGTACCATGCTGTTGTATGTAACATCCGTGAGAAAGGTTATTATTCCTTTGGTTATGTTCATCGACCCGCGGATAAGACACCATAGCTGTGTTGGTGTAGGATTAACGAGGTGGCCGGACCATCTCGACTGGTCAAGTCGTTGGGGAGATTGCCCCGTGAAAGTTAATAAAAGCTGTGCAGAAGGTTTATCCTAGTTTGAGTCTTTTATCGGCGTAGTAGAGCGGATCGGATCCGAAAGATCACTACAGATATTTAATATTGTGACCACCTACAACCAGTCTAAACGTACCCCCCCCCTTCCCCACACACACACACACTAAAGCTTAAGTATATTTTGAAAAATAAACGGTATCATTTACTATTACACAATGATACGATTATAATATACTTGTATGGTTGGGGCTAAGCAGATAGCACATACCGATTTTCTGAGGAAATCTGACGCCTGTCATTTTATTTATAGCAGCTATTCTTTAGTTTCTTACTTCAACTTTGATTTGTCGGTCATATATCAAATTTATAAAACTCGTGGAAATGCAGTTTTACATATCAACCGTAAAATCAGCAAATTGTGATGCTCTTATCTCACCAGATAATAAATCTATTTGAATATAAGGTGAACAGAGCAATATAAACTTGAATATGTGATTATTTGTTATATTTTCATGCTTATTTTCCTTTATCGTACCAAATTCTAATTCTAATATGATAGACCTATATGGTCCCAAGGCAACGCACAAAGACACACGGGTAGGGTACATTTGGGTTTTTCTTATATCGTATATATTTAATGTACTGGCCTCAAATGAATCATTGAAAAATTCTCCTAACGATCCAGATTTCCTTCCATTTAGAGCCAAACAAATATAAATTCTCTCTGTTTTTGCCTTCATCCAGGGCCCATATGCATCTAGCATTGAGTGAAACAGGACCCAGTCGGATTCCTAGCTAATTCTTTTCTAAATCACTCATTATCATGAAATACATGTCTAGGAACTCTGTCAACGTTTCATGAGAAGTGCCCATAATTGATTTATAAAGATGACAGGCAATTTGTATATGTTATTATGGGGGCCTGGAGAGAAGGACAGACAACAATATAGTAAAATTTACAAACACATGTTAGAATTTGGCACTGATTATTGATATAATCCGATTCCTGAATATTCTAGCTATTGTGACCCCTATATCAAGGCCTATCAAGTAAAAATTAATTTAAAACATTATGCGTATATTTCTATTATTTAAATCCTCATTTATATAGAAATATGTACCTTTCCTCTGTGCCAATTGTCGTCAAATTGGTGGAAATAGCCAAATATGAATTATATTCATGTACATTGTATGATACCACGTTCATATCTTTATCATGATAATTAAAATCTATCTGAATAGTCTACTTTATTGTTAAATTCGATCATTGTAAAATAAAAAGTAGAAGGCACCTCATTAATCAGTTAATGATGATACATACATCAATACTTTCTACACTTTCAAATCACATGTATGTGTTTAGTATGATCATCCTTATACTTTGATGATTTCGAATTACCATCATTTCCATATACCTCATTGATCAAACACTAAATAATATCAATGTTTTGCATTAGAATTAAGGGGGTAATCGGCGTGGGAAAGCTCCTGGTTCTACAGTAGGATACTGCAATGCTGTAGCTACAGCTGGTCTGTGTACTTCCCGCCACTATGCGGCGCTACTGTCGCCGCCGCTAAAGTCAATTACATAGGCGCGAATAGGGAGTGAGGCGTCTCCGTATTGGAGGGTCTCTGATCATACCAATGCGATTACGCATAGCTACAGGTTGTTATGGAAGCATACATGTGATCAAAATAACTTATTTTGGTTGGTTTGTGGCGTCGCGCTCTTGGCAGCTGATGCGTAGTGCTGCCTTGCATGTTTCGTAAATTTTTTGTCATTCTTCTGATAATTCATCAAGAGAAACAATACTAAGAAAGTAAACGTAACAAATAAATTGGTATGTAATGAATAGCCAATGGCACTCTGTATGGTTTGTAATTGGTCTCAACAGCAGTCAAATCACACTCTACACTTTTGGGGTGTTGTGCGATTTGACCCTCCATCTTGATCAATTACAAACCTCCGTCATGCCATTGGGTATAAGTATGGACTTTGCAGTCTATTCACTGCTGCCCTCTCTCTCCTACTACCAGAACTAACAGGCAAACCCCCAACCACAAACCATGGAGGAAATCAAGTCACACACCTTCAATGTATACATTTACATTTAATAGAGATGCATAATTATTATATGAATGATATACCAGTAAGGATTAGAAATATAGAAGATCATAAGCTCTTTAGTTTAACCCTAAAACGACACCTTATGTTAGGCTGATCAGGTCCCTACGACCACATCCTACTCACCTATAGCTCGAACCACTAAATAAGGCCCATAAACATTATGTTTCCAGACATCTCTCCAATTGAACCCTGATAGCTTTTTATTTTTTTATACGAGTTCTGAACAAGTATATATATTATCAGAGCTTACAATGTGGGGAAGGGTTTGGTACAACTGTCACTTTTTAGAAATTATGTTTGATGGTCAAGTTGCCATGGCAACTGTTTCTGAAAAATTTTGAAATTGTAAAAACATAAGGACTTTGTGGCAATCAAATCCCTCTCATTTGATGAAAAATTGATGAAAACTAATTTTATCTCTGCAAGTTGTGATGAACAAATTTCCGCACCTCATGATATATCACATGTGTGATTCCGATATTGTCCCAAGGAATAAAAACAGTAGGAGTCGAGCGACGAAATGGTAAAAAATGACCAATTTTGGCCTGGTTTGGGGAGAAATCGAAGATAAGGAAACATCTTGTCTTTAATCAGAATCATAGACCTCCCAGATTATTTCATAAGGCTGATGTCCAAAATCATTTGATGATATGATGTATTGTAGACATTGAATTCTCAAAAAATTAGCTTTAAGGAGAAATGAAATGAAATTAAACTATTGTAAATTCAATTGGAATACTAGTTAAAAGGCCAATATAGCCCAAAATATGGCCAGAGTGATGACATTACCAAATAAGGGAGCATAGTTAGGCTTAGTTGGTCGCCATGGTTACATCAGTGATTTTGATTAAGAAAAACAATTCAAATCTCAAGTATGGCTCTAAAATTATAAGTATACCAAATTATAAGTTACACATTCCAGATTAAAGCACTGAATTTTATATTTCTATAAGTGTTCACGTCATGGGCCTTATTTAGTGCAATTTATATAGTCGGTTATTGTACGATTCTGCCCCCCAATTCCCTCTCTTCCACACCTCCCCCCCCTCTACTCCCCTTGTCTTATCTCTTATAACATGCTGCTTTACTGACCTAAGAGTACATAATTAGTAAGCACTAGCATTGACTCCTATATTGTATAGATGCATACTGGGGTACTAATTATTGTACCCGTATAATGTTGTGGTAAATGATGACTGAAACAGTCGATGATTTGAGTCTACTTGCCAGGTTCTACCTTCCTTGATCGTATGAACCAAAATGTATCTAGAATGATAGATTATATATATGTTCAGGCAAATATGCCTCGTCAGTTAACTTACCTGAATTATGCTCTTGAATGCTGAATGTTGTATGTATATAAAATTAAGGTGAGTCGCTAAACAGGTGACCCACCACACTAGCCACATCTCTGGGCTTCTCAGAATGTCACAAACATTGAATGATTGTATAAAGTTGGACACTTATTGTATAAAAACCCAATATTGAATGATGAAGATTGTAAATTGATATAGTTTTCTCCCTGTATCACAGGATCCTTGATATATCAAGATCACTCGCTTTACTAGAAAATATTCATGTTAATAGTGGTAACCATCACTCCATCTCTCATTATTTTCTCTAAAAATTATTTTCTATAAATTTTTATAATAACATGCTAAGATTAAATTTAAATTCAAACGAAAGGATAATAAAAACTCCTAAGCTTATATAAGAGTCAGTGTAGGTCAGGTCATGATGAAAATCACAATTATGAAACATTTTTGTGAAGATTGTAACTGCCTGTTTACCTGAATAAAATATGTCAAAAAAAAAAATCTAGAAAGTATCCGCGCGAGAATTTGTGTTGTGTAGGCGTACGGTAACTGCTTGGGTGGTTAGTTTAGTAGAATATTTTCCGGCCGCTGTATTTGTTATATCGTTGGTAATAATGAAAGCTTTTAAAATTATGGTTTCGGCGACTGCAGAGCCGGGGGACCCGGCTAAACTTGGCCACTGGGAACGAGTTGACTCGGTGTTTTGCCAAATTCTGCAGGCGTCTGGCTCCACAGACCCTGCAGACAATGATACTTTAGCAGAAGAATCGATATTTCGTTACCTTTTTAATGGAATAATCGCGGAGTTTCTACATGGAATATGACAGCAATACATGCACGTGATAATCCTAGGCTAGTTGTTTGTTGTTAGTTGCAAAGACGGAAGTGTCTGACCGGAAGGAGCGTGCTCAATACACTATGAGAAGCCTTACGTATCATTTCCCATACATTTCAGTCATGTGGCCCAACTTTCACGGTCAGTCGATCGGCCGATATGCAGTCCCCATTCACGCTAGTGTTAACGTAATTTGAACGAAGATTGTCATTTACTTGTGTGCATTTCGGTTAAACTGACTTAACTCAAGTATAGCTTTGTTATTTTGCTGGCTATTGATGTGCCTGGATGGATACGTTTGTAGGAAAATGAGTGCGAGAAAGCTTTTGCAGACCCGGGGCCCCCTCTCTAATAATCGCTGTACATTTATGGCGATGCGTTCGTAGTGTTTCGGAAATAGCATCCGCTTATCGAAATAAGCGCTTGGGCATCCGTTCGTCTAGTCCTAGAACAAATTTGTATACACAAAATGGAAAACCTCTACTCAATACGTCTCACAGAGATCTATATCACTGGGAAATATTTGTGTAATGAGTTATTTAATGGTTCCATTAAATAAAAAAAATAATGTCCTTTCAAAGTGTTTTTCGTTTTGTCCTGCTGTTTATAAATTAACTTCTATTGTTGTTCATGATAAACATTTTGTTTTTATTGGCCACAAACATTTAACAGGATAACATGTGGTAGTATTCCTGACCTTCGGTAAGTAAAAGACTACACAAAAGTCAAGTAAAGTAAGAGTATATCTAGAATAATGATAATGGGATGAGTTTATGACCGTTTACAGAAGACCTTTAGAACATTAATTCTGCTTGCGTTTACCTTGCGATTCCAACCTAACTGCGGCTGCATTCTCAAAAAAATAGTTTCGTTTTGTTAGTGATCTTCATGCGACAGACATGGCAGTCTGTCATTTTCTTAGAGCAGGTGTCACATGTAGTGTGTCCACAGTTAAATGCAATAGACTTCTGCTTGCTGTAACAAATGTCACACTCGAGGAGTTCTTCCATTGTCTGGGGTTGACTGCTCGGCGTTGTTGTCTCTGAAAGAAAATGAATAAACTTAAGCCCCAACTACACTGACCCGATTATCTCAATGGGGTAGAGACAACTGAAGGCCTGCCTCCTGTTAGGATTAGATGAATCGCCAGCCTATTATTCTATCCTTTCACCATCTGCCAAGAATTATATCTATATCCTATGCTTATAATATTTAAAATAAACTTCCTGAATTCACAACTTTATGGTTTTTGATGTGCTCTTCAGAAATTGGCAATAAAAGGTGATACATCATGAGAATAGACCCCATATTTACTCATTCATTTGGGGCATATACCCCCACATACACCATGAGAAACAACTAGGGGTGGGTGAGAAACCCCGAAAAGGGGAGAACTGTTTTACCTAGTGAAAATAAAATCTCTAAAAAAAAAAGAAATAATTATACATTAATCCAAAGTTATTGCAAGAAGGTATGCCTGGATGTTGTAGGGTTGTCCACCAATGATATATCACCAGAATAACTTGATATAATCTAGTTAGTAGTTAATGAAAGAACTCAGACATCCAACGTCCATGAAGGTTGAGTCTAAAGTGATTATTTATTCATATAAACATATAGGTAGGTGAGTTTCTATTGGCCTTGCAACCTGCTCCCCATTCTATAGGTCTGCACCATGACATAACAAAGGGATTTGCTTTTTGGATGTGTTTATTGCAACCTAGTGGAGAAGGTTTCTAATGTTAGCCGATAATAGCACATTATTACATTGCTACTGCTGGATTGTTAAAAGCCTCCCCTATAAGGGTCAAGTCGCCAGAAAATGTACAATTGGCCTTCACCAATCCTCTCAAATAACCAAAAATTTTAGACAAAAATCAGGTTCAAAATACAATTCAACATAACCAAACAGATGTATTGAATGAATACAATAAAGAATATACACAGATATACCTAGTATTTATCACGTTTCACTCTAATTAGCAGAATTTGATAGATGTATAGAACTGTAGATTGTGCCTTTGCTGAAAATCTGACGCATAAGTACGAACCTGGCTCTGGCTCCACAGTTGTGATGACACACACCCTGGGGTTGAGGATCCAACCTGTCCCGGCTACCTCCACTTCGATCATATTCTCTTCCAATACATATTTGACCTTGCCCTTCTGCCCAAGAAGCTTAAAAAGATGAATTGTAATAAATTTGGTCCATAACTTTGATTTGACAAGTAATATGTGATGTATCACAGGGAAATGAGTCAAAAGGCGCAAGAAAACGATATTTTTCGAATGTTTTTCACAAGGACTCTTGCTCAGAATGTTTTCACTTCTGGGGTGTTAGCACTACTAGTAGCAGGAATACATGTACCAAATTTGAAGACTGTGTATTGACTATGGCTATACATATCTGAGGTTATCCTAAGGAGTATTTTTAACTACTTTTCTAGTGATTGACCATCAAAATAAATTATGAAATAAAGTAAGGTAAAATGAATTATTGGATCTTTCGTCAGCCTAACGCCACAAACCAGTCAATACATAACTCAATACCAAATATAAATTAGGTAATACCTGAATCATTTCAGCATTCCATTGGCCTATTTGTAACTGAAAATTCTGAACTTTTTCCAAATCATTAGAAATGATCACATTATGTCCTTCCTCGGCTGGGATAACCTATGAATATGATGTAAAATGTTATAAATTACACAACACAAATGGGCAAAATAGACATAGGTATCGAAGAGGGTCCAATTTTCTGTCCACCTCCAAACTCTCTTCAAATGGCAATGAGTTTGCGCTACCTTTTTGACGTGGAAATATGTGAAAATGTCTACAGAGGGCATGTTTGAAACACCATAAATGAATTAAACTCTGAGTAACGAATCATGCTCAGGATTAAAGAACTGCCATTTGATTATATCCGAATAATAGAAAATATCTATATTAAATAAGAGGAATCATGGTTATTCGAATATATAAGTCTTCACATTGATGAATTCTAACCAGAGAAGCTACTGTAAAACACTAATGATCTATTTTTTTTAGGCAAACTGGGATATTATGATACCACCTAAATACTAAGTCTTGTTTCAATTTTGGCAATTCTCAGACTGAGGGAGCTAAATACAAATTTGACCCCTCTTTGCACTTATTTGTATTGTTATTGGCTGCACTGCACATTTTGTGAATCACTTATATTCAATCAATTATAATTATCACAAATTAGCTTTTTACCACCTCGAGAACTCGCATATCCACACAATGCATTTTTTATATTTAGGGTCGTGGATATGTGAAGGCATTGGTTAATGTTGCAGTTCCATGTAAACAATGTCGGGGAATTGATCGCACAAGGTTATTTCACCATTTAAACATGATAAACAGTGATAGAAAAATGGAATAGAAACTTGTGGGGTAGTTTTACCTTAGTGATGACGGAGTGGACAAATGGATGCTGGTTGCTGCATCCTGCATACACAACCATGACAACAGCATCTGTGCACCCTGCCACCTGGCCAACCCTTCCTATCACCTGCAAAGTAGTAGTGTTACTCAATGACTATTTCCACCTTGCACTTACATACATTTATACTTCTTTAACCTAAAATGTATTATTGTTGTTGAACATATAAAAGCTGCCAATTACTACTGTTACTGAGAGAGATTTATGATTAAATAAAGTGAAAGAGGATGAGGATCCTTAACATAAAGCAACTGCTCCTCTAGTTGTGAGGAGCCTCTTAGACTATTCACATACATTCATGAGCTCTGGTTTTGCTTCATCACAAACCACCGCACAGCTTTTTTGACTAACGGATCGATTGAGGAAAACTGCAATATTCATTCACCTCAAATGAGCAGTAAGGCTCTTGAAAGCTTCCCAAGCTGATCCAATGTATTGGAATTTAAGTGATTCATAATTCCGCTTGGAACTATCAGGAGGTCCATCAATTAATGTTACAGCAGGACTGAAGTTAAAATCATGACCTACCTCAGCCATTTCTGGGTTCCAGCCCACACTCTCATTTTGTTGTTTTTCAAGTTGGTCCTTGTCAACATTGACCTGGATCTGATCCCCTTCCGCCAAAGCTGTGTGATGTATTGGTACCATGGCGTTGGAACCTATGAAATGAAATTAATGCAATAATTAATGCAACTAATGTTTTATTTAAATAATTTAAGGAAATTCGCCTTGCCTCTCTCTGTTATAATATTGACCCATTTTGTCATTGTTCATATACATTGCTTCAGTCCCCAATGGATTATCCAAGACTGACCCTAACTTTCTTTTTGGTTGTACTAGTTATAGGCTCAATAAATTATCTATTATGAACCAACTCCACATCAGTCCTTACCTGTTCCAGAGAGGCCTGATACTCATCTCTTTGCCTCATGCAGTTATAACCCACCGGATCTACCCGCAAGATGATGGTGCTCAAAATTGAACCAGGCTAGGACTGTACTTCTAAATTCCACATTCTCTTAATCTTATTCAATATTATATCTGCATATTGTTCATATTGTAACTAAAGCTATAAAACAGATTCAAAACACCTCAAGCTTGCCTGGCATTAGCAACGGTCAACTCACTATTTTTTCTATATTTGTTTTCTTTAAGATTATGAAGATTTTATTAGCAAGGTAAGTTCATGAATGCAGTTGTCAAGGTATACAATAAATATAAACGTGTTTTTTTGATAAAACATTTAAAATGATAAAACACACTACCTGATGTATTTTGTGGAGGAGGTGTTGGACGTGGAAGAGCTTCTGATTCTGTTTCCTCATCAGGCTCAACCCATTCTTCCTCAGATTTACCTGTCAAAGAGTAATCAATTGTCTTGTGAAAACTAGAATATCTATTTTAAAGCTGCATTCTCAGCTATCATGAAAAGGATAATCATACCAAATTTACTTATATTGTGAACCTGGTTCGGACTCTTAGCAGAATAAATTCGGAACAAGGTATCAACCTTATTGCAACAATATTCATTATCTTCGGGAAACAACCCTCTCTGGTGACCACCCGTTAGTAGACCAGCTACTCTTAACTATAAACAATATGGTTTGACATTGCACAAGGTGTGCAAAGAAGTAGTAGCACCAATACACATAATACATAAAATGGATGCAAGTCAATAGTAAGAATAGAATATACAAGCAAATCGAGAGTTATTATGATTTATTGGACTAAATTCATAAATATTAAGCCACTGTTATGTTTATACAAGAACTTGAAGTAGAAATTCGTATAGGGTGGGGGGAAACTGCTACCAGCAGCAGTGCATGAATTGGTTTAAACATAGAAAAAGATAACACAAGTATAATATGGAAAAATAATAAACAATCTAAAGAACTTGGCTTGACGAAGACATCGAAGAACATATTGTTAAGCTAAAAAAATGATTTTGATTTGCTTTCGTTTCCTTCCAGCTATATGAAATTAGAATTGTATACGCCCAGACGGCAGGTTTCAGAAATAAAGTCAGTTGCAAAAACAAAAAAAAAGAACTTGGCTTGATGTAACTGCATAGCGTGAATTAAATCAAACATTAATTAAAATAACCAAAGACAACTTACCAAGAACAGGGAGTGTCTCCTTGTAGTAGAAGCCTCCAGAAGTAGGAGAAAGGTACTCCAGGTCTACTTTACCCTCTGCCCCCAGTCTGTAGGAGTTCTTGTTGCTACCCGACCATTGTACGTCTACCCAGCCTGGCTGGTCATCATCTTCCCCTATTACCTCTCCAGGGGGAGGTGGATCTGGAATAATTACATCTCTATAATATACTTAACTAGGGGTTGCTGTGTCTGACATGTTCTCCGAATCTATTATGCTACCAACAGTTTTTCTGATCTGTACAGTTCCGTCCACCCTTTCCGGGTACTTTGCTAGTAGATTAATGTAAATCTTCCTGTAATAACACTACCCCTCAACTGACCTCCTAGTAATCTGCCACCCAGTAATCTTCCGCCCAGAACATAAGGTATTTCAGATATGGTATAAAGTAGCATTTCTTTTAACAACATTATATTTCGCCGATATTTCACACTCTGTGATACGTTTCAGACATACGAAATTGAAAATTTGAGCATAAGATTTCTAAAAGGTTATTTAACATCTCCGCAATAAGATAAGATAAGAGAATTTTCCATTTGGTGTAATTTTCACAAAGAGGTCGTAAGAATGTCAAAATGATGTCTTTGAACTTCGAGGCCATGCCTTTCTTATTTTCTTCTCTTGGTTGCTAACTCTACCTACTTTAAGTAAAAATACTTCTTTTGTGATGTATTTCACAGTATACATGTATCTACAGTCTTGATAAAAGTTGTTTGTTACGACAATATGCCGTCCTCCCAATTCATTACACTCATCCAAGATTATTTTTAACATGTAATAGGTGATGAGACAACGCAGGAATATATCCATGGTGTGGGTATGCGTCTTTTTGTAATGATGTATTGCAAAGTTTGGCCTTATTTGTAATAGAAAAAATAAATAAAAAAAATAAAAGCAAATCGTTCCTCAATATTGTGTACGCCTTTTAATCATTTCATCATCTCATTCTTTCAAGTATCAACAATCCATTTTTGTGACTTAAGACTATTCTTTCGGTGACATAACAAATAGAAACTTTAGAATCTTACTCCTGACGCTTACAAATTCACCGGCCGCCATACTCATAACTTGTGATTTATGGGCTGCTGCATGGTCCCTAGGCACGCCAGCAACCCTGTAATGGTAAGGAAATATTTGTTATGTAATATTACCCAACTTAATCATAATCACATTACTTATTAAAGAAACCCACTTTAGGGTGAAATATTGGCACCTAAGAAAATAAAACGGAAAAACAAAGATGAAAACTTGAGTGATTATTTCCTTTGTCAGAATTATATTAATTATTAATTAACACCCATTTTTCATTATCATATTTGCGACATTGTATGTGATATAGTATTTCTTGTATATTAATTGCATATCGGGATTATGTCTTTGATGGCAATATGTGGAGGAAGGAATGCCATTACTCCTGATTAATCTTCCACCGCCAGATAAAAACAACAGGTGGATCATGACATGGACTCTGGCCCCTCGCTCTGATCTGGGTGACACCACCCCTTATTTTATCATTTACCCACTCCCCCAACAATATTCCAAGACACAGGTGCGGTGAGTCATATGAGAATGGCGGCAATGCATATAGAATTGCGATGAAACGGCAAACTTAATGACCAAAACAATTGGTTTTCCTTTGAACTCCCCTCGAACTTAGTCTGAGAAATACTATAGCATGAAAACTGCATGCCAACTACCATGATCCAACTCTAGGTTGTACAATACTCTCATCAGTAGACCATGTCCTTCATCAAAGATCCATGTATGTATAAGGATGCTAGATTTTATTTTATGTTTCTTATTTCACTAACCTTTGTTGATCCTTCTAGTTATAGGGCGACTTCAGTATAGGTAAAAAACGGCGCCAACAGGCACAATTCGTCGCCGACATGGCTAAAAATTTGGAAAATTCGACATGACTAAAAATTCTAGTGGATGAGGGGGTAAAATAGGTTGTCGGCAACACATTTATTTCTTGCCAACAATTGCAAAATATCTAACTTGATTAGATATTTCGTCGCAAAAAAATCGTCGCAGCCGTTTTGTGCCGTTTTTCCCATTGTGGAGTCCCTGCATTAGATATACATTTCTTGTATTGCCTATTTTTGTAATACCCTTCAGGACTAGACTGACTGATAACTATTTCTTTGGGAGTGTACCTTTTCAGTATTTAATATTAGTGTCTCAATCAGTATTAGCTGAGAAAAGCAACTGTTTTGTTGTAATGCTTTTGATGAATAGATATTATCTAAAAAACTAACTGAACTTAAGATCTCGAACAGATCAGATGATTGGACTCCCATGAACACTATGGATACATCCTGAAATATAACCAACTAAATACTAGGTCAAGACTACTAACGTGGTATATTTACTGACTGCACTGACTTGGGACCACCAATTTAGGCTAGGGATAGGGTTAGTATTGGTATCAATCCATCTATTCTATTCCACCTTACAGGAAGTTGGAAAAAACAGTGCATCAACTCTATTGGAACTAACGCTTCGGGACATAGCCAAGCCCTGAATATACCAGAACAGTGGTGCCAGCTAGTTTGTGTATTGATACTGAGCCTGTGCTGACAGCTGGTTGAAAGCAGAGAGGATTGGGAAAGATTTGAGGGGAAGCGTCCAGAAAGTGTACCGCCTTGAATTGAATTGTTTTAATAGTTTGGTTATATTTCTGAAGATCTGAACGCCTAATATTGTTTTTATACGAACTCCCCTCCACCTCCACCCAGCCGTCTCGTTCTCCAACGCACAGCGGCCTCGGCGCTGTTCATGACTCAAGTCAGTGAACAGCACCGCCTGGTGTCAATTGATGTAACTAAGTGGCTCTTCCATCCTGTTCCCTGCGGCCTAGTCCCCCGCCCTGCGGCTCTTCCATGAACCTTTATACCTTCCCCTGTAGTTGTTTTCTTATTTTGTTATGGCTGACTGCCCTCGATTTGAATCTGCGGTAAGCGATAACTTTGTATTTTATCAGTAAGTAACACATGTTCCCATTTGAACTTGGCTACCCTTGACTGACTCTAGCCTCTGGGATCGGTTAGAAAGTTCCCGAAAAATAAAAAGCACTGAAACAGAGGTTCGGAAGACAGTGTCGGTACATAGTACGTTTATCCCTCGGGGGGGGCAACCAGTCACGTGTTTCGATAAGCATTGCAAATGCTATTCTTACGGATAGCGGTCGGTTGTGCTCGTCCAGAAATTTTACCCGCAAGTATTTTTGGTTGGTGTTACTTACTGATTTTTTCTGTTTTTGAGTGTTGGGGGTTTCTTATTTCAAGGGAAATAGACCCATCCACCCACCCTAGCTTTCTCTATCCCTCCTACCTATAATATCCATTTGATTTAGTGTTAAATACCGTAGACGTACACACCACAACGTGCTGTGTACGCTACGCTACCCGCCCTATAAATACATGTTGTCAACATGCCTGTGAGCATGGGTGTTATGTAATGGTGGCAGTGGCTAGTACTAAAGCTATATAAACACGGCGTGTACTAGAGCGAAGGAGGTCTGAGAGGGGTGGGACTCAAAACAAATTGGACCCCACTTTTTATATTTAAAAT
Source organism: Sthenelais limicola (assembly GCA_942159475.1). NCBI lineage: Eukaryota > Metazoa > Annelida > Polychaeta > Phyllodocida > Sigalionidae > Sthenelais > Sthenelais limicola. Next base: position 49,499,069 of record OW804102.1, read on the forward strand.
TGCTACTTTCCTGTACCATATTATACAGAGGTTGTCTCATAAAAAGGCATCAGGAGGAACACGACTTGCCTTACAGACGATGTAATGGTGCCCATTTACATGGGAATACATAGAAAACAGGGCCATACGTACGAGGCTTGTATAAGAGGGAAATGACACTGATTGTTTGGGCAACGTAAGGAGGTTTAGAAGTGGGCTAATGCCGCCCTCTAGAGGGCGGGTCAGTTGCTCAAAGTCTAGATACTAGCTGTCAGGCTACCAATACTGCTATATCACCATTATGCACTGCTTTCTTATATCGTCCTGCAGGTGGAATGAAGTACATGGATTGATAACAATGCTTATTATAACCCTAAACCTAAACCCTTAAGCTTAAATTAGTGGTCCTAAGTCAGTGTAGGTAGTAGATATATCACATTAGTAGCCTGGCGCCTAGTTTTTAGTCAGTACCGATTTGGAGTAGCATACATGTGTGCAGCAAAATGAAACGGACTGAGCTTGATTTAAATTTAAGTTTGGTTGAGAAAAAAGAGATAAAACTTGCACATGTTGAGGAAAATGCTTTTGTGTAACGGTTGTGGCCTTAAGGCAAGGTTCCATTGGGACGTTACTTCTACCATTACTACAGTAACACCCCAATGGAACCCAGTCTTAAGGCACTACTATCCAAGTTGTCTGCAGAGAAGAAACAGACCTTCTCATCAAGTATTTTGGAACCTCTCTCAGAGATTATTGAGTAACTCCCAGGCTAGAAGTATCATCTGTCTTATATAATAACTCACGGTGTCGCTCCAGGGAATGCAATTTTGACAAAGGGATGCTCTGAGTGCTTCTCTCCATTGTAGCAGTCTATACAGAGGTCATAGTTAGGACAGATTGTACACTTCCATCTGGCATCAATGATTGGCGCTTCATCACAGACATCACAACTGACATTCTTGTGCCTAGGCCCTGCAAATGTTGTCATTATTATTTGAGGATTTTTTTTTTTTTATTTCATTTTCAGGCCAATACAATCAATAGAAAAAGACGCAATTGTCGTTTGACGACGTGTTTCGAGCGTTGCCTATTAATAGTCTCAATACCTTATTACCCACGAGATTTGCATTTTGCAGACATTAAAGATTATTAAAAATAAAGCAAAATCCAGCTAAAACTAACTAGTGGAATAAACGTGTCACATTACTACATTAAAATAAAATTACACTTGTCAATCTCCACTACCTCATACCGAGTCAATCATTTTCTCCTCTATGTATACATCAAACATATCTGTCATCAAAACAGAGATACTAACGGATTTAATAAAAACATTCCTTCGTCATAGTCATTATTTATCAGAAACATACGTTTTTGAATATGTAGCTTACAGTTGCCTCATTGAAGGATGTGCTACAATAGAACAAGAACACGGCTTTCAAGCTTGTATTGCTTCTTTAATTATTTCAAACTTGATATTAAGTCAATATTGTGACGAAAATCCCACTAGTTTAGCTTTCTGTGTCACTCTTTTTCTGTTGTTGCTGCACTCTCAATTAACATTGGGCAATAATTAAGATTTTCTACCTTTGCATCATCTCTAAAATTGATTTGACCAAAATTGTGGAGGGTTTAGCTTCATTAAAGCCTAGATTATATTTTGACCCTGCCAAATTCCTTCTCTGGGATAATTTCATTTATCATTGCTCAGCGGCGGTTGTTTTCTCTCTGCCGTTTCAAATTCAAATTCTTGTATATAATTATACATTGTATATAATAGCAGCAGAATATTAATGGATTCAGTCCTATAAGTCATAATTTGAGTCAGATTTTGTTGTTGTAGCTTTAAGGAAATAGATACGAATGAAGCCCTGGGATGTTATATACCTGAAATTTAAGTTGCAAACTCAGGTAAATATTACGACCAAAGAAATCTTACCAAATTTACTCATTATTATGATCTATATGACCGATTTTATGCAAATGAGGACGTTTTGGAAGCCATATAGCAAGAACAGACTAAATATTTTGAAGAAATGACTTTTAGATGGGTTGGAAAATAATGAAATAAAACGTGGAAAATGTTCCTGAGAGTAGAGCTTTAAACCCAAGTCCTGAGGTTACTACTATTATAGGCCCTCACTTAACCTTAGTCTCTATGCTTTTGTGCATATTTATACATAATAGGCATTTATAGAAGAATTAAGAAAAGTCATTTTTGGACAATTCATGTAAGAGTTAATTAATGAGAAACATCTTACTATCTTGATTTTTCCATTTCCAATCCTTTCCTCTTTCGACTTTTGAGCCAGCAAAAATTCCTTTCATTTGTATTTTATGTAGACCTTCCCTTTTCCTTACTGGTTTCCTGCAGAATGTGTTCCAAAGTATTAATTAACATGGTACATATCAGGTTGGCACTGAGCTTAACAAATAAGCATGTCTTGCTGTATAAAAATGTTGAATAGTAAAAAATCAGGACCCCAGACTTCAGGTAAAATCAAATGCCTCAAAAATATGTGAAAAGTTTATAGGGAGATATAATAGTCTCAATAAAAACAACAACTTGGGGCTGGGGGTCTTTTATTTTGTTGTTGTTGTTGTTGTGGTTATTTTGTTATTGAAGTAGATTCATGTCCTATTGAAAAAGGCGAAATAACTAATTGAATCGCTTAAATATGTACCAACAGTCATTAATGCAAGTGCAGCAAATTCAGATTGATTACATTAATACATTTTATTCCATATGAATATAAAATCAATTTCAAGCTCTTCCATGAACAAAACTCACCCATCAGATGCAGGTTCATTGTACCTCATGAAGGTATGGGAAACATTGTGTTTATCACCCATGAAGCACTTGGTACATAGTTCTACACCGTCACACACAGCACATCTCCACTTCATGCCTTTGATGTTCTGTTCCGCGCACCCACTGCATCTACTCCCAACATGAACCATTCCTATTGCAGGAAATATTCATTTCAAATACGTTTTTGAAGTAATTTTCACTAAGATTTTTTCAAGGGTTTCTGGAGAACCTTTTTAAAGAGAATTCGGTTGAGGTTGGTTGAGTTTCAAAGTATGTAAGTCAACTCATGTATATATGTATATAAAGGAGGTGTTGAGAGATTTTATTCAATTAATAAAAATGAATAAATAATAATAATAAATAATAATAATAAATAAAAATAAAGCTTGTCAATAGTATTTCCATCCAAACGTTCACTTTTACACCAGCCTGAATTTTTGCCCGATGCTGGTCTAGCTATTGCAGGCCAAAGACCATGCACCTTGCTTCCTTTTTTGCAAATAAATCTTTTGAAAATTCATTAACAAGAGGAGCTCATGTCTATCAACATGTCAATCAGTCCAAAAAAAAAATAGGTGTGTTTCCGATTTATCTGGCTGAAAACTAGGTAGGGGGGGGTGGTAATTTTTTTTTTTTTGTTAATTTTTTTTGTTTGGAAACCACCTCCCAGGAACTGAGAAAAATGACTTTTTCATAACAATAGTTGTTTTGAACATGGAAAATGTGCTTTTTGACCGTTTAGGGTTAGGAAAACCCGTTTTCCTGCTTTTATAAGCTTTTTTTGTCAAAAAATCCAAAAAAACTAAGATATGATGGTGAAAAAATCAGGTTTGGTAAAAATTTTTTTAGGTAGGGTAAGGTTTTTCTAGGTAGGGGGGGTAAATCGGAAACACACCTATTTTTTTTTTTGGCCTGACAGTATGAAGTTCTTAGCCATCATTGACCTATACAACTTTAAATGTATTGTAAGAATCTAAGAGCATTTGCCCATAGGTTCGGTGTTGTATGAAGTAAAGCAGAAGTCGGAAGTTGGTTGTCAATCAGCCAGGCAGCAAGGTCTGTCTATAGCTTGGCTTCGCCTTTATTTATACTCATACACAATAATTAATTAATTAATTTCAGACAAAGGATTCCTAGAAATATTTCCTGGCGTTGTCCCCCTCTAATTGGCTGAGAGATATTCCTCCATCACGTTGGCCGACTGACCCAGTCAGGTTCAGAAGGCAGTTTTGGTCACCTAAGTCTCAGGGAGTCATTAACACTTTAGCCTTAGTCTTAGCCTTGCGTTTAAGCTTATCGCTGGATATGGAATCGAGGAATGTGGGTGTCTGGACCTAACTGGACCCGCTCTCTCGGCCATTAAGGGCAGCTTAATGGGGTTGACCCATAAGAATGCAATTCTTTACAGTATAACATATGTATGTACACTTTTGGCAGCAATAATTAGACCTACACCCCAAATTTCCTCAGTTACTTCCTAGCTTTCGTTCATTGTTTCATTCGAGCATTCCTTCAGCTGTTCATCCCAATGTGTTGAGCATATCAGGGGTGGAATTATGGAATAAATTGCCTCCTCATGTAAGAAATAATGAGTGGAATTCCATAAAAAAATACCTTAAAAAGGACGAGCTGTGGTGGAAATGATGATGCTATCAGATTAGTCTCTCTCTAGTATGAAATATTTGTTTTTATCAGTTCATTAAGGGCTTTATTAGTATTACTTCTATGATTATTGGGGGAAAAAATGTATATATGTCAGAAACATCAGGCTACAAGCCTCTGAAACAAATTATTTTCTACTATATAAGTGTCGTCTTGCGACCTTATTACTATCATTATAGTGTGTCGATTTTGTAACATAGGTAATATACCTTTTGTTGATTTAAATCATCTCGAACTGATTAATTATCATAAAACCTTACATTGATCTTTAAAAATTTAAATCCTTCGTATTAATCTTGATGTACATCATATCCTTTTCACTTGAGTAGCATGAGATTACTATGTTCGCATGGAAATGTTCTCAATAAAATTTCTCTAAAAAAAAACATTGTATGACTCACCTGTTACTCTGTTGTCTACAATCCTAAGGTCACACTTCTCCATGACCCCTGAACGATAGTTGCACTGCCTGCCGGAGTCCCAGCGAACTATCACCTCCTTCCCTGCAGACTTTACCTTCACAACTGTACCCACATGTCCCTCTTCTACATCCTGGTCACCCCATTTCCAGTCAGGACCGCGGACTACCCTAAGTGATTGAATGACAGTTGTTGGTTTCATTGTTCTGTAACTCATGCAATATTCACAGTCCTTCATCTATCATGTTAGTTAACCTGTATTTATCCTATGATATTATTATGTGATCAATTGATCACTTGATATATCATTTTGTGATGGTTTATATTTGTTGCAGTCCCGATTAATGCTATTTGATCTAGCCGACGCCTAGCTCTTTAATTTTGAACTAATCTGGATAAGGGTCTGTCTTTCTATGGTACTTCCAGGTATGAAGTGATCAAGGGTGTGTGCCACACTACAGTTTTGTATACTCCAACGCTCACATAAAATACCATTCACGCTCATACAGTCAGGTTCAGAAGGCAGTTTTGGTCACCTAAGTTTCAGAGAGTCATTAACACTTTAGCCTTAGTCTTAGCCTTGCGGTTAAGCTTATCGCTGGATGTGGAATCGGGGAATGTGGGTGTCTGGACCTAACTGCATATTCAATATCAAACAAATTGCAACAGTGTCAGCATCACACAGATATTGGAATTATCCAAATTGCTTATGAACAGACAACATTTTCTAACAAATGTTTATTTTTAGCACTGTAACCAGAAGCTAGGTTCTTGTCTCTAGGCAAGGTGGTGGGCGTGATAACTGCCCCTGGTTATAAGTGCGCACACTACTCATCATAACTTGGATTACAATAATTGCATGACATTGCAATCTGTAGTTCTATTGCTTGCCTGCCTTCCAAACTATTTGACATCTTGTATTCAAAATGCTGCTCATAAACTGCAATGAGGATCGCCCTTTTGATATATATTTAGATGAAATGCAACAAGAGGTATGTGTGAAACAGAATCAGTCGTACAAAGACTGTAAATATGTGTATCATTGTGAGTGGCAAAGCCAGAAGTGTGTATGCACAAGGGCGGATCTGCATGCTGTAGTTGTGACAACTAGCTAAGTTTTCACATCAAGTGGAAGGGCCCAATTATAGGGACCTATTGTAACAAAGCCTCTTGGTGTATATACATGATTGGGTTGATTAATTAATTATTTAATTAATCACCCTAATGTCAGTACTTGTCGTTGTGTTTTGTCATGGAGACTTGTCACAGATATAGAAATGAAGGAGTCAAGATGAAATAGTTTGAAAATAATACATTGTAGCTTGAAGTATGGTAGAATCAGATATAGGTGAAGATTGAATTGTCAGAAATACCATTATCTCTGAGCCAATTAAGGTAGCTAATTTAGTCTCAGAACTAATTAAGGTAGCTAAGTAAGTTAGCTTTCTTACACTATTCTTCCTTTCTAGGAACGAAGCTGAATCAGAAGCATCTGCAAGTAGAAGAGCTCCCAAGATCATCTCTTTAAAAATAACTTATTTTACCTCACTCCAAGTTTGACATTGTCAGAAATGGCTAGCTCCTTCATGGCCTCACAAAAATCTGCTGCCATTTGTAGTTGGAGCATTTCATGTAGAAAGCTCGAGTCTATCATCTTGGGAAAATCTGCTTGTTTATCTGCAATATAAGCAATTTTATTTGATTGAGCTGCAGAAATACTTTTCAAATGTCACACAGTGAAATGTACGAAATATGGTGAATAAGCTGCATTCTCAGCTTTTACAATAAAAGAAACCTTACCGCAGTTACACTCATTAGTACTCATCGGACCTAATTCATCAATATTTTGCTGATGTTAAATGTTTAAACAAGAACTTGAATCCGAATCAGTCAAGAGAAAACGGCAACCAGTGAGCGATAATATGGGAAGACAACACAGGAAAGGATTTTGGTGGGGCACCAAAATAATAAATCTTTTTACTGCGGAAAATCATACCACCAAACTATTACTGCGGACAACCATGTTTAAGCTTAATCCACAACTACACTAAAAAGTACCTATGATATAGAAATGTGCATGTCAACTCATACTTCACACCTGAAGAAGGGCACCTAAAGCCCCAAAGCTTGTGTTAACAAATAAAATCATCATCAACACCTTTTAATGTACTCTTCATCGATTCACCATTTATACCCCGGCCCTTCTCCACTTCTACCATCCAAAATAATAATGTGCACTTTTATGAAGCCCTGTGGCAAAATCAACAGGAAGAAGTCATATATATGCCTCTTAGACGGATGGAACAAATTGTAGAAAATCCTGACATTTACTGAGACTGAAGCTATAATGGTCAGGGGGCATTGAGGCTATAAATGCAAACTGGTGGCACCACCTAGTGTAAAAGCTCATTCCTACTGTATGTGGGGTTGTGATACTTTCATCACTGTTTGGAACGGTCTGGAGGCTATAGCCATCTAAGACAGAGATTAAAATAATTCATAACCTCCATTTCGGGACTGCTGGTGCACTGTTTATGTATAAACACAAAGTGTGTTTTAAACACTGACAGTGCACTAGCACGCCTCGGGATTATACACCAAACAGTGCTCCAGCACGCCTCGGGATTACACACCAAATGGCAGCCCCTCAATGTTGGTCATTAATCCTATAATAATAAATGTGAAAGAGAAATACGCAAGTCTTTTGTTACAGCGTGGGGGCGGGAGGTTAACAATAACATATTGATCAATAGGACAAGTATAAGGCATGCGATCAATTAATAGAGAAAATGAAAGTGGACTACAGTATAAGGAATGGTATCTAGATTAGATTAGTACTCTAATTCTACAGACTTTGAGCCAACACTTGCAGTTAATGTCAATCAAAACTAAACGTTTTTTTCTTTTTATAGTTTGGGAACTTAACTTTGTAAATATATGTAATGTTTCTCCATCTGAAATATAGTAGAGTAGCGATATGTTTAGTAATAACATTGTAACAAATACAAGGGCAGAAGATATATTGCGTGAAAATGTCTGGAAGACCTCTGTTTTATTTAAGACCCCAACCTTTTGTCAATGTATCATCAAAAAGGCAAATAAATGATTCTCTATGACATTCTAAACTAATCTAATTTAGCTAAAATTTGGAAGGATTATTTCAAGTTGTTTTTGATGCAGGGCTTCATAAAAATCCACATTATATTTCTGGAGAGAAGGAGGGAGGGATTAATGACCGACATTGATGGGCTGCTGGTACACTGTCTGGTGTATAATTCCGAGGTGAAGCAAATGGATTATACACAAACAATGCACCAGCACACAAACAGCAGACCCAAAACACACAAACAAATACATTAATCTGTTTAGTCTCTACCTTAGGTTGTTATAGCCTCCGGCTCATTCAAGGCAGTGATCAAGCACTAATAATGAAAAGTAAGTATAATATAAATACTGACCAAAAATAATGTCCTATTTCTGTCTTCCGTCGGTCCCTCCTCAACTAGACCGACTTAATTTCTGTTTAAGATGGAACTGTAACCTATTATTCTTACAAGGATGCATATCCAAGTGCGTCACGTTATCATAACAATTAATAGATTATGTGGGTGGTGTATGGCAAGCCGTTTGGGTAACAATTCAAGAAACACTGTTTCTTGAGATAAAACACTGTTTTAACTCGAGAAACACTGTTTTATCTCAACAAACAGTGATTTTCAGCCGAGAATCGGTGTTTCTTGAGATAAATTGGTGTTTCTTGAGATAAATTGGTGTTTCTTGAGAAAAATTGGTGTTTCTCGAGATAATTGGTGTTTCTCGAGATAAAACGGTGTTTCTCAAATGAGATAAAACTGTTTCTTGAGGTAAAACAGTGTTTATTGAATGAGATAAATCCGTGTTTCTTGAGATAAAACAGTGTTTCTCCAGATAAAACAGTGTTTCTCAAATAAGATAAAACAGTGTTACTTGAGATAAAACAGTGTTTCTCAAAGTTTACAAATGTTGATGAACATGTTTTCTCTAGAACAACAGAACTAATTCATGCTAAATAGCTATTATGAAGTCTGGAAGTCCCTAATGTATCAAGGTTTATCATTGAAACACATTTTTCTTCTTTTAAAAACAACTATATTCCTCAATATACAATTCGCAAGTGTCTATCTAGTTTTGAGAAACACAGTCATAAAAGGGGAAAACGTGTCAGTATTGCGAATATTCAGCCTTTCCCAGTGGTTTGGTAGCTGTCCATGGAGTGGACAAATGACTGTGCATAGCCCGATCAACAGGAACTAGGTCATGTTATCTACAAAGAAATATGTTACCATATACTCTTCACATGTACACTACAAATATTTGTTAGTGTTCACCAAATAGTCATGCCCTCGCAGGCCCTACCCAGAGCTAAATAATTAAGGAACTGTAAAAGCAACTGTTGTACTGCTTAGTCAGTATATGTAGTGTCTGGCTATTTCCTCGTATCGTAGTGGCTATGAGACTAGATAGAAATAACAAAACAACCAGGATCTTATGGTCCTCGCCAGCCCAATCCTTTATTACACCTTAAAACACCTGCCGCGGTTGGAGCTCGGAGAGCTTCTGCCAACCCTTACAACTTGTGGCAATAAGATATAAGAATGCAGAGCATAATAAGAGTAAAAGGTGTTTACAAGAGAATATAAAGAAGTACAAGAGTCAATACAAAAATGTAACATAAAATGCAGGGTAAATGAGTACATACGACCTCTGTTGGAATACACAAACACCAACACCACTTTGGTTCTGGCTTAGTCCCCGTAAGGAGAGCATCTGGACAACCGGAACCATGGTGCCGGACAGAGTCAGTACCAGCCTGACTCCTGCCGGCACCACATATATAACATTTATCAGTTATTAATGATGTGATCTTCAATAATAATTGTGGTGAAGTGATGAAGTAAATGAAATATAATTGTTTGTCAGAAAAAAGAAATAACATTCATATGAATAATAATAATTAACAACATGATTAAATTAAAAACTGATTGTTTCGCCTCACACTGTTTTAACACTGTTTTATCTCGAGAAACACCAATTTATCGCAAGAAACACTGATTTAAGTCAAGAAACACCAATTTATCTTTTGAGAAACACTGATTTAAGTCGAGAAACACTGATTTATCTTTTGAGAAACACTGATTTATCTCGAGAAACACTGATTTATCTCGAGAAACACTGATTTAAGTTGAGAAACACCGATTTATCTCGAGAAACACCGATTTATCTCGAGAAACACCGATTTATCTCGAGAAACACCAATTTAACTCGAGAAACACCAATTTATCTCGAGAAACACCAATTTATCTCGAGAAACACCGCTTTATCTTTTGAGAGACACTGATTTATCTTGAGAAACACCAATTTATCTTGAGAAACACTGATTTATCTTAAGAAACACCGTTTTTTCTTGAAAAACACCAACTTATCTCAAGAAACACCGATTCTCGGCTGAAAATCAATGTTTGTTGAGATAAAACAAGATAAAACAGTGTTTCTCGAGTTAAAACAGTGTTTTATCTCAAGAAACAGTGTTTCTTGAATTGTTACCCAAATGCTTTTTTTTTTAAACATTTTATTTCGATAAACAATTCCACACAGGTGGTACGTTTCAAGCTATCGAGTGAAAAGAAATGGTACAATTTAAGAATCTACAATATAATATTTATCAATATCCGTAGTCTGAAAGACTTTAGTGATTACATATATCATCTATATCATCTATATAACATTGAAAAACATTTATAGAAATACAAATTATTATTTTCCAATAGTCATTTCTAGGTAACATACTACCAACTACATTTTATAGAGGCTAAAAAACTCGACATTTCAACATAATATAGTATGACGACGAGGAGCAATACACATTTTTTTTTTGGATTTTTTTGCCAACTAAAAACAAATACATAAGTCTATCCGCAATTATAAAACTACAAGGTTTGCGTTCATTTAACCAGTTGGTTTCAATTAACTCAGGCCATACCTTGCCATAGTAGTGTCTATATCGTTACTAAGACTATTGATTTTGTTATCTTTTAAAGTAAAGGGCCATAGTCTTGAATCTTAGGATAAAGATCAATCTGTACAAGTTGTATGAGAAATTGATTTCACCACACACAACAAGGTCCAAGGTCCCCAATTTGTAGGTGACTGTTATTTCCCCCAAACCTCTGGAACTCCCAAAACCTCAGTGGAGATGAATTTACACAGATAATATTTATTTCTTCTTGAAATTTGGTACATGTATTTTAAATATGACCCACTCGAATAGATATATTATCGATTTTGCTACTTTACCACTCTTTTGTTTAGGCATGTGGCTCAGATCACCAGTAAATGTACAATCTGCAGCTCTACACATTTCGTACATTCTGATAAATGATAAATAACAGGTATATCTGGGTGTTCTTGGTTTTGGAAGACCTGTTTGTTTATGTGGAAAATATGTTGAACTATGTTTGAATTTTGAACATCATTAACATAGGGCTAATTGAGAAGATTGGTAAAGGTGAATTGTACATTTTTTGACAACTTCACCCATGTTCTTGTTCCTTTTGATGTTCTATTTCAACGCTGAAGAGCAGTGTCAAGTGCCTCCCCCTACCGTTAGAGCTACAAACTCAAGTGTTCCGCAAAGCACTACCACTCGGGGCAAGAGAAGGTGGGAATTGTTTCTGAAGATTTCCTACCTCTTCTGAGTCAAACCATTGCTATAATTTGTAAATTCGCCGATTCAATGTTGTATTCTCAATACCTTTCTCCAAATTGCAAAAAGAGGAGTAATCCTGGCTTAATTCCTTAATTAAATGTCAGAAAATATGTAATCATAATCTTTAATAAAATGTATATGGTGCTAGATGTATTAGCATCTAGTGGCAGAGCACAGCAATGCCTGCATTTCAAGAGTAACGTTAGGCCGTGCCACCGACACCAGGGGGCTAATTTATAGACTAGAAAATCTGTCTCGATCACCCGACTACCTATGTTTTCGCACTCCTCAGGAGAAATAAACTACCAATTTGCCTTCCTTATCATTTTCTCGAAGGAAAACATGTTAATTGGGTCTTTACTGTAGTTGTAATGCACATACCAACACTTTCCAAGGCATATCTAGGATTCTAGTTCTGAGGCCATGACAGCATTCTCGATCTGTCTCGCATGCTCAGCATGACTCGGTGAAAGAAATGGTTTCTCACCCTCTCACCAGGTAGCGCCACCGTATGATGTGCAAAACATTGGTGATGATTTGCACGTAGATTTAACAATAAAATTAAACGATTTTGTAGGTTAGAGGATGGTGGACAGGATGGTGGGCAATGTCAACGTACAAAAACATTCTATATTTTGAAAGTAAATAGCCTAAGACTTCCCTTCATTCCCTGTGTCATATTACTATATGCCTGCATATCACTCAATCTTTAGGCCACGCCCACGTTCTCTCAGGGCAACTTTTATGTCTAGAAATTCTCTCCTGATTGGGTAAATACCCATGATTACCCATTCCACGGGAGAAAAGACCTACAGATTTGGCCTTCTTATCCTGTTTAGTAGCCAAAACGTCCGGGTCAATATGGTCTTAACTGTACTTCTACTGCACTTCTCCCCAGTTTCGAAGGCATATATACCGGGTGTGGAGGTTCTGTTCCGTTACTCTCGCACATTGAAAAGTTATGAATAAGTAAAATGAAAATATGAAATTAGTATGAAAAACATCCTTTTATTACTTATACGCTTTATTTCTCAAACATCTATGGGACGTATCTGATACATTAGATGCACTATCAACTCTGAATAACTGTCTTTAAGACTCAAACGCTATAAACAGATTCTATTTACATTATAGATTGTATATTACAGTTATGTAAATCTCATCCAAGCAAACGTGGGTCATAATATAGAACAATGAACCTTTGCCCTTATCCCCTTCATAGTGGTCCATTCTCTATATAAATATTCCTAGGTGACTTTTCTGGTAATCCAACTCGTATTGACTCCAAAATTCTGGTATAGATTACACAAGTTTCATTGCATCTAATGTTGTCAACTTGCATATGATTTGTTATACACCCGCTCTGTATATTATATATAATTATATATTCCTATTGGACACATTGTTATCTCTATCTGATCATACCTATACCTATCACTGTGTTACAACTAATTTATTACGAGCTCCGCCATTTTGTACAATATCTTCATAATTCTATTATCTAAAAGGAAGACATCCATTAAGATTAACACATAGACTTCACAATTTGTTTTGGTTTTAATCTTTAGATGCTTTATGGCGGTTCAATACCAGAACAAAAGCATTATATTTCCATATTCTACTTAGCAAAGGTCATATAATTGATAGTAAATAGAACCTAGCACAGGTTATCCCAAAATTATACTATGACTGAATAGGTTAGTCCCGGCGAGTGGGGAAGAATACATGCATTTGGATCAGATCGTCAGAAAATGTACAATTGTCCTCTCTTACAAATCCTCTCAAATAATTCCCCTGAAGGCATAAAGGAGGATGAAAATACAGCTCAACCTAACTGAATACATATTTTACAATATTCAAATATACCTAGTATTCATCTTTCTTTTCTTATTAATAACATTTGCCAATTGGTTTGGCTGCCGATTGTTTTGGTTTCTGTATGCGTGTAATACAGGAAAGGAGTGGCCGCCGATGTAGGCACATCTAGGATTGGTTTATATTGTGTAAATCGTAGGAAAAAGTACAATCAGCAGCTCTACACGTTCAATTATCCTGAGAACTTAGATATAACACAAGTGAAAAGTCTACGTCTGGTCCATCATGAGGAGATTATGTTTAGAAGGGCTTGAAGAGTTCCACATTATACTTGTTTTATGGGCATCCTATTTATTACACCCCTGTGCTGTTGCTTCCTATACCTTCAGCATTGTATGTCACACTTGGTCAAAGTGGTGCATAACATGTGAGTTATGTCACCCTGGGGACATACAACAAGTAGGTCCGCCCAAAACGTAAATTACTTCTTTTATTTTTAATTATTTATATTTTTTATTTATTAATGGGGTGTAATAAATATGGAACAAAGCTCGGGTGAAGTCTGTACACTTGTTAGTGACCTCAGGAGCACAGAAGATCTCGGGCTAACGCCCTCTAACTTCCCGCGCTCCCTCGGTCAATAACAAGTGTACAGACTTCCCCCTTGCTAGGTTCCATCTATTTATGCCTGAATTCTAGCCCTGAGTGACTCTTTTGACATTGGTGCATGACCACAGTTGCCCAATGCACGTCATAATTGGGGGACTTGCTTGTCCGCCATCGTGAATCTTGAATCTTGCATTAGATTGGGAGTTGTATGTCTGTGTAAAATCTATGGAAAACATGCCATGTTCAGCATGGCATATTTATTGGTGCTCCTATGTCAATATCCATGTTATACATGTTTCCATAACACAATCCTCCATCTTTCCAAACATGCATTTTGTTTTCATAGATCATTCATACAAACTGTGATCATATATATACAAGCTATGATATTGTTATAGTCTGCACAGGAACAGACATTCCCAGTGGCACACACAAATCCCCAATTCACTACTTCCGGTGATAAACTCCACCCATGTTCCTTAGCATCCTCAAATGAACCATAACACCACACGGCAAGTAGGTGTGTGTATCCAGTTAAAGGCTTATTTTTTTTTGAAGATTTTATTTTCACTGGGTTGGCATTATCCCATTTGGGTTCTTCTAATGCGCCCAGAAATTGTGGAAGCAATCCATGAAATGTGACTTCTTATTCATTTTTCGCTAGAGAGCTCTTAAAGGGACCTGTAGATATTTCTTAAAGGGACCTGCAAATAGCTCTTAAAGGGACCTGCAATCATCTAAGGGTGGACCAAACTATATAGAATATTCAATTATTCATCATCATCTATTTCACACAGCAGTCAGTTTCTCATCGCTGCCTTTGGTGGCTTGCTTCTTGTCTTTGGCCTTAGTTTTGGTGTCTTTGCCTGTGCTGGCTTTCTTGTCTTTTTGTTTGGAGGTGTTGATGTGTAGACGTCCCTTCCTGTTGTTGTGCCAGCGTGCTATTCTTCTCAAAGGGAGACATATCACACCAGCCATAGCTATAGTTGAACCCGCAACATAGAATGACACATCATAACTGCCTGTAATGTCATAGATGGATCCTATAAAGTAAAGAAAAAAACACATAAGAAGCTATTTTTTCAAAATTAAGCTAAGGTAATATTTCCTTCAGCTGATCATTGTATATATATGTTCATTTTCAAAAATAAGATTTTAAAACCACTTCCAGAACCACATCACCATTTATTATGTTCGGGCTCAATAAATTCGATTTTGATTGGTAACATTTTTTGTCATTTTGTTGAATTATTGATATTGTTATTATTATAAGACCATAATGTATGTGGTGTAAAACACAAGGATAAAGGTCCTATTATTGCACATACATTCAAAAGATAGAAAGGAAGTACGAAAAATAAAATAAAAATGAAAGTTTATTTGAGGCACTGATGAACTTTCTGAACAAACCTCATTGGATCCATCTTGAACTAACTCCAAACCAAGGAAAATGACTTTTGGTGTTTAACTAACTTTAACTTTAGATAGGAAAGTGAAATAAACTATACTTGGGAGTAATAACCCTTTTAAACTTGTCAGGTGGAGATTGAGTGAGGACATACCTGCGATGGGTGCACCCACAAAAGAAGTGAGGCCCTGACAGAGCACGATGATACCAAAAGCACTGGTCAGTTTGTTGAGCCCGATCAGGTCTACCAGGATGATAGAGCGCAGGGACACAAAAGCAGCTGAAAGGCAGGAATTATCAGTCTAACTAAACAGCTGGTGATGAATCAAAACCAGAAATGAAAGTACAACTCTTTTTTATCTATACTTGTGTGTATTTTTAAACCTTTTATTATCATATCGAAGGTAAAAATTGACAAAACAAATGTATCTGTGTAAGTCCAATTATTGTGGCTGTCACAATGTTTAACAAATTGATATTTCTTTATGAATTTAACAGGCTCATGTAGACGATGTGAATCAATTTTCAACAGTGTATGTCTCTGTGGAATTCATACTATTTTAAATGTTAGAATTAGTTAATCGTTAGCAACTTGTAACATATTTTTGCTTATATATTTTGACTTTTTGTTGTGTATCATCAAAATATTGGGTTATCCCGAAATTGAATGCAGAAAAAATCTTCTAAAAAAAATATATAAAACTTGTGTTCAACTAAATTGTTCAATTGTACTTTAAAAATGCAGTCTCACCTAACATTGATAAAAAAACTAAAGATTTTTTACTTTTTGTTTCCCAACCCATCTAAAAGTCATTTGACCAAAATTTTGGAGGACTTTCTCTGATTTTGTTTACTACAGGATTTCATAAAGATCCACCTCTAAATTTCAGAGACCTGCTGATTTTTTGAATTTTTTTTGATTTTTTTTATTTGATTTCGTTAAAGGCCAATACAATATTTAATACATTACAAAATACGCTCTGTCGGTCATGGATGGTTCTCAGGCG
Organism: Sthenelais limicola; assembly: GCA_942159475.1. Classification (NCBI taxonomy): domain Eukaryota; kingdom Metazoa; phylum Annelida; class Polychaeta; order Phyllodocida; family Sigalionidae; genus Sthenelais; species Sthenelais limicola. Next base: position 49,515,525 of record OW804102.1, read on the forward strand.
AAATCCTTTCCTGCAGTGGTTTAACTTATTATTGTTCACCAGTGGCCATTTAAAAAAATGGAGCAAACACAACCTACTTGTGACTAGAAAATTGTATTGATATATTAACCTCAAATTGATATGAAACCTATGTTTGTAATCCTAGTGATTCCTATATAGCTGTGATTATATGTATATATATATTATCTCATTACATCTTCATCGACCATCTCATCCCCTTCACCAATCACCCAACCTATATGGGTTTATGCCACTGTTATTATGAGTAAATCTGAAGGCCTGACAAAAGGATCCTGACTTCCTACTCTTTTCAAAATAAATTAAATGAGATAGTTTCTCTCAGGTTTTTCAACTTCAAATTCTTGTATATATTCGCCTAACATCAGCAGCAGAATATATTGGTAAATTCACTCCTATAGGAGTCATAATATGAGTAAATTTAGTAAGGTTTCTCTAGTCAATAGCAGAAAGGGCTTTCAGTTAGCCTAGAGGAAATAACATCTCATATAAATATATAAATATTTTTATTTCCATTTTATAAATACAGTTACATAACTGGAAATTGGTTACAACATTCTGGGATTTCCCAGCTCTTCCAAGAATGCCTCAATATACAAATCTAAAATATTGTTTGTTAAATTAACATCAAATAAATACCCCTTAATTACTAATCAGATATAATGCGCCTTCTCCATTAAACAATACAATGTCTTCTTATTTCTCCTTCTGTTTTACTTTTATACAGTGTTCTAAACTTCGCTTTCTTTAATCTATGTTTTCATACAAGTCTTACTCGCTTGAATTCAGATTTTTATTCTTGCCATATAGCAAGATATAATATGCAACAGCATATTTTGAGTAGTAATTTTTCATAGAGTTTCCCTTATTACACAAAACTCTGTTTTACTCTTTGTCATCCTGAGAGAAAAGAAACACAGACAAAAATAAATCAGGTACTTACCAATGCACATGCCAAACACACATGCATAGATGACTAAGGCCACATAACTCTTGAGGAAGGGGCAGAATATGGTGGCAACCCCACCCACGATGAGGGAAAGGTTGTTGATGAGAAGGCAGTCTGCCCATGGTCTATCTGACACCCAACCAGCTATCACTCTACCCAGTGTGTTGGTGATGCCCAATGTAGATAACAACATGGCTGCCTGGGCAGAACTGTACCCCAGTCCTATAGCATTGTCTGGCAGGTAGATGAAGGGGATGAAGAAACCTGCAATGCAATAGAAGGTTTATTTATTAATCATCAACCTCTTTGGCAAGATAATCCCCTTTCTTACTTTCGCGCCTCCTCCTAAATGACGCAATTTGGTTGGTGCAGTGTAAGACCTTGAGCTGTGTAACTTACAAATTGCATAGTTTCAAACCTCCTCAAGCAAATGTTTAAGCTAAACAAGTTAGATCTATGTTATATACTCATGCTTAGACCTTCTTTTAATGTTAAATTATGATCATTTCAGTGTGAAATTATAGCATGTTTTGGTTCAAAACGATCAGACACAATCAGAATTCAACCGATTTTCTGATGTGTGTCGATCGGTTAAAACCAAAACAGCGTGCCATCTTCTATAGCAAATATCCATAACTTTAGAACAAAAGCCTCACCTGCCATACACAATATACAGGAGGCACTGTATAGCACAAATACTGGGTTCCACAGCATCTTGAAGTCCATGGTGGCCACTACACTGCCCCATATCTCCCGGGCTGTACTTAAGGCAGTGGCGGGCCCCTCCTGTCTCTGCTGATGGATCTCTCCACTCCTCTCCACCCCTGGCTGGGGGATCTTCTCCATGCTGCAGGCAAACCCACTCAGACTGTGCCAGGAGTCACCCAGATGTGGCGTCACTCTGTCTATCAACTACAATTTGCATTAAGATTAAGATTAAGATACTTTTATTTTCGAAATATTTTCGCTTTCAGAGAACATGACTCCAGCTAAGGGAGGTTTTCAAGTTTTCTGTCATTACATTCATGGTTTAACAGTGAACAAGTCTACAGTCGTCATGGACGAAAGTAGCACACTGTCTTTGTACATTAGGTTGTATTATTACTATTTATAGTTTGACTGACTAGCGCACTAGGCTTATTAAGCGGTTAAGTCTCAGATAAATTAACTACTGGTTTATGAAATAATAATTACAATTCAAGGACATGCAAGGTGTTTTGAATTTAATTGTAATTGTAATTGCATTGAATTTAAGTATTATGAACAAACATCTTTCAAGCATGTATGTGGCTTCAAATCATGTTACACAACTATTACATAACAATGAACAACCACATAATTCAATATTATTATTATCTATTATAGGTGATGTGTTTCAGGAAAATGAGTCATAAGTTGCAAAATTGATATTTTTCAAAGTATTTTTTTCACAAGATCACATTATTGGAATGTTCTGATTTTTGGGGGGTTCATCACTTATAGTTATATCAATCGATGTATCAAATTTCAGTACAATGTATGTAATATATCCTTTCGTTTTAAAGGTCCTCATATGGACTACATTTAGTTACTTTAGTGTTTATTGACCCCCAGAAATATTGGAAACTTTTTTTTTAAAACGAAAATATCAAACTTAAAATCTAGAAATACCTATAAGATTATTAGACCGTTTACTATCATTGGAACCGGCTTGATCCCTTCTTTTCAAATATGTGGATATCTCAAAATCTATTTTTTGCGACTTATGACTCATTTTTCTGAAACACATCAAAATTAATGTATTGGGATATCTAATATGCATATGGAAGGTCAGGTAGCATAGGGGGTCTGGTCTGCAAGAACACCATCAACCAATCAGCAATAGGGGACTTGCATATGTCTCACTGCGCATGTCTACTGCAGTGCATGCTGGGATGAATTCTGTTAAAATCTGCCATACAAATATTTGGCAAGATATTATCGAAAATTGTAAAAATGTTTTCACTAAAATATAACTTATATAAATTATTCATGAAAACCAAATGCATGATGGGAGAGACAGGACATCTGTTATGGAAACATGTAAAACACGTGGATATTGACATTAGAGCATTAATAAATATTCCATGCTGAATATGGCATGTTTTCTATAGATTTTAGACTGTACCCTTAGTCCCATAATTCCATGCGAATCAAGATTCAAAATGGCGGCTATGCAAAACCCCTATTACCACTAAGGATCAATCACCAATACATAACTATATGTTTACCATAATCTCCCTTTTAGTGAAATATGGTATTGTAAGCTTGCAAAATACTCTTTTAGTCACTCGTTTTTCTTGTTGGGGAGGATGGTGGGGATTCCCCTTTTTTCTTTTTTAGGATTCCCTATTTTTGTTTTGTATGTCTGTAGCTTCTCATTTTGGTCTGGGAAATTCGTGATAGGGTCAGGTTTCGTGCTTACTGACACTGGTCAATTAGCCAGTTGGAGTCTACTCCTACTGACCACACTGACCTATGGGTCGGATTTTCAGAAAATGTACAATTGGCAGCTGTATACATTTAGGAAATTCTGCTAAATTAGGATGCAATCTGGTCAATACTAGGTAAATTCGAGTATATTTGGCATTGCATTGATTCTAGCAATCTGTTTGGTTAGGTTGAACTGTATTTTGAACATTGTTTTTGTCTGAAATTTGGGTTATTTGAGAGGATTGGCGAAGGTGAATTGTACATTTTCTGAAAACTTGACCCATATACCGTCTCCCACAAACCCTGATGGAATTGAAATAAAAATGTGCCCCCTCTCTTGGTCATCATGTCAGTGTATGTACCAACCTCTAAATATTGTTATAGGACAGGTTATTATAAAGAACTAAAGCACAGAACATCGACACATCCCTACAAATTTAGAAAACCGGGTAAAATTACATTCCCAGCTATGCATGCACAAATCAGACACACTTGATTCTTTGTACACCCGCACTCACTGTGCAAATCATTGATGAAAAAATTCTTAGCTTTACTCGAATTCTCTTCAATAGATTGGTATCTCCTAAAGGGATGGTGACTTAAGGCCAAAAAAAATAGGTGTGTTTCCGATTTATCTGGCTGATAACTAGGTAGGGGGGTGGTAACTCTTTTTTTTTTCTTAATTTTTTTTTGGAAGCCACCTCCCAGGAACTGAAAAAAATGTCTATTTCATAACAATAGTTGTTTCAAACATGGGAAATGTGCTTTTTGACAGTTCTGGGTTAGGAAAACCCGTTTTCCTGCTTTCATAAGCTTTTTTTGTCAAAAAATCCCCCAAAAGTAAGATATGATTTTTTTAAAAATCAGGTATGGTAAAAAAAAGTTAGGTAGGGTAAGGTTTTTCTAGGTAGGGGGGGGGGGGGGTAAATCGGAAAAACACCTATTTTTTGGGGGGCCTAAGGTTAGTCGTTATATTTTAGGTATCTTCACAGCTGAGAATGTATCTTTAAAGGACCTTGTCCACTAAGCCGATTCTCATGCAATTCTCACAGAATGTAGTGGAAAAGGGTCCTCTCTGGTGCAAAATCACATTAGAATTGGCTTAGTGGACTAGGGCATGTTTACCAGAGATGCAGCTACATACTAACCTCATCACTCCTGTTGGAAATGGTTCTACGCCTCACAGTCTCCCCTGTTCCTGTCCCTCCACCCAGGCGCTCATTGGTGAAGCCATTCTGCCCGTTCATCCTCTTTATCTCCTCCAGTCTCTTGATCTGGATCTCTTTGGGAGAAGGCTTGTTGTTGTTGTTCTCTGTGGGTGGGTTCTCCACCTGTATCTTGATCATGTTCTCTGTCATGTCAGTGGCCCCGGTCTCCTCTGTGTCATCTGTGTCTGTGCTCTCATCATTTGCAATTAGATCCTTGAAAATGAAGATGGATTTTGAGATATCATCATATTTGAAAAGGTGAGATCAAGCAGATTCCAATGGTGGTAAATGTTATGTAACATTACGAGTATTTCTATATTTTAGATTTGATATCTTTATTTTTGTAAAAAAAAAACGGTTTGCAATATTTCTTGGTGGACATTTACTAGTCACTAATGTACACTATAAGATGACCTCAAAACGCATAAATATATTTAGTACACTGTTCTGGAATTTAGCAAATGTATTCATGCTACAAACAGCAATAAGCAGTCCAAAAATGAGAACATTCTCACAAAGGCATCTAGTGAATAAAACACTTTGACAAATATCAAGTTTGCGACTTGTGACTCATTTTTCTATAACACATCACAAATAATGAATCACCACAATGGCTGAGAATGTAGCTTTAAGACAATACCCAATATATATGCTTGAGTAGACAATATATGGATGTCAAGTGTTTTGACATCTATACCATGAAGCAAAATTGGTGAAGAACCCCAAAATTGATTAAATAGCCCTGGGAACTCTTCTTTTAATAAGCGTAAAATCCTGGGTTTACCTTGAGTTTCTGCATTTGTTTCCTCCTCCATTTTCTCCTCATCTTCTCCATATCTTTAAAGGTGAGTGGTCTGTACAGGGCTCCCAGTACTATACCATTGAGTACAATGGCGGCCACGATCCACTGGGCACCCCTCCACCCATAGCTGTCTATCAGGTACTTACACAGCGGTGCGAATATGAACGCTCCTAGAGGTTAGAATGCAAGAGAGCTTTAATATGGGACAAGTTTTAAAGAATATATGTGATGTGTTTCAGGAAAATGAGTCATAAGTCGCAAAATTGATATTTTTCAAACTATTTTTTTCACAAGATCACATTATTGGAATGTTCTAAATTTTGGAAGGTTTATCACTTATAGTTATATCAATCAATGTATCAAATTTCGGTACAATCTATGTAATATATCCTTTCGTTTTAAAGGTCCTCATATGGACTACATTTAGTTACTTTACTGTTTATTGACCCCCAGAAATATTGGAAACTTTTTTTTTAAACGAAAATATCAAACTTAAAATCTAGAAATACCTATAAGATTATTAGACTGTTTATTATCATTGGAATCGGCTTGATCCCATCTTTTCAAATATGGGGATATCTCAAAATCTATTTTTTGCGACTTATGACTCATGACTTATGACTCATGACTTATGACTCCTGAAACACAAGACATATTTGCAACCCATGTATTAGAGTTTTTTATCTATATCCCAAAATGTTGAATATCATTAGTGACTGTCTTGAATAGTCAGCTGGCTGTAGCCACCTAAGGCAGAGACTAAAAGGATTAATAACCCCCATTTCGGGCCTGCTGGTGCACCAGCAGACCCCCAATGTTGGTCTTTAATCCTTTAATAAATCTTAAATCTAATATGGATGTTCTTATGGAACAGACCTCTCATCTTATTTATTGTTTTTGGTTCGTCTTTGTTGTTGGCAGTCTAAATTTCCTTTGTTTAGCTATAAACTATATATACATATACTATATACTATGAATATGTTAGATTCATAGTAATTCAATTGTTCAATTTTTATCTAAACGTGATCTACTACTGTTTGCTGCTGTGTTATTATTGTATTTCATGCTATCTATATTTCTTCTAAGACACCTATGAACCGAAATGCTTTTTAACATCAATGATATAAAAGCTCATTTTAAGCGAATTGGAACTAATCTAATATTTGCAGCGATGGTCCTAACTTACAACCATCATAGCAAATAAACTTAATGAACATACAATATTCAAATGTAACCTGGGAACCATGGTAACTTTGAAAGAAGAAATGTGTTCCCTATATGGACGTCAAGTGTTTTGACATCTATACCATAAAGCAAATTTGATGAAGAACCCCAAAATTGATTAAATAGCCCTAATTTTCACGAGGCGAAAGTTGGCAGATTAAGGCTGCGATTCGACTGGCTCGCTCTTTTGGCCCGCTCTTCATATGCTCTTTCATTTTCCAAGAGCGCCTAACAAGCGAAGTTTGAGCGAAACCAGAGCAGTCTAATAGATTAGGTTACTGCGCTTTCTATACGCTCATAAAATTTGACATTGGCGCTTCTTTTTGACGTTGCGCTAATATCTGCCGTGTTTGATATGAGCGCAGCAACACAACGCTCTTTCTGCCTGTTAAAGAAGCGGACCAAGAGCGCAGTGAGAGCACACCAATGCATTTGCTATTGAATTCTGAAGGAAACAAGTGGACCAGTAGAATCCTTGAAGCCTTGTGCAAATTATTGGCCACATCTTGAAAGTTTGTGCAAAATATCATGATCTCCCCCCCCCCCCCCTCCCACACACAGACACACTTCATCATTGTAGTTCTGAGTCTGTGCAAAAAAGATGCCCCCCCCACACACACACACACTCACACACTTTTAGAGTCTGCACAATAAAGGTGCCCCGCCACCCCCACCCCCCCACCCCAATGGCTAAAAATGAACAGTCCCTAAAAGTGAGAATATAACCTTACCTATACCAGACCCACACGTGGCAATGCCAGTGGCAAAAGCTCGTTTTTTGTCAAAGTAAAAACCGACGATAACAATGGAGGGCAGGTACATGAGTCCAAAACCGATGCCTGTGAAAATACAATAGTACATCCAATTACACAAACCAAAAAAAAACAAAAACAAAATAAAATTACACAAAGCTTTCAGTCTAAAACAAATTAAGCATTATACTTATAATGGTCATGATGCACTGTTAGAATGATATAGGAATCTGACTTTGACTTGTATATATATTCAAGCTCAATATCTTCTGCCAGACGCAATGTGATGTTATCAAACATTTGTTTTTATTATAACTGTTTATTCGGCCTTATGCCACTAATTTATGATCAAGTATATATGGGTCAGATCTTCAGAAAATGTACAATTGGCAGCTGTACATATTTAGGAAATTCTGCTAAATTAGGCTGCAATTTGGTCAATACTAGGTAAATTCGAGTATATTCGGCATTGCATTGACGCTAGCAATCTGGTTGGTTAGCTTGAACAGTATTTTGAAGTTTTATTTCGTCTGAAATTTGGGTTATTTGAGAAGATTGACGAAGTTGAATTGTACATTTTTTAAAAATCTGACCTATATATGTATGTGATTAGCATGGATGATCACTATTATAATAATCAGATTGATTTTTTTTCGAACATCTTATTTGATATCGGTATGGCTAAACGTTGCCAATAAAAACATTAAACATTAGATTCGGTAAATTTGAAATGACATTTATCATAATATCAAATAGTTGTGTAGCTTTCCCAGTATACTGTACACAGTTTACACAATCTAAATAACATAATATTAAGTGCAAGCATACCTCCGAGCACACCATATGTAGCGATGAGTGCATCAACATTGGGTGAGAAAGTGGAGAGGAAGAAGGCAGTAGCAGAGATGAGGCTACCAGAGATAGCCACGGCCCGGCACCCAAACCTGTTGCACAGAGCGCCCACTATCGGTCCTGTCAAAGAACAACAATTAACCATTAAAGGGTGGTCTCCACTGGCTGCGGTAAGCTCTGCGGTAAGCTCTGCGGTAAGCTCTGCGGTAAGCTCTGCGGTAAGCTCTGCGGTAAGCTCTGCGGTAAGCCTTGCTATGGTGCTCTGATGGTGACAAGTGGCGAGGTCCTGCCTATATCATTCACTGACCATGTAGGCAGGACCTCGTCATTCCTCACCACCTACAGAACCAACACAAACCATCACAAGGCTAACCGCAGAGCTTACCGCAGCCAGTGGAGGCCACCATTAAAGGTGCTCGTTCTCACTTAACATCAGTCAACAAATAAAGATGTTCTGCTTTTTGTTCTGATTATTTTGACATACACATCTGAAGGCGTTTTGACCCAAAATGTGAAGGATTTCCTCCAGTTGGTTTTGCAGTATATTCCTTAGTAAACTTTTACAATGTGTATTCTTTGAAAAGAAATAGTTTTTGCTGGCCTTGTACATTTAAATTTTTTACAAAAACGCATAAATACAATGGTGATTATTGTGATAAATTTCATAAACACACATTCAGCACCAATGCTTGGAGAAGGGGTATTGCCACTGCATGTAGGCAAATATAACTAAACTAAAGGGCCTGGTCCACCAAGCCGATTCTTATGCGATTTTACGCCGCACAGGACTCTTTTACACTAAGTTCTATGAGAATCGGCTCAGTGGCCCTTTATCTCAGGCCCTTTATCTATTCTGTTTATGCAACTTGTCCAACTTACCCATGACCATGTAGGTTCCATTGAGTACAGATCCAATCCATGCTGTTTTCCCTTTGCTTTCTTGAAAGTATCGCAGAAATTCCAGCATAAATATTCCAAAGGAAAAACACACACCATCTACAATGACACTGGAATATAAAACTTATTAGATTAAGTTTGGGAAGATTAACGTCTTAAATGTGGGCAAATGTGATCCATTTGCTTGTCCCACATGATAACATTGGATGATACATAGTTATGGATTGGTATACTTGTAAAGGAACATTTAATCCTTATAAGGAACTACTTTTTATTTGGAAATTGAATTATTATGTCCCGAGTTATTGAGAATATATAAAGGAACTGCCACTTCATTTGATACCGGGTATACCCAAAAGAAATATCACCTTGTTTCAACTACAATCAAAACTGACATATTGAAATCTGGTGAGTATAATTGGTGTTTTTAGGTGGTAGGGATATCTATGATACCAGTCAGAAGGAATATGAGTTAAGAAACAGTTAAAAAAAAGACTAACTAAACAGATACATTAAGCACAACGACATATCAATCTAATTTGCTGTTATCTAGGTTAAGTTAAAGAGTAGTTCTTCAAACATTCTCTTTCATATTCTTTTGATCCTGGTAATATGTGTCATTTTCATTTGGTGATACAAATTGTGGTGATGCAAGAAAGTCAACAAGATAATTTTTAGGCAATTATATATAAATGTAGTCATTGATACGTAATAATAATACACTTTTATTTACGTAACACAAATACAATATTATAGTTTAATATACTTAGGAGAAAATACAATTATTTTGTCTCGAACACAACACAAATGTCTTAGCCTAAATATAAACTTTAAACAACAAGTATGCAATAGTGTAAAGTCTGAAGATAAATTCAAATAACAAAATTATGGGTAAATCTACATATATATATCGACTAAAAGTTAGTCAACCTCCATATTGTAACTGTTTCCCAACTACTCTAGTTTGTAAAACTATAATTTTAAGCTTAAATTGAAATACCAAGATCAAAACCTTAATTACAACAACTGAATTTATAGGTTGTTACCTCATGTGTATGATGATTCATGTAATCTTAACATTCCCTTTTGTTTAAAAACTGTATGTTAACTGGGCCAACTGAAGAAACCCTCCCTGGGATGTTGCAAACCCAGTATAAATGAAATATATATTATTTATATGGGTCGGATTTTCAGAAAATGTACAATTGGCAGCTCCACACATTTGAGTCAATTCTACAAAATTAGGCTGCAAGTTGGTCAATACTAGGTAAATTCGATAATATTTGGCATTGCATTGATTCTAGCAATCTGTTTGGCTGGTTTGAACTTCATTTTGAACTATAGTTTCGTCTGAAATTTGGGTTATTTGAGAAGATTGGTGAAGTCGAATTGTACATTTTCTTCAAATCTGACACATATAAAAGAAGTACCTACCTGGTGAGGAAGGAGCCCAGCAGTATGACCCAACCCCAGCCTCCATCAGGAGCTATGGGTTCTCTATCATCCAGGGTAGGCTTCCTACTGGGGCTCTCCGACCGCTTCTTCTCCTCTTCACCCATCTCTATGCACTATAGCACTGGCTGAAACAGTATTAAGGGTGGTCTCCACTGGCTGCAGTAAGCTCTGCGGTAAGCTCTGCGGTAAGCCTTGCGATGGTGCTGTGTTGTTGAGGAGTGGCGAGGTCCTTCCTACATCGTTCACTGACCATGTAGGCCAGGACCTCGTCATTCCTCACCACCTACAGAACCAGCACAAACCATCGCTAGGCTTACCGCAGAGCTTACCGTAGCCAGTGGAGACCACCCTTTAGCATTATTACACTTCTGTCTTTTACTTGCCTTTATATCACAATAAATCACTGCGATTTTGCGCCGCAGAGGACTCTTTTCCACTAAATTATGCTAGAATCGCATAAGAATCGGCTTAGTGGATTAGGCCCTTAAAAACTTGTTATCGCAGTGGCAACATGCATATTTGCAAGAAAGCACATATTTTTTCCATTTGCCATTTCATATGCCATCGATCTGTTAGATTATGTTGTATTATAGCACCAACACCTATTAACACCCGTTAGGAGAATCTTTGTCAGATGGTAGTAATATTTTGGAGGGTAGGGTGGGGGTTGTAGTCTACTGGTAAAGGGTTGGGAGAGTTCCTATGTATACACATTATATACATACCTCAGTCTTCAAGAGCAGCTAAGATCATCTTCCTTTTAGAATAATACAATGCACATAATCCCAGATCCAATCCCGAAGTTATCACATTTTTTTCGTGTTGGAAACCACCGTAGTTCTTCTGAAAAGATAACCAATAATTGCTGTTTCATTTCTCTGCTGTGATTACAGCCAGTTTAGCAGGAGAATAATGGTATGGTTCTTCTAGAATGATCCAGAATAGTCTATTGTATCAATTTCCAATTACCTTTCCAGCTGGACAGCTGAAAATATCACGAAAAATATGTGAAATTTTGCTCAGTAAAATGTATTTTTATAAAATGATTACTGGGTAGAGATTTCCATTAATAATTCTTGTTGACCTTCTCTTTTATACCTCCCAACATTTCAGTATGTTTTGCTCATTTTATATTGGACAGATAATGAACAGTCTAGGGTCAGAACCGACAGAAATCACTTCAAGTTCAGGGAAAGCCATAGGATACCTATCACTCCCGATGGCAAACGCCCTTAAAGTGACACATGCCACTGAGCTCCCGATTTGGGGAAAGTTTGCCTGAATTTCAACTATGTTCTAGATTAGTATATTTGTAATGTATACCCGGGAGCATTAATGTAGGAATTACATATATTGTGTGTATTTAAGAGTTTAAAACTCCAATTTTGTAGGGTGCTGGAGTCACCCTACCCAACTGCCAGACAGTTAGGGAAGGTCCCCGATGCCTCTTATCTTAATGAGTTAAGTGATACCAGCTGGATGGGACAGGGTAGATATGTCACTATGTAACTCTTGCCTCGCTCCTACTTCACCATGCACTGAGGGCAGCACCTTATGGTCAAGTTACTTCTCTCTCAGATTTGAATTCCTCAATGGAATCTCTGCCACATTCTTCGTTAACAAATATCAATTAATCTAAGGAATATATAGAGTTGGTATTCCACACAAATGTTCTTACTTGTGCAGGTAATCGAAAACTACAAACATATTTCTAAATGATATATAGTCAAATAGTGACCTTAGCCACTTTAAAACTTCCATTAGGACGGTATAGTGGTTGGCCTACTCCTGGGCCAGGAAAGCTATTAGTGCAGGATGCATACCGATATGACATACCAATCCTATCTGATCTGATAGGCTCTGAGCCTAGACTGAAGATATTGACGAATTATGTAATACTCGGATAAAATATGGATCAAATACCAGCGGTCATTATCTGTAACAGAAAAAATAAACCTAGTTCAAGGAGGAACTTAGAGCTTCATTCTCACCTGTTATGGCAAAATAAATCTTACCAAATTCCCTCATAATTTATTATGACTTAATAGGAATACATTTCTCAATAGTCTCCTACTGTTATATGTTCATACAAGAATTTAAGGTTTATCCCAACATTTTCCAGAACCATGTAGTGACACTTCGAGCCAGGTGCGAGGTGAAAATCATCCATATACTATATGTGCATGATCCTCGTTTGAACAGGGATGGCAAAGGCCAAAAAGGCTTAAAGTGCCTTTCCGTCTCTTTTTCTCTGTCTCTCCCTTCTTCTCTATCTCTATTTCCTGGGTATGATCCTAAACTGCCTCCCTCTCAGCTCTCCCGCCCTTGATATAACACTTCAAAGTGTTGATAAGGGCATAAAGCAACCAATCTCACTCACTCACCTATATTTCTGTGTTCATAAGATTATCCTATTGAGTAGCATGTCTACTGCTATACTTGAAACTGTCCACCCAGAAATATTGCTAATTTGTTTCCAAACCTAAAACATAGAGGTACCTATTAGGTTGTCTTAATGGTAACCTGGTCGTGGAATCCGCCTGACCTCACCCTTTTAATAAGATGATATCACAAAATCTTATTTTTTTGCGACTTATGCCTCATTTTTCTGTGACACAATAATATTTAGAAATTAAATTTATTAAGGCTATATGTGTCACTAGTGTATAATATTCAATTTCTGGTCATTTATAGGTATCGTCTGAAAATCCCAGCGGTTCTTAGTGAAATAGCGGTTCAATTCTGCTCATATCTCTGGATCTTATCCTTATATCACTTTCCTACAAACAATCATTGAAAGAGGAAAGTTAGATTATGTCTGAACAATAATGTGTGACTTTGTGTGGACACCCAGAACTGTGGACAAGTCACATAATGATCGGATTATACAGTGAATTATGTCAAGCCTGGAAGCTCTTATCTTGGTTCATCCCATATCTCAAGCCGGTAACTCATCTGATCTGCTGGGCTTTCTCTCATACAGGCATGGACACATTGATATGGGTCAGATTTTCTGAAAATGTACAATCTTCAGATCAACGCATTTAGTAAATTCTGTTAAATTAGGCTGCAATTTGGTCAATACTAGGTAAATTCGAGTATATTTGACATTGCATTGATTCTAGCAATCTGTTTGGTTAGGTTGAGCTGTATTTTGAACTTTACTTTCATTTGAAATTTGGGTTATTTGAGATAATTGGTGAAGTTGAATTGTACATTTTCTGCAAATCTGACCCATATGGCTCATCAGATCTGATCGTTATTCACCAACTGTTTTGTAATCCACCTCTTACGTTTTTATTGAAAGAAAAACAATGTAAACCGATAGCGACACATTAACCCGATGAGGTGACCAACCACCCATTCATATTCATTTATGCTGGGATTTTCATATTTTGTTTTGTATTTTTTCCTAAATTGCCATTCAGAACCCTTTCAAACCTATCCAATCTCCCTTCACTTCTGTTGTTGACAAAATCCCCAAGCCTCAGAGCCCAGTAGATTTCATGAGACTTTGCCCAGTGTCCCAAACCCCTATAACAAGAGTGTTAATGCCTCAATCATGTTTAGTTGAGAATTGCCACAAGATTTATAAGCATGATCATTGGAATTGATTTGATTTTTGATTTTGAAATTTTTTTATTCAGGACACAGACATTTCCATACAGCAGTATGAATATTCCCAGAATAGCCTGAGTTTTAATTACTTTTAAGTTACATCAAGATATTAATCATAAATTTCATACACGAAAAGAGAGTAAATAAAATATAAAAAAGAATCTAATCTAATTCTACAACACTAAATTTTTAATTAACCATTTTACCTACTTAGTGACTGATCAAACTATACAACTTTACTGTTACTCCCAATAGTAGTACAGTGATACAAATGGGTACCTATCTGATTAATATACAGATAGTTTAAGTATAGATCAGGCTAATTTCTTAAAAACAGTAGTACATATAAAAACAACAATTACACAATGTTCCGCGTCGTGCTCTTACATACTGACCATTGAATATTCCATTTCTCGTTAAATTATAACTTTTACAATATTACAAAGACAAAGATCCTTTCAAGAGAAGTGTTAAAAATATAGTATACGATCGATTTAACAACAGGAATGAGATATGGAATAATCCAGATATTCTTTTCATGATTACATCAAGCTCGTCTAGACACATATATTGGATTTATTTTGTATATCTGATAGAGAGAAGGCTATTTCCCTACTAAATTGTGATGTGTTCCAGGAAAATGAGTCTCAAGTCGCCTTAAATGGTATATCTCAAAGTGCTATACAGAAGATTTCTTTGTAGGAATGTATTCATTTTTTTAGGTGCTAAACGTAGTAGCATAAATATAAGTACCACATTTCAAGACTGTGTATAAAATATAGCTACGCATATCAAAGGCCTTTCTATAGAGTACATTTAGCTACTTCACAAGTAATTTCCACCTAGAAATATTGTAAACTCTTTTTCACACGTAACTATGATAAACTTAAAATATGGAATTATGTAATAGCTGTCCTAATGTTTACCATCATTGAAATGTGCTTGACCTCACCTTTTCAAATATAATGTATTTGTATTTAAATTTTTTATTCAGACAAAGGCATTGTGTACAAGTACATTATTCTCACAGTTTGCTGTATTCCATAATTTATTACAATTCTCAAAATTTTAGTGAGGATGTTGTTCACATAAATAATAATAATAGTATATATGATTATATAAAACCAATGTAAAACCATAATTATTATCGATAAGATAGATGTATAAAAACAAACACCAACGCGTTGTTCAACATCATGACAATCCTTATAGTTTACAAAGCGATTTCTAACCATTTATACATTCCAAAAAATGATATCGCAAAATCCATTTTCGCGACTTGTGACTCATTTAACATATCACAATGGTATGTCAGAGTGCCATTATAATTCCACTAGGACTGTAAATCGGCATTATAATCCCATTAGAACGCCTAGTCCTAGGTCAGGAAACCGATTAGCGAAGTAGGTGTCCAGTTACTGACATACCATTCTTATCTGATATGAGGGTTTGAGGCCTGGACTGCTTTTGCCGAATAAATACATTTTAAACATTAACTAATAATAATTGGATAAAGTGACATCGGGTAAAGTCGTTGTTTACACTCACCTTAGATCTGTTTTAATCTTTTAGCCACCTTAGATCTGTTTTAATCTTTTAGCTCACGTTGGTGACTCCTCCAGCTAGTGCTGCATGTGTAATATATCCAAGGTGTCCTCCTCCTCCTCCTCCTCTCTCGTGCCTCCTCCAATGTCAAAGTAATCCCTATACTTTGTAACAAATCACACATGCACAAACATCAGTTCGTCAAAGCGAAGCCTGTCCTTGAATCCTTAGTAGCCACAGACAACAGAGAGAGACAGACAGAGAAGAGTGAAAGGCTCCAAAAAAGGTATTGCAGTGAGTAGGAGATGAGTGAGAAATAAAGCAATGATTGTCTGTGGTGGATGATGTAAAAATGAGACGAACAGCTGATCGGGACACGTCGGCGTACCTGGGCACAATAATCGTTATTGTAATAAGGAGATAAGGCATCTCATCTTATCTCTATATGGCTCTTGGAGATAGGCACAATGACTACCACAAAGGGCTACCTATTTTAGTGCTAGGTAAGTACGTCTGACCTATAGGGCCCTACCTGGTGTGTTAGGGGGGTCTAGCGATCTCCTGTGAGTATTTCTCTGATTTAAAGTTGCATTCTTAGTCAATTTCAGAATTAAAGAAATGATTTATCCATTTTTTAGGTCATTATGAAGGCCATCTATATCGAATATTTAATCATTTTCTCCTGAAATGTTGGAAACTTAAATAATAAAACAGACCCATCCTAAAAACCCAGCTTCTCCTGTGAGTATTTCTCTGATTTAAAGTTGCATGCTTAGTCAATTTTAGAATTAAAGAAATGATTTATTCATTTTTTAGGTCACTATGAAGGCCATCTATATCGAGTATTTAATAATTTTCTCCTGAAACGTTGGAAACTTAAATAATAAAACAGACCCATCCTAAAGTCCCAGCTTCTGCTCCCGTTTGTTTTTTTACTTGATCTCCCTCTTGATTTAATAATTTGTTGACAAGCCAAATTGTTCTTAAAGCAGCTGAATAAACTTCTCTCTTTATCGGTTTTTTAAAGTCTGATTCTGAGAAATTTGTCTCAAGAGGCTTACAAATAAATAATTTCAAATAATTTCTTAAATGGTTTTATTTAAACAGGTTTTATCCCATTGGTGTTGCAATTACTCAGGAAATAACGCAGTGACATGCAGTGGCATTTATCATATACAATGTATTGCTGTCGATAAATATTAATGATATACAAGTGGAAAGTTAATAAAGCCATTGTCTTCGAAAATGTGACTTGTAACTCAATTGCCCCAACTTGTTGATCTTGAGAGTTCTTAGCGTAGGTGGGTGGGTGGGTGGGATAAACTCAAGAGGAGATGTTAATTCTCCAGTAGTTTGAACGGTCAGTTGGTAATGGTCAAGAGTCAGTAGATAGTGGTCAGTCATTGGTGCATCCCCACAATGGACCCCCAACTGGTTGATTGGGAACCAATGTGACAAGACAACATCTTACAAGATGCAGGCTGGGTTTCTTATGTCAATTAAGAGATAATACTCTGGTGATGTATGGATACAAGCAGATTCCAGTAATGCATTCCATTCCAAAGCAATTATCAGAATACAGTGCATTCCATTCCAAAACAATTATCAAATTTCAGTGCATTCCATTCTAAAGCTATTATCAGATTCCAGTAATGCATTCCATTCTAAAGCAATTATCAGATTACAGTGTATTCCTTTCCAAAACAAGTATAAGATCTTCATGAAGCCATTCCTACTCCTAAGGTTATAATGGTGGAATGGGTCTGTAAAATTACCATCTTTATATATATCAGGGAGAGGCATGCCAGTTCTCCAATCAATATAAGCAATCAATATATTGAATCATATACTGCTATATGGAGACGTCTAGTTGGTGGTTAATCAGTTGATCCTGGTTGTATTTGAGGGATTATCTTTTATCTGCAGGTTTCCTTATGCTGAGTACTTGATCAAGATTAGGCAGATGGAATGTGACCTGTTTTTGTACCAATACCTCCATTATCTACACAGGGAGTATAGCACAAAAATGTACTATCAAACTCCTTGCACTATTTCAATTGATAAAATGTTTAAATACTAAAGTTGTATATTTGTATTATTACATAATACATTATGTCATTCCAGAGACATGATTCGGGGGTGCTTGTTTGTCATGGATACATGTGACCCAAATGACGCAGTCTGGTTGGTTAGGACGTTGCACTGTTAGCAAAGACGAGGACGGGGAGGGTCAGGGGAGGGGGAGGGGGAGGACGGGGAGGGAGAGGGAGGGGGGGGGGAGAGGGAAGGGGCGGCGGTGAAATGAGATACATTTAAGAGACAGGGTAAGGAGGGGTAGGGAGGGAGAGATCGAAATATAGGGATAATAGAATGAGGATGAGGAGATGGGGATAAAGGGGGGTGGGGGTGGAATGGCTAAAGGGGAGGAGGGAAGCGAGAGTAGGGAGAGGGGGAGAGCGATGAGAGACTGCGAGAGAAAAGTAGACTGAGGGAGATGAAAATACAGAGGGAGCAGAAGAGAGAGAGGGTACGATCAAGATATATATATGGGTCAGATTTTCAGAAAATGTACAATTCAGATTTGCCAATCCTCTCAAATAACCCACATTTAAGACAAAAATGAGCTTCAAAATGCAGTTTACCATAACAGAACTGATACTTTAAATCAATGTGATACGAAATATACTCAGATATACCCGGTATTCATCATTTTTTAGTAGAATTTAGCAGAATTTCCTAAATGTGAGGAGCTGCCAATTGTACATTTTCTAAAAATCTGACCCATATCGAGGAAAGGTAGCCCAGGGAGGAGGGCAAGAGAGAAAGAGGAAGCGGGAGGGAAACAGATAGACAAGCAGAAAGGAGAGAAGAATGGAAAGAGTAGCTGTGGGAGAAGGAGGGTGAGAAAGCCTTGAAATACAGCCAATTCTTTGTTTGTTCAAATATTTTTTTATTCAGGTAGGTATATTGACAGTGACACACTGACATATAAAAATGCTTTTTGTTGTGTTCTGAACTTAATCGTATTGTATTACGTGGTGGGTTTGCTGAGATTTGCAGTTACCAATATTGTTATTTACACACATTCATATTTTAACAAGTTTAGAACAATTTGATATATGTGATCCGTTTCAGGAAAATGAGTCATAAGTCGGAAAAAATAGATTTTGAGATGTCATTATATTTGAAAAGATGAGATCAAACCGATTCCAATGATAGTAAACAGTCTAATAAAATAATAAGTATTTCTAGATTTTAAGTTTGATATTTTCGTTTTTGAAAAAAATGTTTCCAATATTTCTGGGGGTCACTAAACAGTAAAGTAACTAAATGTAGTCCATATGAGGACCTTTAAAACGAGACGATATATTACATAGATTGTACTGAAATTTGATACATCGATTGACATAACTACAAGTGACACACTCTCAAAAAAAACGCTTTGAAAAACACCAATTTTGCGACTTATGACTCATTTTCCTGAAACACATCACATATAGAGAGAGAAGGTATGAGGTGAATGTGGTGAACGGAATGATGGCCACTGCCCAGTTAATGATACACATATTATGTACTAAGGAGTGGTGAGGCTTGTAGTAATGATTACTATCCACAATATATGTAATATGCTTCAAGAAAAGGAGTCACAAAGTCGCAAAATATGATTTTGAGATATTATCATATTTGAAAAGATGAGATCAAGCCAATTCCAATGATAGTAAACATTAAGACATTTAATGAGTATTTCTATATCTTATGTTTGATATTTTTATTCAAATAGTTCAAATAGTTAGTTTGCGATATCTTTGAGTGGGAAATTACTAACTGAAAAGAAACTAAATATACTCTACACGATGACCTTAGAAATACAAGATACATTTATAACACTGTGTTGAGATTTGGTACATGTATTCATGCTACTAGCAGCTATATGAACGCTAAAGATGAAAATATTCTAAGCAAGGGTTCTTGTGAATAATCTATTTTGAAAAATGTCAATTTTGTAATTTATGACTCATTTCCCTAAAACAAATCACATATGTGGGTCAGATTTTCAGAAAATGTACAATTCACCTTTACCAATACTCTCAAATAACCCAAATTTCAGATGAAAATAAAGTTGAAAATACAGTTCAACCTAACCAAACAGATTGCTAGAATCAATGCAATGCCGAATATACTCGAATTTACCTAGCATTGACCAAATTGCAGCTTAATTTGGCAGAATTTACTCAATGTGTACAGCTGCCAATTGTACATTTTCTGAAAATCTGACCCATGTGCTTGACTGGCCCCTTTTAGAATGTCAACCCTCGCAAACGGGTCAAAATAAATTGACAAATCAGTTTGGGATCAATACAATGATTTTTAATCGGGTCTCAACGAGCTGAAGAACAGAATGGGTTCTTCAAGCCCATCTCGACCCGACTATACTTCTACATCGTGCCATCTTATTGTTATTTATCTAATATTATTGCTGATCAACCATCTATTGTAAGTACTATTTGTAGATATTGTATCTGATCCTGAACATTGTAAAGTATAAGATTAATCTACAGTAACATAGTGTTAACACACCCAAAGTACTTGTAATGTCAATAATGATGTTAGAACTAAGCGTACTGGTGTAAATTTAAACACTTAGAACCTTTCATCTAGATACGGAGATTGTTTAGTAATACTCATAATGTAAATTGCATTGTGTAATCTATGTCTGATTGTATACGTTTTATTTTGTGTCAGAGACGGTCTTGGGCCAGGAGGAAGAACTAATTTTAGCTTGCTAAGATTAGAACTGTACGTCCTATTCATGTACCTGACAAAATTGAATAAAAAATCTCTCTCTATATATATATCTGTTATAAGAATCGTGGGCTGTGCTTTGTACAGTTTGCTAATAATGTGTTTATTTTGGATGGCTGAGGACTGACAGTTTTCAATATTACAGAATTCCCTTTCGTTTATTTTGTATCTTTGTTTTGTTTTAAGATTTTTTATTCAGCAAGACATTATGCAATTAATACGCTATTCTCAGTACAAGCTGATTTAAATTACATTGTTAGAAAAAGGAAAATTTCATAATCAAGACATCAAGACATCATGACACAATTATAGATTATAGATAATTATTAGAATAAAGCTATAGATGTTACACAAAGTCATATGAAACAAAATATAAAAAGAAAGACATTACAAATATAGCTTCAGAATACAAATTAAACCACATACCCGGGACTGTGTCCTATGCATGACCTGCAAGTTTAGACGCTTAATTAAACAAAGAAGTATCCAAAATATACAAAAAATTCTAAGTCAGTTTATGTTACGAGAAGTGACCTCCACCTGAGATCCCCAATACGTCTGTATTAGTATGACTACATATAATTTAATAGGAAGTGGATCTCGGTATAGAGTCAGTAAGTGGACTAGAGATCCATTTTAAGATAACAAACATCATGGATTTCTGAATCTGTGTCCTATCTTCATTTGTATCTATTTATGACTATAGCACATACCTACACCATATATTACATGATATTCCAACGCTATGATCCAAACAGTCTAGGCTAACAGCCTAAGATCAGATAAGAATGGTATCCCAGTTATTTGGCACCTAGAGTAGGTGTCTTAATGGGATTGTAATGGTATGTTGCGGTTTAGAGCCAGAGGCTTTCCCTCAGTTTGGAGGGACTCTCTCAACTCTGAGCCTACACTGCAAACACACCTCCTAGATAAAGGGGTCCTCCAATCAGTATTTTAACTTTTTATTATTATTCAGAACAATATTTTGTTGGTACTAGGATTTGAATTTCCTCCTTTCCTCTGGGGTTTTCCCCGTTTTTAAAAAAAAATGCAATAAAGAACGATCAAGACGTACCTGGGTAAAATCGGTTGGCGGAAGATACCCCGTAGTGTTAGTACAGAATCTTTGTTCTTGTAGCACCTTTTCTTTAGGGCATGTAAATTTAGAGAGTGAAACATCCTGTGGGGCCTGAAAGGAAAGGGAAATTGTGTGTGGAAAAGAAACTACACCAGGCAGGCATACAAATTCCTACACACCATGTTGTTGTGCCGGTTCTGTAGGTGGAGAGTGGTAATGAGGTCCACCCTACATGGTTCACTGGCCTATAGGGGATTTGCATGGCCGCTATTTTGAATCTTGATTCCCATGGAATTATGGCACTAATGGTACAGTCTAAATCTATAGAAAAAATTCCATGTTCTGCATGGAATATTTATCAATATTCTAATGTCAATATTCATATATGTTATACATGTTTCCATAACAAAAGACTTTCCCATCATGCATTTGGTTTTCATAGATCATTTCCCGGGCGGTAATATTGGTGAAAACATTCTTGCAATTTTCGATGAAAGTGTTTGTATGTCAGATTTCAACAAAATCCATCCCAGGATGCACTTAATAGACATGCGCAGTGGCACATGCAGATCCCCCTATTGATTTGGTTAGAATCTGAACCTGCCCACCATTGACTGTATACTATTCCTACCAACTGGGAATTTCATAAGAGGAGGAATTTCCACAAAATATTCCTTTCCTTAGCTTATATAACAGGCAACAGTACCGACAATGATAAGTACATGTTTTTATCTATATGGGTCAGATTTTCAGAAAATGTACAATTGGCAGCTCTACACATTTAGTAAATTCTTCAAAATTACGCTGCAATTTGGTCAAAACTAGGTAAATTCAAGTATATTCGGCATTGCATTGATTCTAGCAATCTGTTTGGTTAGGTTGAACTGTATTTTGAACTTTATTTTCCTCTTAAATGTTGGTTATCTGAGAGGATTGGTGAAGGTGAATTGTACATTTTCTAAAAATCTGACCCATATAAGTAATACCAAGTAGTTGAAAATAATGAAAGGACAACAACCGACTATCTTTTAAAGTTATTATCAATTATTTGTATACTTGTAATCTTCCAAAATTTACAGTTGAGTTATAAACAGGCATGCACAGTGTACAACGAGACTTTTATATGTGTCAGATTTTCAGATAATGTACAATTCGCCTTCACCAATCCTCTCAAATAACTCACATTTAAGAGAGAAATAAGCTTCAAAATGCAGTTTGATATAACAGAACGTATACTTTAAATCAATGCGATACCAAATGTTCTTAGATATACTATGTATTTATCATTTTTCAGCCTTATTTAGCAGAATTTCCTAAATATGTAGTGCTGCCAATTGTATATTTTCTGGAAATCTGACCCATAATCAAGTGATGACATTTACATATCAAGATATGGGCTCACGGGAGATAATCCATATAGAATAACCATGGTCTTTCACCCACTGCTGTGTCTAACTTCACCTGATTCTATGGAACAAAAATGCTACTCGAGACTCGAGACTATAGATAGGCCTTTTGTTGAAGCAACAATACTATAGAGAAAAGCAAGATAAAAACATAAGTGGGTCAGATTTTCAGAAAATGTACAATTCAACTACGCCAATCTTCTTAAATAACCCAAATTTCAGACGAAAATAAAGTTCAAAATGCAGTTCAACCTAACCAAACAGATTGCTAGAATCAATGTAATGCCAAATATTCTCGAGTTTACCTAGTATTGAACAAATTGCTGCCTAATTTGGCAGAATTTACTAAATGTGTACAGCTGACAATTGTACATTTTCTGAAAATCTGACTCAAATAGAGGGCAATCCAGGGCAGCTATGACATAGATGGGCTGAGATTGAGAGTGAGTGGAGGGGTGGGAGGTGTATAAGTGTAGCTATCTCAAAGTATTTGTATTCATCCTTTTAGATTATGGATTATGCCAGTGCAGAATTACATAAAACATATGTTTTTAAAGCTGATATCGATTTTTATCGAGGATATATCAAGTTTACATTTGACATTTCATATTATATTGAGCTCTTTGTTGTTATTATCCATATCCATATGGTGATATTGGTATAATTGAGTCAACATAAAGGAGAAAGAAGTTATAGCTTGTAAAAAAATGCCTGTAGAAAAGATACTATACAAGAGCTGTACATTTATACTTTCATTACAGATATAAGAGCAATGATGATGTTAAACCTTGATGAAGTACTGTAAGCAATATATTAAAGGGTCAGATCGTCAGAAACAGTACAATAGGCAGTTCTACATATTTCTAAAGTAAATTCTTCTAAATTAGGCTGAAAATGATGAATACTAGCTATATCTGAGCATATTCTGTACCGGGTTGATTTAATGTATCTGTTTTGCTATGCTAAGCTGCATTTTGAATCTCATTTCTGTCTTAAATGTGGGTTATTTTAGAGCATTGGTGAAGGTGAATTGTACATTTGCTGAAGATCTGACTCATAAGCAGAATATTGTAGAAACTATGTCGATGTTATTTACTATGTGCAGTGCAGGGAGGTACATATGGGTCAGAATTTCAGAAAATGTACGATTCACCTTCGCCAATTCCCTCACATAACCCAAATTTCAGACGAAAATAAACTTCAAAATACCGTTCAACCTAGCCAAACAGATTGCTAGAATCAATGCAATGCTGAATATTCTCGAATTTACCTAGTATTGATCAAATTGCAGCCTAATTTAGCAAAATGTACTTAATGTGTAAAGCTGTCAATTGTACATTTTCTGAAAACCTGACCCATATAAGAGGGAGAGGTCTCAGTGTCCACCGATGCCACAGTAGTTAGTTGGCAGCACTGCCACTACCGCTCATGGCGCACCCTTCCGCCTGTTGAATGCCCTTGTGTATATTTCAGAACTTTTGAGCTATGTTTTGCAATTAAGGGGATTTAAAAAGAACCATTTTATTCTTCTATGCATGTCTTGATAATTATTTCAGTCTAGTATTATTTAACTATGGCTTTATTGCATTTAATTATTGCATCTACTTCAACAAATCCCTTTTAATTTCTAGAGTAAAGTATATTGTCGATTTTATTCAATATGTGTAATCATTTAATTCATATGAAAATATATTGGTTATCATTCTTGATTTGAAAGTTTCATAATCTGCAATGTTTTTTCCATTTGCTGTGAGGGAGGTCCAGTTACTTGTTTTTTTTATCATATAGCCTACGCGTTAGCAATGATACAACGTATTGTAGAGTTGTATATGATGTGTACGTATACTTGTAACTCCACTCTCTGAGTTGTGTTGTATACAATGTTACGCTCTGTGTAGCATGCCGAAGGCGCCTATGAGAGCTTAGGCCCAACTGAGGGGAATCACGCCATTGCATTGATTAGTTGTCAACACAGACATAACTGACGGTAGAACGGTGAAATTAGATCAAAATGAAGGAAATAAACTAAAATACTTTATCTTTATTTAAGTATGTGAACGTAGCTAAAACACCCTCCGCTCCCTTTAAACTGCTTATTATCTTATCTATAGTATCCTTTGTTAAAGCATTACTGTGGTTTTGAAACTATTTAAAGCTTCAAAGACGAGTGGCCAAAATGACAAAAAAATAGTTTGTTGCCATTTGGCCACGGCGGGAAAATCGCTCATATTTTCGAATTAATTTCCAATATGCAGATCATCGTAACTTACCATGCAGGTTGAGGTGTAATATATCTTTCAAGTGAATTAATAAAGTAAAATCCTTTCATCTTAATCAAAGTCTACCATTTATCAAACTTGTTACTTTATTTTTTAAAACTCTAAAGCTGTGAAAGTCTCTAAAATTGATTTGTAAATGTGAGCTATTTTCTCAACTGGGTTTTCCTCACCGCAATACCTGATAGAACAGCATGTGATGCATAGTGATATGCCTATCATATATGTGATGTGTTTCAGGAAAATCAGTCATAAGTCGCAATAATTAGATTTTGTGATATTATCATATTTGAAAAGATGAGACCAAGGAGATTCCAATGAATATAAACATTAAGGGCATCTAATAAGTATTTATATTTTTTAAGTTTGATATTTTTATTTCTGAAAAAAATGTTTTCAATATTTTTGAGTGG
Organism: Sthenelais limicola; assembly: GCA_942159475.1. Lineage (NCBI taxonomy): Eukaryota > Metazoa > Annelida > Polychaeta > Phyllodocida > Sigalionidae > Sthenelais > Sthenelais limicola. The sequence goes on from OW804102.1 coordinate 49,541,272, forward strand.
ACAATTATTATTAAAGTAGCTAAATATGCTCTATGGGATGACCCTATAAATTCATGACAATATTTGATACACTGTCTTGCATTTTGTATACATGTATTCATACTACATCCAGCGTTAGTCACACCAAAAATGAGAACATTCCTACAAAGAGATCATGGAAATATATCCCTTTGAAAAATATAAATTTTGCGACTTATGACTCATTTTCCCGAAACACATCACATATAAGGTTGTAATTTTATAATATTTCTACGAAATATATATTGTTTAACCTTATATAAAGCATACATAATAAATCAGATAACTAACTTGTGCGCAACTCATGCAATATTCACAATCCTTCAACCAACGAGTTAGGTATCATGTATACATGTGTGCAATCCATGTTTTGATTATCGTAAAAAGCGTTAACATTGGTAAAAAAAACTAAAGATTTCCTTCTTTTTGTTCCTTTCTTTAAAAGTCAACTGAGCAACATTTTGGAAGATTTTGTCTGGTTTGTGCTGCAGGGCTTCATACAAGTCCACATTCATATTTCGGAGACCTGCCAAAATCGTTTCCTACAGTGGCTTCACCTATTATCGCTCACTGATTGATGGTCGTTTTCTCTTTGCCAATTCAACTTCAAATTCTTGAAAAAACATATGGGTCAGATTTTCAGAAAACGTACCATTCACCTTCACCAATCCTCTGAAATAACCCAAATTTCAGACAAAAATAAAGTTCAGAATATAGTTCAACCTAACCAAACAGATTGCTAGAATCAATGCAATGCAGAATATTCTCGAATTTACCTAGTATTGGCCAAATTGCAGCCTAATTTAGCAGAATTTACTAAATGTGTAGAGCTGCCAATTGTACATTTTCTGAAAATCCGACCCATATAACAGCAGCGGAATGTTGAAATCCTCTCCTACAAGAAATAAATAATATGAGTAAATTTGTAGTGTGATTTATTTTGTTGCACAAGCTGAGAATTCAGCTAAAAGATACACTTCTCAATGAAGTACATGTAGGTCTATTGTTTCTGTTAGAGATCCACATTTTATCAGAACATTTATGGTAATAAATATGAGTAAATTTAGTAAGATTATTTTTGTCAGAATAGCTGAGATTAAAGCTTTAAATAGGGTACATTCTAGCAGAGGATGCAGCTTTAATAGCATCAGGATCATATTAGTGTGCACTCTGTTCTGATCACATTTCACTGGTCTCATTGTTAATTCAGCGCAGTGTGCACTTCGTCTACATAGTTTATCTCTTTATCTATACCAGAGACTACCTCCCTCCCCCTCTCCCTCCCTCCTTCCCAACCTATCGCCCAACCTCCCGCCCTCCCTCCCGCCCTCCCTATCGCCCTACCTACCTCCCTCCCCCTCTCCCTCCCTCCTTCCCAACCTATCGCCCAACCTCCCGCCCTCCCTCCCGCCCTCCCTATCGCCCTACCTACCTCCCTCCCCCTCTCCCTCCCTCCTTCCCAACCTATCGCCCTACCTCCCGCCCTACCTCCCGCCCTCCCTATCGCCCTACCTCCCGCCCTCCCTCCCTCCCCCTCTCCCTCCCTCCTTCCCAACCTATCGCCCTCCCTCCCTTCCTCCCTCCCGCCCTACCTCCCGCCCTACCTCCCGCCCTCCCTCCCGCCCTCCCCCTCTCCCTCCCTCCTTCCCAACCTATCGCCCTACCTCCCGCCCTCCCTCCCGCCCTACCTCCCGCCCTCCCTCCCTTCCTCTGTCCCTTCGATCCTCCCAGCATAAGGCCCAGTGTCCACTAAGCAGTTTTTACAGTCCAGTCTTGGCTCAGAGCCTATAGTTTTTAACGGAATAATTATTTTGCAGCGATATTTCTTATATAGGGATGTTCGGAAGAAGGAATGCTATTAATCACTATTAATCTCTCACCTCCCGATAAAACAACAGTTGGTTTAGGATGTGTGCTGGGTGGAGGGATTCAAATTGGTGGAGAGCTCCTCCCATCTATCATTAACCCCGCCCTCCCCCCCCCCCCCCCCCGCACCACCATCCATAAAAAAATCCAATTTTTGGTATGATATAAGAAAAACATAGGGATTAAAGTAGCAAGTCCATGTCAGCCTCTCCCTCCAAATTCTTTACTTACCACAGAGATTAAATTTGTATACAACATCAATCAAAAATGACCCAGAAAAGGGCTTGAGTATCTAATAGGTTTTCCAGCCCGTCCTAAATGATAGAACAACAGATTTTACATATTTTATTATAAATATGTGTACAATCACTATAAATACCATTATTGTATATGGGTCAGAATTTATGAAAATGTACAATTTGCTGATCAACATATTTTGTAAATTCTGCTAAATTGGACTGAAAAATTATCAACGCTATCTATATATGGGTATATTTGGTATTGCCTTGATTCAAACAGTCTGTTTGGTTATGTTGAACTGTATTTTGAACCTCATTTTTGTCTTAAATGTGGATTATTTGAGAAGATTGGTGATGTTGAATTGTACATTTTCTGAAAATCTTACCAATATAGAGATGGCGAGGCGTATCAGGGTGGTTTGATATAAGATACAGATAAGATTGGTAGGTCATGCTTTCCCGATCCTGGAGTAGGCCACCTAATGGACTTTGTCGGAAGAGGTTTTCCCTCAGTTTGAAGGGACTCTGTGGTCTCTGAACCTAGACTAAGTCAGTGATGTCAGTGACTCGGTTGTATTTCATTGGAAACATTAAATTACAATTACAATGTTTATTTGATTGGAATCTTGTACAATAAAATATATCTCTGCTGCTATTTAGTAGCAGATTTTTGCAAGCAAACAGACAAGGGTCAGTAGGTCTGGTGGACAGGGGGCCTATCTCTCCAACCTCCCGCCCCCCCCCCCTCCCCCCTCCCCGTCCAAATAGATTACGTGATAAATATAACCACGATGATGGCTGAAGTATCTTGGGACAGGCTCAAGAAGCTATTAATAGAACCAACTAGAACAACCCAACACATTCCCGCTAGGTGGCGGCTGTAGTCTGCAGCTCAAAGCTGGTCCCAATGTCCATCATCCTGGAATACTTACTTGGGTGTGTTTCTTCACTTTTTACAACTGATTATACTTAATTCATTGAGGTTCTTTCACACCTATTACTTCTACAGGTGTTTTGTATTTGTATATGGTTTATTTCCAGTAGACAGATACAGAGTTATATAAACAGATGTCTGGAAAAAGGATGGTCTCCATCTGCGCTAATCGTAGCTCTGCCAGAAAGTCCTGATGTTGAACGTTAACTGATGCTTTTGCAACTCATTAAAAGAACATATTAATTATTAATGAATCCTTGAAGACTCAAAGCATGATAGAAAAAATAGTCTTCAGGTTAGAAATATTTTTTTGCAGACTTGAATAAATAAACCAGAGGAATATTTTATTTTTATTATATTTAATTGCTTGTCTTCCAGGAGCCGCCAAGAAAAGAAGAGTGTGGTTTAGCAAGTGCGGCTTAGCTATCACAACACTTGACGATTACCTTTAAAATAAGGGACTGCAGTTTTTGTCACTAAGCCTTTTTGTATTAAAAGTCCCAGGTCAGTAAAATATTCCCATAAACTGCACATGTGGGTCAGATTTTCAGAAAATGTACAATTGTCAGCTGTACACATTTGGTAAATTCTGCTAAATTAGGCTGCAATTTGGTCAATACTAGGTAAATTCGAGTATATTCGGCATTGCATTGATTCTAGCAATCTGTTTGGTTAGGTTGAACTGAGTTTTGAGCTTTTTTTTCGTCTGAAATGTGAGCTATTTGAGAAGATTGGCGAAGGTGAATTGTACCTTTTCTGAAAATCTGACCCATGTATGGATTTTCACACTTTTACATTAATTAAATTTAGGAAAATTTGCATCCCCTGATTTCATTTAATCTCTACTCAAACAACACAATGTGTATGATATCTAGAAGTCTTTTTATTGTCAATACAGACTCACTATCCAAAACAGTAAATAATATTAACATGTAATAATGTGCGTGGTATCAAATGACAGGCTGATATCTATTTATATATCTGCGCAAAGCCTCGCATACCGGAGAGATGCGGTATCACTTACTAAAATACTTTAATATCTCCCTCATATTCATAAACAAAGATCCAGTGCACGCTGGTTATTTGGACTGTAAGGGTAGGAGTCCATTGTCACGTTTTGCGGTGTGGTGTGCTGTAGTGTGGTGTGTTTCATCTTAAGAATCTAATATAAACCCATGGAGCCACAAACGCACTGCAAACGCCCCACAGGAAACCAGTCATTGACTATGTATGTGTTAAAAATACGCATTAAGTTGCACCACAAAACACACCGTAAAACACTCCAATGGAAACACACCCTATTAGTTTACTCTCCTTTAAGGATAAAATGCCTTGGAAACATGTTATGGATGGTAGTTTCCTCCATGGTATATTTTATGGGGGTAGTTTCTGTAAGGGGTGGTAGTTCTTCCTATGGTATATTTCAGGGTGATAATCTCCCTATGGTTTTTAATATACTTAACTTAACTATATATTTAATGACAGTAGTAAAAGGTGGTAGTTTCTATGATGGTACATTTTATGGGTGGTAATTTTCCCCATGATACATTCATGGGTGGTAGCTTTCCTGATGGTACATTCATGGGCGGGAGTTTCCCTGATGGTACATTTTATGGGTGGCAGTTATTTTTATGATACATGTATGGGTGGTAGTTTCCCTGATGGTACATTTCTTGGTGGTAGTTTTTCCTATGATACATGTATGGGTGGTAGTTTCCCTGATGGTACATTTCTGGGTGGGAGTTTCCCTGATGATACATATATGGGTGGTAGTTTGGCTAGAACCATAAAGGAGAGTCATTGGTCAATAATAGGGAGTTTTAGCAACCACAACGCACCAACACAACACTAACGCATCCACTAACTATTAGTACATTATTATTACCGCTGTGGGGATCTCGAGAGGCCTGCAATGCTGATGTCCTCGGCCTAGCACCTCTTGATATATCCCCACAGCGGTAGAAATGTACAAATAGTTAGTGGATGCGTTAGTGTTGTGTTGGTGCGTTGTGGTTGCTAAATCTCTCTATTACCTCAGATATCCACCCGCAGTCAACGTGCACTAGTTACTACACAAGCAGGCAAGCATTCATAGCATTATATACAGGTACACTAGCTTGAGGCTTCACACGCTCGAATGCAAACAATTAGACCTATCGCTAGACATACCACTTCTCTTAATATCAGACAGAGAATAATTGATTGTTCAATCACAAGCCAGCCAATCAATATCAAATCATCACAAATTATATTCAACAGATTAAGCTGAAAATGGCAATGTAAAATCACAGTAACCGTTTTGTCTGTCCTTGTTGGAGTTCTGATGTATATATATATAATATAATACAGTTTGTGTTTAGTTTCAGAAAAATGAGTCATAAGTCATAAACAAAATGATATTTTTCAAATGGTTTCCCACAAGAACCCTTGCTCAGAATGTTGTCATTTTGGGGGTATTTAGTGTACCAAATGTCATGACTGCATTGAACATATCTATAGTTGCATATCTGATGTTATCCTAAGGAGTATATTTAATTACTTCGCTAGTGATTGAACATCCAGAAATAGCGCTTTATTTTCATGTATACAAAATATAGAAGTACTTATCAGATATCCTAATGTTTACCATCATTGGAATCGGCCTGATCTCATCTTTTCAAATATGATGGTATCTCAAAATCCACTTTTTGCAGTTAATTTAGCAGGTAATAATGCATTGGCTTTATTACCCGCTGTTTGTAGTATGAGCGCCAATGCTGTAGCATATGGCGTTCCATATTACCCTCTAGAGAGGTATAATAAATTCTATTAGTTTACATCATATAAACCTCCACAGCCTGTTGATATTGGATAGCTTTGGGTTCTTCACCAATGTTATATCGTTGCCTTGTAAACAAAATTCTATTATTTTACATCACATAAACCTCTGCATGCACATGTTTGCTATTCCATTCTTTTACCACTTATGACTCATTTGTCTGTAACAGATCACATTTAATACACACCGTGGCTTTTTACACTGAGCTACAAACATAGATATCAAATGCAGAAGGGTACAGAGAGTGAACATGATGCACACATGGAAGTTTATCGTTATCACAATCGTTAAAAACCATCGTTCATTCACAAAGAAGAATTACTCTAATCTGCTGCTTGTATTATGATTCAGGGGCCTGTTGTATAAGCTTAGGAAAGGAGTATTTTGTTGTAGGAATTCCTACACATTTCCGCTTCGATCGCTGGGCAGGAATACAGCACTCCTACCCACCATCGTGTGTATAGGCTGTTCCTACTAGCTGGGAATTTCAGGTAGGAAGATTTGTCTCCTTCCTACCGGTGAAAGAATTCCAATAAATAATTTCTTTCTTTAGCTTATGCAACAGGCCCTTGTACAACGACAAACACACTTATCTTTAGCTTACTGCGTGTACTGTTTCAGTGCAAAGCTGAGCTCAAATCGCTTGGGCTATACGTTGTAACCAATGACTATTAGAGAATTGAATATTATATTTAACTCGTGGAGGCTCTTGCACACCTATTATTCCTACAAAAAGGTCTCATTAAACATTAGCTGATGATTTTGCAACTAATTTAAAGAAAAATTGTCAATGAATCCTCGAAGACTCAAAGTATGATACAAAAATAATCTTCACCGGAGAAATACATTTTTTCCAGAGACCTAACAAATAAAACAGGGTACTACTTTATCTTCAGACTTTAATTTGAATTACTTCTTCTGCCGAAGGTGTTGGCTTCCTGGAGCCCAAAAGAGATTGAATATGACTTTAACAGATAAAAAAAAACAATCTAGAAATTGCATCTCGACAGTAGAAGGAATTATTCCAAGCTTTACATAAAATGCGTCAAAGCTTGGGATGAACGTTCAAAGAACTAGCTCTGTAACAAAAGATTTATGAAATCTTTGATGAAAATAAAAATGAAAAAATGGCGGAGTGGGCAACCTGGTTCCTATTATCAAGGAGTAAGATGACGAGAGTTGTATTAATAGGTATAAAACCTTCTGTACTACGTGGGTTTGGTAAATATTGTATTCAAGATCAATCTTATTAGAAATGACTAGGAAGATCTGATATTGGAACGATGGATAGAAATATTATTTTAACATCGAAATGTTCCTCCCCATTGTACAAATACTGATATTCTCCCCTCGATAATACCCTAGGTATAACTTCCATTCACTCTCACACATTCATATTAAAGGACCTAGTCCACTAAGCCGATTCTCATGCGATTTCGGGCTGCATAGGACTCTTTTGCACTACCTTCTGGCAGAATCGCATGAGAATCGGCTTAGTGGACGAGGCCCTTTAGCAGTGCGTTAGATACTTGTGTGGCTCTACTTTCACCGCCCCCTGCTGCCCCCACCGAGGCACTAATAGGGGATGACCAGCTGTATGAGCGGAACTGGGCGAAGTCGTCAAAAATTGTACAATTCGCCTTCACCAATCCTCTCAAATAACCCAAATTTTGGACGAAAAAAAGGTTCAAAATACAGTTCAACATAACCGAACAGATTTCTTTAAATCAACGCAATACCAAATATGCTCACGTAATTGTAAGTTTGTATCGCCTTTTAGCAGAATTTAGCAGAATTTATTAATGTGTAGAGGTGGTGAATGTACATTTTTCTGACGACCTGACCCTAATAGTCCTGGTAATGACTATTAGCCAGAGAAATAAGGGTGATGAGGGAAAGGACAAAGTCCATATACATCTACTTCCTTAACATGAAATATCTCTTGTCCCAACAAAACCTGTTAGTATAATAGCATTATAAAAATCATTTTTCCTGATTTCATTGATTTATTGAATAATATCTCTTTCATATGGGTCAGATCTTCAGAAATGTACAATCGTCAACACTACAAATCTGGTAACTTCTGAAAAATTTGAGTGGAATATTTCAAATGCTATGCATATCCAAGTATCTCTGGTTTTGTGTTGATTAAAAGTTTTCTTAGTTTTAAAGTGCATTTTGAAGGTAATTTTTCTCTTAGATTTTGATTATTTGAGAGGATCGGGGAAGATTTGACCCATATGTGTGTGGTTCTCTGAAAGCCAAGAAATCTAATCGCACATGTGACACATATAACTTACTTATTCATAAACAAGGGCAAGTTGTAAACACAATATTATGTCAAAATGGTCACACAATTTAATTAATCGGGATGGGGCATTCATCCCCACTGTTGTGCAGTATATTAACAGTCCTAAAGCGCTTTTGGGTCAAATCGTCAGAAAATGTACACTTCGCCTACGCCAAACCTCTCAATTAACCCCCATTTAAGACAGAAATGAAGTTCAACTTAACCGAACAGATTTTATAAAACAACACAATACCAAGTATACTCAAATATACCTGATATTTATCATTTTGCAGCTTAATTTAACAATATTCATGTATAGGTAGAGCTGCCAATTGTACATTTTTTGACTACCCAACCCATATATGACAACACATGAACACACAAAGTAATAACCAGCATTCATACTCTCTACAAAGCTATTATATTACACATCTTGCTCTCAAATATACATTACAGTTGTACATTACATAAGCTGCTATAGTCGTCTGTATTGGTGTATTCAAAGGGAAGGTTGGAGCAAGGCTGAGGAGAGAAGAAAGTTTGCTTCTGCTGCCGCCCATTCATAGTTAGGCCAAAAGAAATAGATGTGTTTCCGATCTACCCCCTCTACATAAACAGAACATCCCCGTACGTTAACAAAAGTCGACCTTGCCTAAGTGTTTTTTTAACTTTTGAAAAAAAAGATAACTAAAACAAGAATACAAGACATCCTAACCAGAAAACCTTAAAAAGGTACATTAACCTTGTGTAAAACGACTATTATTATGAAATAGCAGTTTTCTTAAGCCAAAACTTCCTAAACCCTAATTTTCAGCCACTATAATCGGAAACACACCTATTTTTTTCTTCGCCTTATTGGTTATAAATCTCAGTACCGTATTCATCATAATAAGAAGTAGAGAATAGACAGTCCACTTTTGTTGACATTGACCACTTGGAAGTACAGGTATGACATTCATGTGTAGTACCTATTAAAGTTTTATAAGTACAAAGATTACACAGAAGGAGATAGATCATTATTATTATTGTTATGATTATTATTTGAACAGCACTTGGCATCATTTCCTTCCATAGCTTCGATTCAAATCCTGTAGTAATACATTTCTACTATCTTTAGATGCTTGTATGTATAATTATGCATATTTATACAGTATAATATACAGTATAATATAGAATACAGTATGTTATTCTCTTTATTTGTTTCAATGAGCAAACTTTAGCCTTATTTATATTTGAGCCATCAAGCTTATTAGAGAATACAGGTTGATACATGTTATTTTCACATAATTTGACATGATTTAAATCAACTCTTCACATACATTTATGCACCACATAGTATTGTCAATATATAAATAGGTACAGGACATCGTAATGTAGGTTAATGATAGGCCAGAGACTTGTATTTTCAAAGCAGGACACTCTTAGAAAAATAGGTTCTTTAGTTTGATTGTGTGTATGGAAGAATCTTTAGTAGTTTCAGATTGAGAATTATCATCTTTGAGGGAGCCTGAAATGGTCAGTTCCTCAAGTTTATTATTAGTGAGGAACCATCCGCGCTCAGCAGGGGGAGCTTATGGAGGGAGTTGCTCAACCTGACTAACTTATAGGGCTAATCAGTGATTGACTAATCCCATATGCTCACTGCCCTATTTCCACTATAACATTAATGACTTTATTAATCCTCTAGATTTGAGGAGAGGAAGAAGGGCTTGATTACTGTAAGTCATTGCCTTGAACAGTGTAAGGGCTATAATAACCATGGACAGAGACTAAAAGGATTAATAACCTTCCTCTGGGGCCTGCTGGTGCACTGTTGGTGTATATTATACACCACACAATGCACCAGTGGGCCTTCAATGTCAGTTACCAATCCTTTAATAACGCCTGTTGTGAAGCTGATGGTAGTAGGCTATCAACATCAGGCCCAATTCCCATCCTCAATATCAGCCATTAATCTGTTTAGTCTATTTGTTGACCATTTCAACCCTTTATAATCTCTATACAGCATGTATAAATTGACCCACTGTAGCCCTATAATGCCTGGCTTCAGGGGGCAGTTATGGACCCAGATCGAGCCAAATGGGACAGTGGGGCAATGTGTAAGTTAAGTTGGGATTTGTCGCCCTGTCCTCTATAACTAGTTAGCCTTTGATGCGAGAACATGCTCCTCCACATGTTTATTGGACATAATAAGTGTAGTTACTCATCCCTAGACTTGTATACTCCATCCACTCAACATCCCCCCAAGAGCTTATTAAAAACTTGAATCCAAACCCACCCTGCATATCAAATCATATGAATTGAATGCACGTCCATTCAGGAACCCCAAAGAACCTATATTTCTGGGAGTGTATGTCTTTTTCACAATGATGCACATTTTATAGTAACATTACCATTACATGGTCCCAAAGCAGGTATCTATATTGTTAGTATTCAATTAATTCTTCGCTACCGAGTCACTAGAGCATAGATGCATATTCATATGAATTAACAGCGACTCTTTTTTGTCTTCTTTGTAATTTTTTCAACGCTTGCCCTTGGAAGTTTTGAGCAGCGGTTTCTGTCGACATCATCTTTGGTTGCTATGGTGACTGGGTAGGATGACTGACATCTGGATACTGTTGACGTCATTGGCTGCGGCTGCCTCGTTCTGAAGGCGGACGAGCTGCTCAATGGCTATTTTGCGCATGTCCACCTGCTCGTGAAGGTCATGTCGTTCCTGGAGCAGAACCACCAGCTCCTCAGAGACACCTGCAGTATGACAAAGGTACTTTTTAGTATTAAACAATGTTCACAAGACTCTAACTGAGCTCCTGCTTTGTATATTAGACAAGAAAGTTCTCACAACAAAGTCACTGTCAGGACTGACCAAGCTTCCTGGTTGTTTTTCATCAGACCAACATCTCCTGACTAAATCATCATCATAAGGCAAAAAAAAATAGGTGTGTTTCCGATTTATCTGGCTGAAAATTAGGTTGGGGGGGGTTGGTAACTTTTTTTTTGTTATTTTTGTTTGTTTGGAAACCTCCTCCCAGGAACTGAAAAAAGATGTCTTTTTCATAACAATAGTTGTTTTGAACATGGGAAATGTGCCTTTTGACAGTTCCAGGTTAGGAAAACCCATTTTCCTGCTTTTATAAGCTTTTTTTGTCAAAAAATCCAAAAAAAGTAAGATATGATGGGGAAAAAATCAGGTATGGTAAAATTTTTTTAGGTAGGGTAAGGTTTCTCTAGGTAGAGGGGGGGGGGGGGTAAATCGGAAACACACATATTTTTTTTTTGCCTAATACAAGGCAATTATATAACACTGGTGGAGGACCTAAAGCTATATGTTAATTAAGAAATGGAGTCATATTATATAGCAAACTGTCAATTGAGAGTAAAGCGGGTAATATTGACTATTCTATTTCATTGATAGTTAGCCCTGGCTAAATTCCTTATATCATCAAAGGTGTTTTGCTTTGATTGGCCTGACCTCAACTGTTTCCAAAAAGTTGCTGATTTGTATAATAAATTATGTTTATCATGATAGATTCATGATAGAACCCAACCATATAATAGTGGTGGAGAAACAAAAGATATATAAAATTAAAAATTGGAAGACCCAAAATTATTATTGAGTATAAAATCAAAACAACCTCTATAAACATGACGGTTTATAACCTATACTAGTCAAGAAAGGCAACTTATAAGGACATCTTAACTCATTTAGGAAGTAACTTCCACCATACATATCCACTTTGCTTAGAAATTAGATATTGACCAAAACTTGTACATAAGATGTTTAAAGATGATGACTAACAGAAGAAGCTTACACTCCAACTGTACAACTTAAGGACCTCCTGGAAGACCTGCACTATGTGCAAAAGTTTGATCCTTTTTCCAGCATAAAAACTGTATTAATGAGGAAATAAAAGATTGTAATTAATATGGTAATGAGAGTCTTGCACTTACTTTGTATTTGTTTATAGAACTGCTCCAGGAGCGTGACAAGGTCCTCTCCACATCTGTGTTTGACTGAAAGACAAAACACAACAATTAGCAAGTTGAAAATTGGATGTATTAAGGGCCTAGTCCACTAAGCCGATTCTCATGCAATTCTCACAGAATATAGTGCAAAAGAGTCCTTTGCGGCGCAAAATCGCATGAGAATCGGCTTGGTAGACTAGGCCCTTTACACTTGAATCAGTCCTTTGCAGGGTAGACACATCTCTGTCTAGGACTAAACGATGAACCTATAGTTGGTCCTTTTTAGCATGAGAGGAAGTGGGTGGGGGCTATAATCATATCAAGATGGGTGGCTGTACACAACACTATATATATTTAGAATCGATCTGATGAGATTCTGGGAGGTTTTTTTTCTTTATAGATTCCCTCTAAACCACTTCCGTCCCCATAGATCCGTCCCTATAGATCAGTATCAAGCCTATAGTTCAGTCTCAAGACTCCCTATAGATCAGTATCAGTCCCTATAGATCAGTATCAAGACTTCCGTCTCCATAGATCAAGACTTCCGTCTCCATAGATCAAGACTTCCGTCTCCATAGATCAATACTTCCGTCTCCATAGATCAATACTTCCGTCTCCATAGATCAATACTTCCGTCTCCATAGATCAATACTTTCGTCTCCATAGATCAAGAGAATGGAAAAAAAGCCAAAGGACCTGACAAGGCTCGAACCCTCGACGTTCTCCGCCGAAGGCGAGCAGTCTAACCACTACCCTATGTAGCTGGTGGTGATTCGGCGGCTGAATGTTGCTTCAAATCTCTTCCGGTCTACGTAACGTAAGCACACGTATGGCTTTTACTTATTACTTGATTTCCATAGAGGAAATCTTCGCTATCGGGCTCAAACAATATTTAAAACATTTCTACCGATTCAAATCTTTTATTTATTTCTTTTTTAAGTCCCTAGACACACGGACACGGCATTCGTAGATGCTTCGTTTGTTGACGTGCGGGTCACTTTCGAATGAAATCCTCCGTGCGCTATATAGACTACCGTACACAATGCAACGCCAAGTGAAGGTGCACATGAGTGGCTATGCCGAAGGGTCTCCACATCTCTTCCGGTCGCACGTATAGCTTCTGAACTCGCCATTCATTTATTGCTTGATTCCCGTCGACTAAATCTTCGCTATTGGGCTCAAACACTATTTAAATCCTTTCTACCGATTCAAATCTTTTATTTATTTCTTTTTTAAGTCCCTAGAGACACGCAACACGGCATTCGAGAACCGGAAGTGTCCGATGCTTGCCGCGTTAGTCGGAAACTGTATGATACCACGACGGCTGGCCGAGTGAAGGGGGCGGGGCTTAGCGGAGAAACAGCCAATCAGAGGTGCGTATTCGCTAATGTTTACCTTCAGCCAGCCGGCGTGTTTTCACAAGGTTCCGCTGCTTGCTATCCAAAGCATAGGGAAATCACTTCCGGTCTCATAGAAAGGCTGACGACTCGCATGGCTTTGCATGATATTTCGGATGTTTTTGGATGTTTTTGGACGGAATAAAGAAGGTTTGTCTATCTTTTTTGCTCTAACATTAAGGGAATATCATCAAATCAAGGGAATCTCATCAATTCTCTTCTAAAAGCAATAATTTCCTCGGATTTTTCTGCTCGAGGTGTCTATAGCGTCAGTGAAGTTCTCGGGCTTCGCCCTCGAACTTCCCTGACGCTATAGACACCTCGAGCAGAAAAAACCTCGGAAATTATTCCTTAAATAGAGTAAATTCCTACTGTCATATTAAGTTATATATTATACATTTATATTATTATCTGTCTTCATGCGTACAATCTGGTCCTATTGGTTGAGTGTTTTGTCACTGTCTTTAGTTACGTCAGATGACATCAGAAAGCCATAACACTTCAGCTAATAGGAGGGTCAGTTACTTAGTGCTTTGGAAGGAGAAATAAGTAATTTTGATTCCCATGGAATTATGGGACTAATAGTCTAAAATCCATAGAAAACATGCCATGTTCAGCAATGAATATTTATCAATGCTCTGATATCAATATCGATGTGTTATACATGTTTCCATGACACAAGTCTCCTTCTTTCCCATCATGCATTTGTGATGTGTTTCAGGAAAATGAGTCATAAGTAGCAAAATGGATATTTTTCAAAGTGTTTTATTTATAAGATATCTTTGTTGGAATATTCTAAGTCTTGGGGTACTTAATGCTGCTAATGTTATCAATACATGTACGAAGTTTCAAGGCAATGTATTAAATATATCTATGCATTTCTAAGGACAGCTTATGGAGTATACTTAGGTACTTTATTAGTAATTATCCACCCAAAAATACCAATAACTTTTTTTTCAAAAATTAAAATATCAAACTTATGATATAGAAACACTACTTAGAAGTGTTTGATGTTTACTACCATTAGAATCGGCTTGAGCTCATCTATTAAAATATAATAATATCTCAAAATCCATATTTTGCGACTTATGACTCATTTTCCTGAAACACATCACATTTGATTTCCATAGATCACTTATACACGCTCTGATATTGGTGAAAGAACTCTTTCAATTTTCGATAAAAATGTTGCCAATTTGTATGTCAGATTTCAACAGAATCCATCCCATGATGCATTGTAACAGACATGCGCAGTGGCACATGCAAATCCCCTATTATACCTCATATATTCAACAGGCCATGGCTGAATAACCTCATCACGTCAGGGCATGGAGCGACGCGCCACCCATCGGTCAACCCATTATTGATTGCTCTGTCATTTAAACAGTTTGTTTGCGCATGCGTAATTTGATGCAGATCAAATAGAGACGTGTGGCGCTTGGGTGATGTTTGATTGTGTGTTCACGGAGGCTGATACATGGAAACAAGGCCAATATTTGGCCTCGACTTATAATTAATCATTTCGGCTGGTGCCGCTATTGGTTTACGGGTGTCGGTTATTAGTCCCAGCTTTACTACTGAATCAACAGTTTAAGCTGACTTCTGCTAATTTCGGTCAGAATCAGAATTATCACTGTTACTGTTTGTAATACTTTTATTCCTTATTTTGACAGCCTCAGGGACCTTGATTTTTGTATTGCTGTTTCAATCTCACTCCAATTTTTCAATATCTCACATACAAACACAAATTTGAACTGCATAATTTAAGATCAATCTTGATTTATCGTTTTAGGACTCCGGTTCATCTAATCCCATCTCACTTCCCTTATTGTAATTCTGTATATATATATTAGAACAAAATATTTGTACCCGGCGCAAGAACGGGTTGAAAAGCAAGCAACTTATGACAAAAGCCACTCTTTTGTATATTCCTGCTTAAATGAAATTTTTTTAAAAAAAACAAAAAAAAACAAGGCTATAATCGAAAAACTGCAAATCCGATCCAAACTGGAAATCCAATTCAAGATGGCGTTGGTTTGCCAGCACATTGGGGTCAATGATTCCTTAGAGCGCTATTTCCCACACTTCCCCACAAGCCCTTGTGGTGCACGTTGCGTAACAAACCCTTACTGAACATTCTCCTCCCTTAGCCACTTTCCCTTGCTAGGTAACTGGTAAGGAACACTATACACACACACTATAGGGACGACATTTACTGTACACACAATCCTATCTGTTATTTTCCTACAGTGGAAATTTCCTACCTAAACAAAGAGGACTAACATAGCAAGGAACATTTTATGTAAGGATTTGTGATGTGTTGCAGAAAAGTGAGTCATAAACTTGTCGCATAAAATGAAATCTTTCAAATGTTTTGCCACAAGTACCCTTGCTCAGAATGTTTGCTAAAATTCTAGGTGTTTTGCATTGGTAGTATTATGAATACAAGTACCAAATTTCAAGACAGCATATCAAATATTTCTACGCATATCTACGCTCTCTCTCCCTTCTTCTCTATTTCCCGGGTATGATCATAAACTGCCTCCCTCTCAGCTCTCCCGCCCTTGATATAACCATATTAAATGTGTTGATAAGGGCGTAAAGCAACCAACCTCACTCACTCACTCTGACCATTAAGAATTATAGCTAACATTTTTCTCATGCATAAAACAAATATAGATTGAAGTACTTTGTGGATGTCGTAATATTGACCATAATTGGAACGAGTTGATCTCATCTATTCAAATATGACGATATCTCAAAATCTATTTTTTGCGACTTATGACTCATTCCTCTGTGACACATTACAGTTCTTATTATGCAACCGTCCCCATGAGTGGGTCTGTGGGTAACTCGGCTAATGGTGTTACAATCCATCTTCATTAAGCCCTCCCTGTAAAGGGCCTTCTCACACCTTCCCCCGGCCTGGAGGGAAGGAAGGCGGGGAGGGAATGGGGCCTTACAGGTAGGTCTTAATGTTTCCTCAACCCATTACTGGTTTGTACTCATTCCGCCTGCTCCAGTTCCATCCTTACCACAACAATGTGGTAGGTAAGGATTTGGATCCGTTCACAAGCATCTATAGGCCTGTATTGTTACTCCTGTAAGTACTATGGACATATGTTTACTCCCGAAAATGTACTCCAAATATTTACTCCCACTAATATTTACTAATATCTAGAATAACATTCATATCAAGAATTGAAGATTCTTCTCTTACATACATGTCCATACATGAATTGTTGATATCAAAATTTTAATTGAATTCTTGATTTCAAGAATAGCATTGTTGATATGATAAATACGACATACAGTGATAAATATAACGTTGGTGTCCCATGCTCAATGGCCAGTATATTTAGCTTTGAGGAATTACTATTGCAGACAGATAGATCTCTTGAAGTGTTATTATGCATCACATCAATACTAGTTGGGAACATTACTTTTTAAAAGGTTATTTCCCGAACTACTTCTGACTTCTTACTCAGTGCTGACGAATAGATCTGATGCATTCTCAGCAGCTGCTCAGAGCTATTCATGCTTAAGTGCTAATTCATGTGTGTAATCTGCATGAAGGAAACATGTATAAATCAGTGTTCAGATACGTTATACTCATTGTGTGTGAGACAGAGTGGGGGAGGAGGAACAGGGGGAACAGAGGGAGAGCGAGAGAGCCAGATAAAGAAAGAAAGAAGGGGGAGAGAAGGGGTGGAAGTGAGGGTGTGGCAGAGAGAGAGGAGGGAGAGAGTGGGAGAGCGAGAGCGAGAGGAGGAGATAGAGAGCAGGAGGAGGAGAGAGAGTTGGGGGAGAAGACATAGAGAAGAGGGAAAAAGAGGAAAACGCAGAAAGAGAGGAGATAGGTCGAAGACAGAGAGAAGAGAGAGATAGCTAGAGGGGGAGGCAGAGAGAGAAGAGAGAAGGCGCAGAGAGGGGGAGAACAGGGAGAGAAAGAGAGGATCTTTACAAACCTACTGCTTTTAACGTATAGGGGTCAGATTTTTAGAAAATGTACAATTCAACTTCGCCAATCTTCTCAAATAACCAAAATTTCAGACGAAAATAAAGTTCAAAACACAGTTCAACCTAACCAAACAGATTGCTAGAATCAATGCAATGCCAAATATACTCGAATTTACCTAGTATTGACCAAATTGCAGGCTAATCTTGCAAAAGTTACTAAATGTGTACAGCTGCCAATTGTACACTTTCTGAAAATCTGACCCATATGTATAAATTCGTACTCAACAGACGTTAGTCCATTCCCCTAGCTCATAGTTGCAGCCACATCGTACAGATGGCGCCACATTCGCACCCCTACCCAGCCATACCATACGTGAGCAATGGATTCATTTAGACAGGAGCAATAGGAAACTGCGTAATGGGACACATGTCATTCCTAATTGGTGAATTTACTATAGTTCGCTAGCGCTGCAAACCAGTCCGCGAATTATCACTAAAGCCCTGCCCACACACAGCCGATTTACCTCCCGATTGTCCCCCGATTTTGGTTTCCTATATAATGAACCCTATGACTTCATTGCAAAGCCTGGTTTATGTTTTTGAAAATACATAAACCAGGATTGGAAATGAAATCCTAGGATTCATCGGAAGACCAAAATCGGGGGGCAATCGGGGGACAAATCGGCTGTGTGTGGGCAGGGTTTAAGACTTCCAAGCTTTATCAGTTGGGTAGTTAGTTGGTGGGCAAGATAATAAATTTCGCAATATATTCCACACGCAATACTTTGCTACTTCCAATCAAGATAAGAACCATTCTTTTAGAAGGGTGGATATGTGGGTCAGATTTTCAGAAAATGTACAATTGGCAGCTGTACACATTTAGTGAATTCTGCTAAATTAAGCTGAAATTTGATCAATACTAGGTAATTTCGGCATTGCATTGACTCTGGCAATCTGTTTGGTTAGGTTGAACTGTATTTTGAACTTTATTTTTCACTGAAATTTGCGTTATTTGAGAGGATTGATGAAGTTGAATTGTACATTTTCTAAAAATCTGACCCATATATGCGTTATGGCGTCAGAAAATGTACAATCAGCAGCTCTACACATTTAGTCAATTCTACTAAATTGAGCTGAACACGATACTTACAATGTGTCTGATTATATTTGTGATGTGTTACAGGAAAATAAGTCATAAGTCGCAAAAAATGGATTTTGAGATATCATCATATTTGAAAAGAGGAGATCAAGCCGATTCCAATGGTAGTAAACAGTAGGACATCTAAATAGTGTTTCAATATTTTAAGTTCGATATCTTTATTTTTGGAAAAGAAAAGTTATTGATATTTTTTGTTGGATAATTACTAATAAAGTACTTAAATATGCTCCATAAGATGATCTTAGATATGGTTAATACATTGCCTTGAAATTCTGTACATGTATTTATGTCACTACCAACATTAAGCACCCAAACAATTAGAATATTCCAACAAAGATATCTTATAAATAAATCACTTAAAGAAATATCCGTTTTGCGACTTATGACTCATTTTCCTGAATCACATCACATTTGGTATTGAGTTGAGTGAAAACATATGTTCGGTAATGTTAAACACTAATTTCATTTTTGTTTTAAATTTGGGTTATTTACGAGGATTGGAGAAGATGAATTGTGCATTTTCTGACACTTAATTTTCCATCTTCATTCTCTTGTTCTGTGTACAAAGACTCCCTCTAGGGACCTGTTGCATAAGCTAAGGAAAGGAATTTCTGTGGAAATCGTTCCCCAGTAGGAATGGAAAATCACCATTCCCAGGTGGTAGGGATATTCTATTTACACACAATGGTGGGTAGGAATTGTTATTCCAACCCATCGTAGGAAGGGGAAAGAATTGTAGGAATTCTCACACACCATTTTCCTTCCCTTATAGCTTGTACAACAGGCCCCTGTGCTTCTCACAAACGTGGGCCTCCTGCTTTATCAAATTAAGTGTAATGGACAGTAATTGTGTTAATAAACTCATACAATACATGTGGGAAATGTCCAGGGAGCATGGTCTACATCGCCTATACTTTCTACCCTGAAGCTTAATGGAGTGCTGGAGCCTGTGTCATAAAATATATCCTTACTTAAAATGTGATGTGTTTCAGGAAAATGACTCATAAGTCGCAAAATTGAATTTTTTCAAAGTGTTTTTTCACAAGATCGCATTATTGAAATGTTCTACTTTTTGGAGGGTCCATCACTTATAGTTATATCAATCGATGTATCAAATCTCAGGACAATGTATGTAATATATCCTTTCGTTTTAAAGGTCCTCATATGGACTACATTTAGTTACTTTAGTGTTTATTGACCCCCAGAAATATTGGAATTTTTTTTTTCAAAAACGAAAATATCAAACTTAAAATCTAGAAATATTTATTAGATTATTAGACTGTTTACTACCATTGGAATCGGCTTGATCCCATCTTTTCAAATATAATGGTATCTCAAAATATATTTTTTGCGACTTATGACTCATTTTCCTGAATCACATCGCATTATATCCTTACTTAAAATGTTCTTCGCTAAGCTATTTCCCTTGCTTTTTTAGAATAAATGTAATTGAACTTTCATATTAAACGCAATTTTCATGTATTCAAGTAAAATAATTGCAGAAAAACGTACTCTTTGAACATAATAATACATTTGTCACAATCAAATCATTTAAACAATTATAGTGATACAATTATAGATGCCTAGGTAGAAAGGTCCTACTGTATAGCAAATTCCTTCCTTATAAGTTCCTAACCAGCTATTTACCTTCCCTGTGAGTTATTATTTGTGATTTACAAGGAAGGAAAATCTGAAGTATGGGTCAGATTTTCAGAAAATGTACAGTTGGCAGCTGTACACATTTAGTCAATTCATTTGGTCAATACTAGGTAAATTCGAGTATATTCAGCATTGCATTGATTCTAGCAATCTGATTTAGTTAGGTTGAACTGTATTTTGAACTTTATTTTCGTCTGAAATTTGGGTTATTTGAGAGGATTGGTGACGGCGAATTGTACATTTTCTGAAAATCTGACCCGTATACGGATTTGTTATGCAACGCCACCCGGGTCTCAAACCCTGCTGTAGCCAGGATTTGGTCCCTCTTCCCTTCCAGGCTCTAGTGGTAGAAACATACTGAGCCCGTTTTATTTAGATATTGAAAGGACGATTATGGCGTAATTCCTACACTTTCCCTCCTTACTATTGTTTTCCTTCCTACAGGGCCCGTTGCTCCGTTTCTCGCTAATTATTTTCCCATACACTTTCAATGGGGAAATAGTTAGCGAGAAACGGAGCAACGGGCTCCTGGTGAAAGAAGTCCCACAAAATGATCCTTTCCTTAGTCCCCTGGGGGAAAAAAATCATAAACCAGTGAAATGACAATAACAACGGGATATTTATTTCTTCTTTAATGATACTTTTGAAATCCTAGTAAGTAATGCGATATCCCTGAATGATTTGATTTGATTTTGTAAATATTTTATTCAGGAGTATTTAAACATTTTTATACATCTAGCATAAATATTCTCAGAGTAGCCTGATATTATGGTTTACAAATGTATCATTATTTTAACAGAACTTTAAATATATATACTTCATTCGGTACAATCACGGATGATACAAGTTAATCAATACTTCAATAAAAGAGTATACAGACAAATAAAGCCTATCTATATGCAAGTATAGTCAGAAAATACCAGCCTGAAGAGATAAAAATCAAACCCTCCACCTACGCCGTGCTCCTACACATAGTCACTTCTTCAACATAACATTGAGCTTACAATTTTCAAATAGTTCATGGGTTATACCCAAAAAATACATATAAACACATAGGTCCGACATTTCCCATTACCGTACATTATTTGACATTACATTACTACTCTCCCTGATTCGAGGAAGACTTGCCGACTTTTTGTTTTGATCAACGACTTGAGTATAGTGTGATCATTTTCGGCTCTCAACTTCTCAGGCAGTCCATTCCACAGATTATAGACTCTCCCTGCCACAGATCTACTAATTTGGCTTTTTTTCCACCTTGGCACTATTCGCCGCATCCCCAATCTATACCTCCCTTAAAAGTATGTTTATCTGTGCCCCAGCCCTGTGCATGCCACAGCTCACTGTACAATGAAACTCTCTCATGTAAATATGCCAGGAAATATTTATCGTTCAAGCTCTCATTTCATGATTTGTTGGCATGGAAACCCGCTAATATTTGGGTAAGCAAACGTTGTATAAAATGGAGTTATTTTTCGATGCGAGGAATCCTTTGAAATATTGTTATTTTGCAAATATTTAGAGAGAGAGTTTGTGGCATCTTTGGAATGCATGGATAATGCACTAAGCACCCGCCGTTATAGGTATGTGGGTCAAATGTTTAGGAAATGTACAATTGGCCGTCACCAGCCCTCTCAAATAACCCAAATTCAGGACAAATACAGTTCAACATAACCGAAGAGGTTGTTGAACTATGTATTTTTTAAACCAATATAAGAATATATTCTCATATAACTAATTACATTACTATCTTGACGTTATACTTTTCTATGATATTATTGAATACAGCTGCGATGAGAATAGTGTATTTTGCACAATGTATTCTGGTAAATAAAAATATTTTTAAAAAAATACCAAAAATACAATTGGACACGTCCAGGCGCTGATCCATATGGGTCAGATTTTCAGAAAATGTACAATTGGCAGCTCTACACATTTAGGAAATTCGGCTAAATTAGGCTGAAAAATGAAGTTTCAGTTCTGTTATGTTAAACTGCATTTTGAAGCTCATTTTTGTCTTAAATGTGTGTTATTTGACAGGATTGGTGAAGGTAAATTGTACATTTTCTGAAAATCTGACCCATATATATTGTATGAATGGTCAAGATGGGTGATTGGTTCCACATTAGTTCAATGGGGGCGCATTAATCAAACCCAGGAGGAAGCATGCAACACGTGACCAAAGGTCCCTCATCCTCCCCTCTCAAGTAAAAAAATCCATGTTAATAAATTAGTGCCACCAACCCCGCCCTGAGTGATTAATGCTATCAGATTAATACAACAGTCCATCACAATTTACTGCTCCCAGGTGCCAACTTTGTGCAGTGGCGCCTCCCTACTTGCATGCTACCTGCGTGGCGGTCTTTGTAAGGTTGAATTACTCAAGCCCTAGTTATGTAGCAAGTATATGGGTCAGATTTTCAAAAAATGTACAATTCAACTTCGCCAATCTTCTCAAATAACCCAAATTTCAGACGAAAATAAAGTTCAAAATACAGTTCAACCTAACAAAACAGATTGCTAGAATCAATACAATACCAAATATACTTGAATTTACCAAGTATTGACCAAATTGCAGCCTAATTTAGCTGAGTTTACTAAATGTGTACAGCTGCCAATTGTACATTTTCTGAAAATCTGACCCATTATTGGTTGAAGGCGTCAGAGAATGTTAAATTTGCCTTTATCAGTTCTCTCCCATATATTATAACCCAAATATTTATAAGACAAAAATGAAGTTCAAAATACTGTTCAACATAACTGAACTTTTTGAATCGATCCGCCGCTAAATTTACCCAGATATACCAGTGTTTATAATTTTCCAGTCTGATTTATCAGAGTTGACAAAATGTGCCCTCACTCTATCCTGTAGAGTTTAAATTACTCTATATATCCCCGTTAGAACTGCATTCTTAGCTATTACAAAATCTTACCAAATTTAGCAGTATGCCCTATTATGACTTATAGGACTGAATTTATCAATATTCTTATATATAATATATTGTTATATGTTTACTTATATTTAAGGATTTAAAGTCGAATTGGCCAAAAGCAACCAATAATATATATGTATCAGCCTCAGGGGTCTGACTGGTATCCAGCTGTAATTGGTCACTAAGATTACATAATATAAGGTTGGTCAACCCCTTGGTATGTGCCACGTACCCAGTTATATTGCTATATTGCTATTTGATTAATAATAAAAGTGATCCGTTCGAGGAAAATGAGTCATAAGTCGCAAAATTTGGATTTTGAGATATTACCATATTTTAAAAGAGGAGATCAAGCAAACACTAGGGCGTACACCTAATGTATTTCTATATTTTAAGTTTGATATTTTCATTTTTTTTTTTTTTAAATTGCAATGTTTCTGGATGGTAATTACCAGTAAAGTAACTAAATATACTCCTTTTGAAGGCCTTCAAAAGGTAAGGATATATTTAATATAATGTTCTGAAATTTGTTAAATAGATTCATATGACTATAAGTGCTAAACCCTATAAACATTTCAGAACATTTCAATAAAGAGATCCTGTGATAAAATGACTTTTAAAAATATCAATTTTGCGACTTATGACTCATTTTCCTGAAACACATCACAAATGGTAATTGATAACATAATGGTGATGTGACTCCGCTATATGAGCTGCAAATTTCAGTCACTGCCATGGGCAATCCAGGGGCTATCACTGTATGAGCTATTTGTTAATTGATAGCTAAGAGCTGAGAAAAAGGATTTTAGAAACCTCTTATTATGAATCTATTCGGATTTGTGTTGGGCTACGGCCCCGACGACTATAGAAAGCTGGTTTATTTCATGCCTGAAATAATTATATTTGATGTGAATTTCTTTGTAAGATATATTTGTGATATGATAGGTTATATGTAATTTTCATTATGTTATTTTACTAGTAGCTGTATTGGTTGTATCGGTATTATTATTTTATAGGCACCGTACGAAAACATTGCTGGAGGATATGCGTCTTTTTCTAACTGTTTAAATAATGTATTGGCCTTGAATGAAATTAAATAAAAAAATAACAAGCATAAGCAGAGAATAAAAAGGTTAATAACATCCATTTCGGGCCAGCTGGTGCACTGTTTAAATTGTGTATAATCCCTCAGCTTCACCTCTTGATTATGCACCAAACAGTGCACCAGCAACCCCTCAATGTCGGCCATTAACCTCACGATTATGCACCAAACAGTGCACCAGCAGCCCCTCAATGTCAGCCATTGACCTCACGATTATGCACCAAACAGTGCACCAGCAGCCCCTCAATGTCAGCCATTGACCTCACGATTATGCACCAAACAGTGCACCAGCAGCCCCTCAATGTCAGCCATTGACCTCACGATTATGCACCAAACAGTTCACCAGCAGCCCCTCAATGCCGGCCATTAACCTCACGATTATGCACCAAACTGTGCACCAGGAGCCCCTCAATGTCAGCCATTGACCTCACGATTATGCACCAAACAGTGCACCAGCAGCCCCTCAATGTCAGCCATTGACCTCCCGATTATGCACCAAACAGTGCACCAGCAGCCCCTCAATGTCAGCCATTAACCTCACGATTATGCACCAAACAGTGCACCAGCAGCCCCTCAATGTCTGCCATTGACCTCACGATTATGCACCAAACAGTGCACCAGCAGCCCCTCAATGTCAGCCATTGACCTCACGATTATGCACTAAACAGTGCACTAGCAGCCACTCAATGTCGGCCATTGACCTCACGATTATGCACCAAACAGTGCACCAGCAGCCCCTCAATGTCAGCCATTGACCTCACGATTATGCACCAAACTGTGCACCAGCAGCCCCTCAATGTCGGCCATTAACCTCACGATTATGCACCAAACAGTGCACCAGCAGCCCCTCAATGTCAGCCATTGACCTCTTGATTATGCACCAAACAGTGCACCAGCAACCCCTCAATGCCGGCCATTAATCCTTCAGTAAAGCAAACCCCAACACTCTGCCTTGCTGACATGAGTGAGACTGTGAAGGTATGAGGGAGAGACAGGCTCCCCCTGCTGGGTGTAGTGGTGGTGTCAGCGGGGAGGGATATTAATGGTGCACCTGGCCACATTAGTGGGAGCATGAATCATGATTAATCAACAAGTGGCCTGCACGGGGCTGATTGGTCTCTGTGATGTGCTGCCCTCACTCCAGCCATGCATCATCTACATACGCTACCTTAGGCGCTATAATGTATGTGATGTCGTTCAGGAAAATGAGTCACAAGTCACAAAACTGATATCTTCCAAACATAAAAGTAATAATTTATTTACAAGAACATTTGCTTAGAATGTTTCCATTTTGGGGGTTCTGGGAGCTGCTAGTAGCACGAATACATGTACCATATTTCAAGACAGTTTGTTCAATGCATTTCTAAGGGGATCGTATAGAGTTTATTTAGAGACTTTACTGGTAAATGGCCACCAAGATATATTGCAAACTTATTAAAGATATTAAACTTAAATAATAGAAATAGGGGGGCTACATATTAGACGTGCTGATGTTTATCATCATGAAAATCGGCTTAATGTCATCTTTTCAAATATGATGGTATCTCAAAATCGATTTTTAGCGACTTATGACTTACTTTCCTGAAACACATCACATATAGATTACAAGGGATTTTTTTCAATTTGATCGGCGAAGCCATATCCATTTCTTTTCACTAATGACAAACATTTATTCACCTTATTTTTAAACAAAAAAAAAGAAACCTCAACTGAGGTGTGGTAGAGATATACACGTTAACAATATGGCAGTAAAAAAATTGAAAATAGATCTATTTGGAGTACATTTCCAACTATACCTGATATTTTTTACAAAGTTAATCATTAAGTAATTCTTGGTCAGTTCATACCAGCTGGAAATTTCACGTAAGAAGGAATATTTCCTACAGGTGAAGGAATTCCCATAAAAGAATCCTTTCCTTGGTTTATTATACAACATGCTCCATGCAGCAAATATACCACCACTGCAGGATTTACTGGCTTACCATGCCCATACATTGCCTTCCATGTCAAACATACATGCCACAGAATGATAAAGAATGAATATATATCCCACATTAATACCTGCTGAAATGCATGAAACATGAATCATGATAAACATGATCAGTGATTTTAGTGTTGCCTGCATTTATCGATCGCTCACAAATTGATCATCTTCCTGACTCAGTTGTCATGGCACGCCAACCCACCGTTCCCATGGTAAAAGGTGAAAGGTTTCCCCAATTCTGCAGCTGCATGAATTCAGCATGCACATTTATCGGAGGGTCTGCTGTATTTTTACGCTGTGGTATCTCAATTCGGTTTGCAGTTTGCATCTTCCTTAGGTCGTATGTGTCACTCATTTGCAGTTAAACCTAAAGAACTTTTTATGCAAGTCTAAAGATTTTAGTGCTGGCTT
The DNA here is from genome assembly GCA_942159475.1 of Sthenelais limicola. Lineage (NCBI taxonomy): Eukaryota > Metazoa > Annelida > Polychaeta > Phyllodocida > Sigalionidae > Sthenelais > Sthenelais limicola. The sequence continues at coordinate 49,568,011 of OW804102.1, forward strand.
GAATATATGTGTCAGATTTTCAGAAAATGTACAATTGGCAGCTGTATACATTTAGTAAATTCTGCTAAATTACGCTGCATTTTGGTCAATACTAGGTAAATTCGAGTATATTTGGCATTGCATTGATTCTAGCAAACTGTTTGGTTAGCTTGAACTGTATTTTGAACTTTATTTTCGTCTGAAATTTGGGTTATTTGAGAAGATTGGTGAAGGTGAATTGTACATTTTCTGAAAATCTGACCCATATATGTGATGTGTTTCAGAAAAAAGAGGTACAAGTCGCAAAAATTGGACTTTCAGATACATTATGAGATATTATTTTATTTGAAAAGATGAGATCAAGCCGATTCTAATGCTAGTAAACATTAGAACATCTAATGAGCATTTTTGTATTTCAAATTTGATATTTTACTTTTGAAAAAAATACTCTTATATTTTAGGAGGTCCAATTACCATATGGGTCAGATTTTCAGAAAATGTACAATTCAACTTCGCCAATCTTCTCAAGTAACCCAAATTTCAGACGAAAATAAAGCTCAAAATACAGTTCAACCTACCCAAACAGATTGCCAGAATCAATGCAATGCCGAATATACTCGAATTTACCAAGTATTGACCAAATTGCAGCCTAATTTGGCAGGATTTCCTAAATGTGTTCAGCTGCCAATTGTACATTTTCTGAAAATCTGACCCATATTCAAATTCGGGACATTGTATTAAATATATCTTTGCGTTTTGAAGGCCTTTGAATGGAGTATATTTAGTTACTGGTAATTACCCATCCAGAAACATTGCAAACATTTTTTTTTCAAAAATGAAAATATCAAACTTAAAATATGGAAATACTTATTAGGTGTCCTAGTGTTTACTATCATTGGAATCGCCTTTTTCTCCTCTTCTCAAATATGATGATATCTCAAAATCGATTTTTTGCGACTTATGACTCATTTTCCTAAAACGGATCACATATGTTTTTGCAAGAATGTGAACTAGAATAGGCCGAGAGAAAATAACAAGCAGTTATGATAAGTGACGCCAACGCAGGAAAGGAGTGTGTTGGGTTCCCGAAATGTGGATATTTAAAAAGTCCTCTAGCAAAAACCAACCACACAAAATCTTTGAACATTGTAGTAAAATGACTTTTAGAACGGACCAAAAAGAAGAAGAATCTTCAGCTTTTTACCGCTGTGAACTGAGAGTGGAAATTTAATGAGAGAGTGAACGGAATGATTATGTCAGGTTTCACATCTTTTACATAATTGTTCTTGACTTATATTTCTAAAATATATGAAACAAGAAACATTTGTGTACCATATCAGAGAATTGGAGATCTTATTTCAGAAGCGACTGGGAAACACAAGAAAGGTTTAATGATAAGAGAACATTTATCACAATTTCCCCCTGAGCTTGGTCTGGGAGGCTCATAACACTGTAATAAACAACCCAAATATGGGTCAGCCTGCCACAACATTTCTCCACATTTCATGTTTTACCTGGGGCCTGTTGCATAATGCAGGGAGTCCACTATGGGAAAAACGGCAAAAAACGGCTGCGACGAATTTTTTGCGACGAAATATCTAATCAAGTTAGATATTTTGCTAAGGACAGGATTGTTTTGTATGTATTCCTACAGCTATAGGAATTAGGAAATTCCTTCCTACGTGGAATTCCTAGCTGGTAGGAATAGCCTATACACACAATGCTGGGTAGGAATTTGTATTCCTACCCACTGAAGGAAGGGGGAAAGTTAGGAATTAAATCCTTCCTTAAAATGTTCCTTGCCAAACTATTTCTCCTTGCCTTACATAGTAAATTCCTACCCTAGGAATAACAAATCAGTGTTGTCTTTATATCAGGTTAGTTCCCCAAGTGTTCCTTACTAGCTAACTAGCAAGGAAACTAGCAAGGAAGGAAACTAGAGAGGAAGAATTCCTCATACAGTGGTCTCCAGGCATTTTATTAGTTGGTCTTGCACTTGGACTATTAGTATACTATCACCTATTGCTTAATAAGCCATACTAGGTTGTTTAGTTAATCGTTCACATGTAGCAGGTATTCCACTAATACCCTGCCCACACACAGCCGATTTGCCTCCCGATTGCTCCCCGATTTGGATCTTCCGATGAATCCTAGGATTTCATTTCTAATCCTGGTTTATTTTATTTCAAAAACATAAACCAGGATTTGAAATGAGATCATAGGATTCATCAGGAGACCCACATCGGGAGGTAATCGGGAGGCAAATCGGTTGTGTGTGGGCAGGGTCTAACTCTGCTGGTAGTATCCCACCATCTAGTTTTGATAGGAAGATCCGATTTGTATTGGTATTTGAAATGAACGTTTAAGGTGCATGTTGCTTTGCTGTAGGCTCACTTGCATTAAGTGGTTTTCGTTGTGTCTTGTGGTCTGTTGTATAAGAAAATTGTGAGTGGGAATTCTTACACCTTTTCCCCTTCCTTCGTTGGGTAGGAATACAAATTCCTACCCACAGTTGTGGCTATTTCTAGGCTATTTCTACCAGCTGGGAATCCTTCCACTAAAATATCTTTTCCTTGGCTTATACAACAGGCCCATCAATTTTAATTCCCAGTGAAAATATTACATTTAGTCATGCTTTTGGTTTAGTTCAATCGTGGGTGAGTGAGCTGTCACTTACATATTTTCTTTTATTTCTTATTATTACTACATTATTATTACATATTTTCTCTTTTATTTACATTCTTACTTTCTTATTTATTCCGCAGTTCCTCCGACGCAAGAGTTACTAGTAATGAAGTCATAGATCTTCAGTACTTAAAAAATAAACATAGACTGCTAAAGAGACATATTTTTCATGTCTAGTACGATTGTATATATGTTACCTGTCATTAACATATACTCTATTAATTTTATTATATATATACGCATTGCTCTTAGAACAACGTATCTGGAGCGAGTTATGCACCGTGCATATATCACTAGTGAGTTACGTGTGGTAGTAACGGGAAGCAATGCTGTTTATTTTACCTAGTTTAGCGCAAAAATTCAACTTTCTTATACAAGAATGTGTTCCATTCATATTATTAAAACACATATAATAAATCAGTTAACAAACTTGTTGGTATCAGTCGCTTAGAATATTGTACTCATTGCGGTTAGTTCTTATCACTAGGACAAATTGCCACTATGTTCTTTCATATTTTCTTAGAAAGAGTTACTAATAAGGAAGCCATAGATCTTCTCCGAGTTGCTCGTGGGTATGGGAGGTGCTCCTCTCCTGCAGCAGTGAGTTACTCTCAGTGATGCATCCCCGCCTGACAACATCCAGTCAGCCACATAAAACATGTCATCAAACATCATTAGCATGTACATTAATTTATAGGCGTGGTGAGAGCAGTGAGCAGCTCCCCCCCCCCAGCCCCCAATCCACTTTAGGGTCATCACAATTAATATGTTTGGCATTACCTCCTCCAGCGTTTCCCGCTGAGGAAAGGCCTCCCAACGTGATATTGGTCCTGGGTATGACCATAAAGTGCCTTTCTGTCTTTCTGTTTTTTCTCTGTCTCTCTCTCCCTTCTCTATCGCTATTTCCTGGGTATGATCATAAACTGCCTCCCTCGCAGCTCTCCCGCCCTTGATATAACCATATTAAATGTGTTGATAAGGGCGTAAAGCAACCAATCTCACTCACTCACTCCCAACGTGATACTCCCTCTGAGAATCACCTATAGACAATATAATTCAAAGCTGCATTCGCAGCGATTATGACAAAAACAAGCTTTCAAGAGTTACTTATATTGTGACTTATAGGACTGGATTTATCAATAGTCTGCTGCTGTTTTATATTTATACAGGAAATTGCAGTTGATTCGGCCCAAAGAAAATGGCCGCCGTGAGCAATAAGTGAAGCCACCACAGGAAAGGATTTCTACAAAATATAAATTTGGACTTTTATGAAATAAAAGGCACTGCATGAAATCCCCCAGAATGTTGATCAGAATGACTTTCATATGGGATGCAGAAGAATGGAACAATAACCTTTAGTTTTTGACTGCTGTAAACTGAGCAACCAGAGTGCAACTTTACAGGTGTATACTATCAGTATATGGGTTAGATTTTCAGAAAATGTACAATTGGAAGCTGTACACATTTAGTAAATTCTGCTAAATTAGGCTGCAATTTGGTCAATACTAGGTAAATTCGAGTATATTCGGCATTGCATTGATTCTAGCAGTCTGTTTGGTTAGGTTGAACTGTATTTTTAACTTTATTTTCGTCTGAAATTTGGGTTATTTCAGAGGTTTGTTGAAGTTGAATTGTACCTTTTCTGAAAATCTGACCCATATGGCTGTATGACTGTGAATAATGGATCAGAACACAAACTATAGTAAATAGAATCAACACTGCTGAACTGTTCCACATTATGAGTGCCGCATATTTCATAATTGGATAATATAAAATTTGAAGATCTTTAGTTTGTGAAGCTGGAGGATATGGTTCGGGGAGGGGGGGGGCGGGGGAAGTGTGGGGGGGGGGGGGTATCTTCACCCACTAATTAGAGGGTGAAGTCCCCTTAATCTTTGATATTAATCGAACTGATGGAGTATTTGACACAATATTCAAGAAGACAATAAGGCGTTTTGTTTTTATTTAAGTAGTTGTTTATTTGGTACGAGAATAATGTACCTGCATAATAGTGAGACATCCCCTTAACTGCAGTCATTGACAGAAATAAAATGTTTTTCTATTCTATTCTATTCTAATGCATTCGCTGAATAAAAAAAAACAACAAAAACGACCTAACATATTTCGAGCCTTGCATGGTGGGGCTCTCCATCAGAGATATTAATATCAAGGATCGAGATCAATTCTGAATGTCAATATTTCACAAAAGATCACAAACACTATACCCATATCTCCCCACAATTTTGTATCTGTAGCTAAATGGAAGCTGGATTGTGAAGCTGGATGGGGGAGGGGGGGGGCAGCTAGGAGGGAGGAATGGGGAGAAGGGGGGAGGGGGGAATTTGGTGACTCAGTCCTCTACACACCCTCCTGTCATGTTTACTCTGACACGCAACATGAAAGCTGTAACACCTCATGCTCCTCCTCCTCTACCAGCTCCACAAGCATGACCCAGTGACCTATATATGAGGTGCTCGATGACCTACATCCAAGGACCCCAGAGTCTGTAACCAAGTAAAGCAGAAGGAGAGAGACATGCTAAGACGAATGATAAGATCTGTAAGTGACAACCAGATCAGAATCCAGTCGAATGCAGGCCTTTATTGTATCTACAAGTGCCAAGAACAGCATGCAGAGAATTTCTAGCACTCTCTCCCTCCACAATAGGGGATTTGCATTTGCCACTGCGCATGTCTGTTACAATGCATCCTGGGATGGATTCTGTTGAAATCTGACCTATTTGGCAACATTTTTATCCAAACTTGCAAGCATGTTTTCACCAATATCACAGCTTGTATAAATGATCTATGAAAACTAAATGCATGATGGGAAAGATGGGGACTTGTGTCAAGGAAACATACATATAACACATGGATATTGACATTAGAGCATTTATAAATATACCATATTAACATGGCATGTTTCCTATAGATTTTACAATTCACCATTAGTCCCATAATTCCATGCGAATCAAAATTCAAAATGGCGGCTTTGTAAATCCCCCTATTGTGTTGGAAAGGTATTAAAGATCCATTCTCAGTGACCATCGGTTAACAACTAAATTGACATTATCTGACAAAGGCCAAGTCGGCCAAAAACTTTATACTAAAAGACATCAACATCAAAAACCTTTATTTTATCCTGATCCTGCAATCCAACCAACCTCTGACAAAAACAAAACGAAAATTGTTTTACTTTTTGTTTCTTTGTTTTTCAACCCATCTAAAGGTCATTTGACCAGAATTTTAGAGGATTCAGGGCATTATAAAAGGTCACACTTAGATTTCAGAGACGCGCCCTGTGAAAATCCTTTCCTTTAGTGGCTTCACTTATTATCGGTCGACGACGGCCATTTTCACTAGGCCGATTCGCTTTCAAATGCTTGTATGAGCATGAACAGGAGCAGAATGTTGATTAAGACCCTGCACACACAGCCGATTTGCCTCCCGATTGCCTCCCGATTTAGGTCTCCTGATGAATCCTATGATCTCATTTCAAATCCTGGTTTATGTTTTTGAAATAACATGAACCAGGAATGGAAATGAAATCCTAGAATTCATCGGAAGACCCAAATCGGGGAGCAATCGGGAGGTAAATCGGCTGTGTGTGTGCAGGGTATTAGTCAGCCAAGTATATGAGTAGATGTGGCAAGATTTCTTTTTTCGTAATAGCTGAGAATGCAGCTTTGAACTTCAACTATCAAACCTGATGTTAAAGATGAGCTCCAAGAACAATGATATTACAGTCTTGTCATATAATTTTCATGATTTCTGTAGTCAGAGATATCATAGATTTGTGTTGGTGGGAACATAAGGAGGATGTAAGAGGAAAAAGAAAATGAGAAACCAACCGTTACGGAGGGACATGGGACTCTTACACACACAAAAATAAGAAAGCACCAAAGAAGGCTATTCATAATTTTAGAAGACTAGATGAAAAAACTGCATTTTCTAACCAAATGAAAAAGATCTGCCTAGAGTCATTCAAAGCGAGTGGCAATATCTGGGCAATCCCAGACCCAATGGTTTTCTAGAATATTTAGAATATTTAGAATATGTATGTTAGTACAAAATTAATCTCTGCTCGTGTCAATACATTATTTGGAATGTTAAAATGACTTAAAATACTTTGATTGTCATGATGTTGAACTACGCGCTGGTGTTTGTTTTTATACAGCTATCGTATGTGCTTATGTTTTTACATTGTCTATATCAATCATATATCAGATTATTATTATTATTTAGGTGAACAAGATCGTCACTAAAATTATGAGAAATTATGAAAGAATGAAATATTAGAAAATCAGCAAATTCTGAGATATAATGTACTTGTACACAATGCTTTTGTCTGAATAAAAATCTTTAAATACAAAAATAATTTACTATTCATTAGGTTGTGATTCACGTCGAAGAGAACTTAATCAAAATAGTGTTGCGATGTTAGAGGCTCAGGTCACGTACATTAAGTTGTTTGTTTCAACTTAGAGTAGATTTGATTTATCTTCAGATGTATTCAACCAATATTGGTCTTTGAAGAATCTAATTTAGATACTGGAATACCATTAACTTAGTATGATCACTCTGGGTTGGGGATGTCGTTTATGGACACAGGCTTACGGAACCCCAAAAAATCACATAACTCTTGAAACATGAACAAATATATTTTTAAAAAGACAAAAATTCCAAAATGTGGGATTAAGAAACAGAATTTATCAACCAGAGTTAAACGAGACGGGATCTCACGAGAACTGGCATAATCTTGGATTCCTTCATCAAGTGAAGATCAATGTTGTGTGATAAACATTATATCAAATGATGGTACTATGAATATGGGATTTTATTCAATAATATTATCTCTTCCTTAATCTATTCAGAAATGTCCATTTCTGTGTTCCAAGGACAGAATGAAAGGGCTCCTTATATAGCTAACGTTATCGAGATTTTGCTGCTGTTATTTGTTTTCATAAGCAGGTATTGATAGTCGAATCAGCTGTAAGAAAAGGAGCACCGGTGAGCGATAATAAGTAAAACCACTGCAGCAAAGCATTTCAGCGGGTCACGGAAATACCATTATGGACTATGATAAAGCCTTGAAGCAAAGTCAACAGGATGACATCCTCCAAACCTTTGGGTTTGAAAAGAACGGAATAAAAAGTAGAAAATCAATAATTTCTGACCGATTTTTTTTTATCTGAGAACGCAGCTTTAAATGGACGAGAGTATACATGGGTCAGATTTTAAGAAAATGTACAATTCGTCCACCAATCCTCTCAAATAGCCCACATTTAAGACAACAATGAGCTTCAAAATGCAGTTTAACATAACAGAACTGATACTTTAAATCAATGCCATACCAAATATACTCAGATATACCTCGTATTCATTATTTTTCAGCCTAATTTAGCAGAATTTCCTAAATGTGTAGAGCTGCCAATTGTACATTTTCTGAAAATCTGACCCATATATCGTACATCCCTTCTTATCTTTTATCTCAGTTTTTCTGTATGCCCCTTGATTAAAAAGTGAAATGAAAAAGAAAAGTCGCTGTCATTCGAGCCATGCATAAGTTATGACTTGTCAGATGCCGTCAACTGCACCGTCTGTTTTTATAGACCTGCATTGCTTTATTAAACTGTCCCTTTTCAAAAGAACCAATGGTTAAACATTCATTGCTTGGGTCTTTGATGGAAAATCCCAAAGGATCCCTGTGTGTCTCTCTCGCCTATACACAAGCCGCTCCCCAACACACGCCCCTTACTCACCCACACATGCAAACACTCATTGCATCTAATAAAACTACAGTAAAACTTCTACAAGTTTGCGGGCACCCTAGCTGGTCTATAGTTCTGAACATGGTTCCCGTGGAATACAGTGCGAAAATGCCTTATGGTTTGCTCGCCTCCTTGGTCGTTAAGATCGTCTCCCTGATTTGCGCCACCGCCTCCGGCGATAGACCGGAACGTGGCGCGAAACCTGAAACCCTCTCACTACTTTAACCCTTGTCGCCTGTTGTATGTGATGTATTTCAGGGAAGAGCTGTTCTATACTTCACCAAAGTAAGGGAGGGAAAAGGGTTAAAGCTAAGACAGGAGGAGGTGTCTCCAAAATCGGGTGGGCCGGCCAGAGCCACCAGCTGTTGTTTTAAGGAGGAGGTGACAGATTTCGAGATGTTTAATGGAATTCCGTCTTCCACCCATCCCTATCAAAGAAAAATCACCGCAGTACCGGTATCATGTTACCAACTATAGGCCCAAAGATGAGAGAGTCCCTTCAAATGGAGGGAAAGCCTCTCGCCCCAAACCGCAAAGTGTCATTATGATTCCATTAAGACCGCAAAATGTTATTATATTTCCATTAGAACGCCTAGTCCTTGGGCAGGAAACCGATTAGCGAGGTGGGCGTCTAATCACTGCCATAACCTCCTATCTGGATACCTCGCTTACTGGATTTTTAAACAAGAATCTTTATTCAAGTATTTTTTCATCGACTTTGTAATTTATAGCTTTGTATACATGATATAACCTTTTTCTTTTCCCCATTGTGCATTTATGTATAATAGAATATTGTCTATTGCTATGTATTGTAGTTTCTTTAACAAATATATTGCTAAATAATTTTGTCTGATTTGATCTGACAATACCCCAGCATGTAGTGTTTACAACGAATGTGCATAATTAACTCGACCTCTCTCTACATATGTGATGTGTTTCAGGAAAATGAGTCATGAATCGCAAAATTCATATTTTTAAAAGTCATTTCTTCACAAGATTTCCTTGGTGGTGTGTTTTCATTTTTGGTGTATCTAGTGAGATAGGTCTTATGAATACATGAACCAAATATCTGGATAGTGTATTACATATATCCTTGCATTTCTAAGATCAACCTATGGAGTAGATTTACCTATATTGCCAGTAATTGTTCACCAAAAAATATTCAAAACTTTTTTTTTTTCAGAAATAAAAATATCAAACTTAAAATATAGAAATACTTATTTAATGTCCTTAATGTTTACCACCATTGGAATCGGCTTGATCTCATCTTTTCAAATATAATGGTATCTCAAAATCTATTCTTTTGCGACTTATGACCTATTTTCCTAAAACGGATCACATATTTCTATAATGGTGCTATTACCATCCGTTCTACTATAACGACCCCCTCCAATCCAGACCCATCACCATACGCAGTCAAACGGTATTCACGATAAAGAGGTTTAAATGCATTGATATGCATATCTATAGTTGATAAAAAAAAGTATTACATATGTATCATGCAAACATACTTACATGCATCAAAGAATGTATCAAATTTTTCTTTAGCAAAGGCATCATCTGGAAGACCGCTTTTCATCTAACCAGGAAATTACAATCCACTTTTGCCATGATTACTTTGTTCATCAAATGAAGACTAAATTAAGGAATCTGCCATCTTATCCTAGCTATATGGGTCATATTTTTAGAAAATGTACAATTCAACTTCACCAATCCTCTCCAATAACCCACATTTAAGACAAAACTGAGCTTCAAAATCCAGTTTAACTTAACAGAACAGATACTTTAAATCAACGCGATACCAAATATACTCAAATATACTCGGTATTTATCATTTTTCAGCCTACTTTAGCAGAATTTCCGAAATGGGTAGAGCTGCCAATTGTACATTTTCTGAAAATCTGACCCATATGTATGGCATGCCTTTATGACACAACATTTCCCTTCTTTTCAATGCATGTAACGATCCTCCTTTACTCCAGATATCTCGGTAGTTTGGACAGATACTTGAGCCCAGTCCAAGGAATGAGTACCATCCATAATAGAGAGGGTTTACTGTCTACATCCCAGAGCCTTTCATTCTGTTTTGGGACCTGCCTCACTTTGCGATTCAATGGATGAAAAGGGATGCTTTTATGGGAGGTCAGAACAAGACAAGGTCCGCGCTCCCTTCCCCCACCTCATCTCTATGTTCATCCAATTACGGCGGAGAAATCAATAAATCAGGAGACATTTTCGCCTTCTTCTGATCTCCCTCCCTCCCTCCCTCTCTCGTCTTCCCGCCACTTCCTAATATTGTCATAGCAACCACGCCGCAGACGACATTTTTAAAGCGAACGCTTCCCTTCCCCTAGCGAGTGTTATCGTAATTATAATCGGCGAGGGCGGGAAGAGGGCGACATGTTTGTAAAGAGAATATTGTCATTTTCTGTGAGTAATGAAACCGGGAACGTTAGTTTCCTTCTCTGGGGCAAGTCTGGAGACAGCTGACTAGACATTATATCTTGCCGTGTCTCATAAAACATATTGTACAACGTAATCTCTCTATGTAAGAGTTGTTAATGGGCTTAAGAAATCGTAAACATTCATGAGACATCTTAATTGTAAGATTGTTCTTAGACGTATCTTACTCCTTACAATAGTCTTCATAAGACTATGAATCCTATGATTTCATTTCAAATCCTGGTTTATGTTTTTGAAATAACATCAACTAGGACTAGAAATGAACCCTTAGGATTTTTTGATTGATTTTGATTGATGTTGTTTATTTCCAGATCATCTGTTACATAAATTCAAAGTATACAATAATAATATGACTGGAGGTAGGAACTCGCATCTATGCTAGCCATAGATCTTCCAGAGAGGCCTGTTACGTTATCATTAAATTATCTACACTATATATATTCATAAGTTACATTACCTCATAGGGTGTCGACATTTTCATTTCATAAATAAGTATTCAAGTTATATTCCGGCCTTTTTCATTAGACAGTACAGCCTTATATGGGATATCTTCCCTTCATTATTATAGTTTTGTTTTGTGTTATTTATTTATTTCTGTTCCTCCTTTATTTGTTCTGGAATAATTATATACACATGCTGAACATTGTTCAGGTAGTGACCAAAGTCACATCAATGGAGGAGTCGTTTGCATTCTTATGAACACTAATAGAGTCGTCCGTTGATTTGACTAGATACAGTTTTGGTCTATTACAATGAGTAGTGACCAAAGTCACGTCAATGGAGGAGTCGTTTGCATTCTTACGAACACTAATAGAGTCGTCCATTGATTTGACTAGTTACAGTGTTGGTCTAATACATATGACCTTTATGATACATTCACCATCTTTACGGGCTTCCCCAGATATCACTCGAGTATTGCATTCTGACGAACACTTTGACTGTCGTGAGCACCTGGGGTCGCTCTGCAGGACGGGTCGGTAGCATTCTGACGAACACTGGTCGGACCATCCTGCAGATTGTATGGAGTGAAAGAGAGAGAGCGAGAGATCTTCATTGACTCTTTTGGTTTTTGGTTTCAGTTTGGTGGCTGGGCCCCTGTGCCTATTGAGTAGGAAAAATACTCCTGTTCTAGATATGCTTTGAATTCTGTAATTGTAGGGCAATTTCGCCCTTTAGGTGGTAGTTGGTTGAATAGGGTGGGTGCCTGTATATAGAATGACCTTCTTATTCTCTCGGTCTTGACCTTTGGGATTTTCAATAGTCGACCTTTGGCCAAGCTTCTTAAGTTTACTTTCCTGTCATCTAGACATTCTGCGTTACAGCTCATTTCGTAGCCTACCTGTAAGAGGTGTGATTCTCTTCTTTCTTCTAGGAAAGGGATTTTAAGCTGGGTATGATATTCTTTTACACTATCCCTTTTATTTAGGTTGTATGCTATCCTAAGAAAGGAGTTTTGGGTAGTCTGTAGTTTTTCTAGATATTTCTTTTGGGCAGGCGCATAGAATATTTATTGTATCTATGTATATATATTTTGCATTCCTTGAAGTGCGCTATTCTGATCTTATAAATCTTATTGTTTGTTTGAGACCAGACTTAGTAAGGGCCACCTTGTGTGTCGTCGACGCCAAGGTGCATTGTTACCCTTACAGAATTAATTAATTGTAATGTCCGGCAGGACTTGGAATCCTCCCTATGAAGGGAGATTAGATCCGCCGACATGGTCACTCATTGACTAATAAACGTCTCAACAACAACAAAAATGTATCGCAGAAATCTATGACTGGTCTGACCATGGTGGTGTAAACCAATATGGTATTCTTTATAGTTAGTGCTTTTCGAATTTTTGCCATTGCCTTCAACCTTTTTGTGATTTGATCAACTTTTGCCTGAACGTGGCTGTTGAATGTCAGAGCTTGGTCTATTTTTAGGCCAAGATAACAATTCTCGGGCACTTGTTCCAAGTCAGCCGAATTGAGGTTCAGTGGGTCAGGTGTAGTTTTATTTTTTGAGGTTTTTAGACATAATTATGTCCATAACCTTGCTCTTTGTTACATTTATCGATATTTTGTTTTTTCTACACCATTTTCCAATTTGGTTCAGATCTTGTTGAATCATTAACAGTTTTAAACCCTGCCCACACACAGTAGATTTGCCTCCCGATTCATCGGGAGACCCAAATCGGGGGACAATCGGGAGGCAAATCGGCTGTGTGTGGGCAGGGTTTAAAACTCTTAATGATTCTATTCTGAACATGTTATCAAACTTATAAGATAACACAGATAAATATATGTCAACATTTCCTCAGAGATTTTCATTAAGAAAATAATATCGGTTGTTCTGGAACTTGAATAACCAGCATAATATTTTAAAAGTTATCCTATTTTCCTCTTATTTTCTAACCCCCCCCCCCCCCCCGCAAGTGCCCCTCCCCCTCCCGAACTAGTGGGCAATTTATACATATTTATTGATAAAACAATTTGAAACAACAACTCTTGTTCCTAGTCTAGTATCAGGGGAACTTTAATCTAGGGCTTAATCCCTTATCTCCACCGGTGCGATTTTTCACCCGATTGGCGACTTTTTGTTGTGTGTTGCGGCAATCAGCTAGCAGCACTGAGGATGCGAGATATCATCTACAACTTGTTGTCCAACCAAGCAACTGGTGATGCAACTAGTGGGTCAGATTTTCAGAAAATGTACAATTGGCAGCTGTACACGTTTAGTAAATTCTGCTAAGTTAGGCTCCAATTTGGATAAATACCAGGTAAATTCGAGTATATTCGGTATTGCATTTATTCTAGCAATCTGTTTGGTTAGGTTGAATTGTATTTGGAACTTTATTTTCGTCTGAAATTTGGGTTATTTATGAAGATTGGCGAAGTTGAATTGTACATTTTATGAAAATCTGACCCTAGAGCACCCTTGTGTAAACAAGAGATGACAAACAATACCACCAACAACATGGGCCCGTTGCCTGACTCAATGTTTTCCTGCCTTTGCTCATTTTCCTTGATGAGCAGTTCATCAGGGAAGGAATTTGCTATGGAGACAATGCTACTTTTTAGTCATGGGTCAGATCATCAGAAAATGTACAATTCTCCTTCACCATTCTTCACATATGAAACAAATTTGAGACAGAAATGAGGATCGAAATACAGTACAACCTAACCTAACAGATGTTTTAAATCAACGCAATACCAAATATAGAGAAATATATATGTACTATTAATCATTTTTCTGTCTAATTTAGCACAATTTGCTAAACGTATGGAGCTGCTGATTGTACATTTTCTGGTGGCCTGACCCATATACAGTAACAAGGAAAAAGAGCTTGCCCTCACCAGCGATTATGGCGAAACATATTTTACCAAATGAGATGTGTTTCAGGAAAATGAGTCATAAGTCGCAAAAAATACATTTTGAGATGTCATTATATTTGAATAGATGTGATCAAGCCGATTCCAATGATAGTAAACAGTCTGATAATCTAATAAGTATTTCTAGATAGCCATAATTAAGTGATAGACCCCCCAAAAATCAGAACATTCCAATAGTGTGATCTTGTGAAAAAAACACTTTAGAAAAAAGAATTTTGCGACTTATGACTCATTTTCCTGAAACACATCACAAATGCGTTCAGTGTTTTACCTTTTGGACTGAAGTTATTAATAGTTTGCAGCTGTTACATATTTATACAACAATTGAATTAAGTCCAACTGGGCGAAAGAAAAGCGCCGATGCATGGGCGATAACAAGTGAAACAACCGTAGCAAAGCATTTGGGTGAACCACTGAAATATAAATGTGAGCGTTTATGAAGGCTTGCCTATACAAAAAACAGTGGAGAAATACTCCGCAGTTCTGACCAGACGACTTTTAGGAAAACAATTAAACAAATGGAGGAAATGCAGAGTTCTTTAATTTTACAATAGGGGAGTTACATGTCTGACTGCGCATGCCTGTAACAGTGCATTCTGGGATGGATTCAGATGAGATCTGACATACAAACATTTGGCAACATTTTTATCGAAAATTGCAAGAATGCTTTCACCAATATCCCAGCTTGTATAAACGATCTATGAAATCCAAATGCATGATGGGAAAGATGGGGACTTATGTCATGGAAACATGTATAACACATGGATATTAATATCAGAGCATTGCTAGATATTCCATGCTCAACATGACATGTTTTATATAGATTTTAGACTGTACCATTAGTCCCATAATTCCATGCGAATCAAGATTCAAAATGGCGGCTATGCAAATCCCCTATTGATCACTGTCAGGCACTCGACATGTAGTGTTGATGACTGTGTATCCGACTAGCGGAGTGTATAAACCAGACACTCTCATTCAGAATTAGACAACAATAAATTGCCACTCTTGGTTTAGACTCAATGAATTCATTCCATTTGGGTAATATCCATACCTAAGTGTCAAACTACCACCACTGAAAGCTGCTATTACTGAATGCATTTGCTAAATCCTCCAGATATCTTTATGAGATTCTTCAAGAATTTTGTTTTTCAGATAAGGTCTCCTGGTAGATGAATAAACTTGTTTCTGTGCTAGAGGGGAGTGTACAGTGTCTTGTTCTTAATTGTGATATCCGTTTTAGGAAAATGCGTCATAAGTCGCAAAAAATGGATTTTAAGATATCATTATATTTATAAAGATGAGATCAAGCCGACTCTAATGATAGTAAAGACTAGGACATTTGATATGCATTTCTATATTTTAAGTGTTATATCTTTATTATTGAAAACAACGTTTGATGTATTTTGGGGTGAGCAATTACTAGTAAAGTAGCTAAATATATTCATTACGACAACCCTAGAAATACATAGATATATTCATTACACTGTCCAGAAATTCAGTACATGTATTCAAGCCACATGAGGCTTTAAGCATCCCCAAAATTAAAACATTCCCACAAATATATCCTGTAAATAAATCGCCTTGAAAAATACCAATTTTGCGACTTGTGACTCATTTTCCTAAAACACATCACAATTGACTTAATTGAATAGTTATTGTAAGCTAATTGTCATAATTGTGAGTTGTTACAGGGAAATGAGTCACAAGTCGCAAAAAATAGATTTTGCGATATCATCATATATTTGAAAAGATGCGATCAAGCCGATTCCAATGATGGTAAACATTAACAACATCTAAAACGTGTTCTATAGTTTATGTTTGATATATGCTTGAAAAAAAAGTTTGCAATATTTCTGGGTGGGCAATACCAGTAACATAATTAAAAGTACTCCATAGGATGACCTTAGAAATGCATGGATACACTGTCTCGGAATGTGGTACATGTATTTATATAACTCAAGAAACTCAAGAAATGAGAAAATTCAAACAAAGATATCTTGGGAATAAATCCCTTTGGAAAATATCATTTTTGCGACTTGTGACTCATTTTTCTGTAACGTATCACAGGGACCTATGTTAAAAACATGAGTTGCTTTTTCATAATGCTAAACAATAATAATATGAACTGTAAGCGGAATATCTAATGGTATATATGTAAGAGCACGACGCGATCACATTGTTTGATAACCTGTTCATTGCTTTTGATACATCGTTTTTATTCAAATGTTTCTTATATATGACGTATATAGAGTTGTGAAGTATATTACAACGTACTGAGCATATCAAAGTCATTATATTCTTGAAATGTGTATTTTTCTTGATTAAAATTCTTTTTTGTATCATAAATGTATAATATAATGCCATGCCATAAGGAATCAGGCAACCTCTGAGAACATCAACGCTCGTCGCTTAAATGTATTTTTGTTGTCCTGAATAAACATAATTAAAATCAGAGAAATGAAATTATTTAAAGAATCAGACATGTCTGCTGAGTGCAACATTCCTGGCCTGCCTACCCATGCACTGTGGCGTGATACCCGCTATTGTGAAGCCACCAACCAACAAGCTAAAATGTTACTGAGTCAACTCATTCATTTTTGATAGGTCGGTCTCGGCTTTTTCATAGCATTATCATTTGCATTTAGCTGGTAAAGGATGCAATTTTATAGCCCTTCATAGAACGTTGTCTATAGGTCTACAGCTGGAAAAGTTGTTCTAGATTTAAATAATGTTTTTACTTCAATCCTTCATGTTCCATGGTGATGAATTTTGTATTATGTAACACAAACATAATATTTAGTAAAACTTGTTGGAACAAACCTTCTGGATATTGCAGTCAGTTGGTAAGTAACAAATTTACTCGCAGATTTAAAAAGACTGCATGGGAGATTTATTAATATGGTTTGTTTGCTTTGATATGTGTGTGCTTAACAAATTTAATTTTAGTATGTATTACGTGACTGAATTTACCAACATTCTGCTGCTGTTTTATGTTTATAAAAGAGCTTGAAGTCGA
The DNA here is from genome assembly GCA_942159475.1 of Sthenelais limicola. Lineage (NCBI taxonomy): Eukaryota > Metazoa > Annelida > Polychaeta > Phyllodocida > Sigalionidae > Sthenelais > Sthenelais limicola. The sequence continues at coordinate 49,585,304 of OW804102.1, forward strand.
AGTGACCAAGATCGTTGAGCAAAATAACTGAACAAAATCTTCCAAAACTTTGGTCAAATAACGTTTAGATGTGTAGGGAAAGAACAGAACAAAATGTAGAAAGTCTTTAGTGTTGTGAAGTCATAAGTCGCAAAAAATAGATTTTGAGATACCATTTTATTTGAAAAGATGAGATCAAGCAGATTCCAATGGTGGTAAACATTAAGGACATTAAATAAGTATTTCTATATTTTAAGTTTGATATTTTTATTTCTGAAAAAAAAAAAAGTTTTTAATATTTTTTGGTGAACAATTACTGGCAATATAGGTAAATCTACTCCAGAGGATGATCTTAGAAATGCAAGGATATATTTAATACACTATCCTGAAATTTGGTTCATGTATTCATAAGACCTATCTCACTAGATACACCAAAAATGAAAACACTCCAAAAAGGAAATCTTGTGAATAAATGACTTTTAAAAATATGAATTTTGCGATTTATGACTCATTTTCCTGAAACACATCACACTTTTCCGAAATACATACTGAAAATTGGATTGGCTTTCTGTGGTTCTTTCGAGACAGAGCAGTTCTTCCAAGTGTACCATTGGAATTTAATTTCTGCTATATCAAATTTGACCAGAAACTTCAATCAGTATCAATTTATAATCTGTTGCAGGAAACTGTTGAAATACAATCTAAACAATTCCATGTTTGCTATTTTTTTAGGTTTTGTAACGAAAAATTCTCTATCGCGTGTGGAACTTATCCATAGCATCAACTCCTTCTGAAGCAATCCACATTTCAAAAAAGGTCCAATTCTAATAAAAGACTTTCAGGCCATATTTCAGGAGGCGATCTATATTGGGGAAATAAAGTTGCGGTTATGGGCTCACCAAATGGCGGATGGTAAGCCATTCAGGTACATTATTACAATATTGACACTCATAAAATTCTTATATCCCAGCCGGCCTTTGTTGGCTGGAGAAGTAAAGTATAAAAATATACAGCAGTATTACAAAAGAAGATCTGAATAAAAACAGGATTTTGTGGCCAGTCAATTCACTGTCCAGCATGCACGTTCATGTGTTTTCAGTGCAGTGTGTCTGTACCAAGTTATTGTATCTATCACATTATAACATTGGTATAGGGGTCAGATCGATAGAAAATGTGATGTGTTTCAGGGAAATGAGTCATAAGTCGCAAAATTGATATTTTTCAAAGTGTTTTTTTCACAGGATATCTTTATTGAAATGTTCTGATTTTTAGGGGGTTTTGCACTTATAGTCATATAAACCCATGTAACAAATTCCGGGACATTGTAATAAATATATCTCTGCGTTTTGAAGGCCTTTGTATGGAGTATTTAATTATTTTACTGGTAATTACCCATCCAGAAACATTGCAAACTTATTTTTTCAAAAATATAAACATCAAACTTAAAATATAGAAATACTTATTAAGTGTCCTAGTGTTTACTATCATTTGAATCACCTTTATGTCCTGTTTTCTAATATGGTGATATCTCAAAATCCATTTTTCTGCGACTTATGACTCATTTTTCAAAAACAGATCACAAATGTACAATCGGCAGCTCCAAACATTTAGTACTAAATTAGACAGAAACAATGTTAAATACTTTAGATTTATTTGAGTATACATGTATTTGGTATTGCCTAGATTAAGACAATCTGTTCAGTTAGGTTGAAACTGTATTTTGAACCTGATTTCGTCCCTAAATTTGGATTATTTGAGATGATTGGTGAAGGCGAATTGTACATTTTCTGACGATCTGACCCATAGGCAGTTTTATTGTCATGGGCTGATTTCAAAGCTTCACACTTATTTAACATCGGTCAAAAAGGGAAGGTTTCCTACTTTTTGTTCCTCTCTTCTCCCACTCATCTAAAAGTCATTTGTGATGTGTTTCAGGGAAATGAGTCATAAGTCGCAAAAATTGATACTTTTCAAAGGTTTTTTTTACAATATCTCTTCATTGAAATGTTCTGATTTCTAGAGGGATTATCACTTATTGTCATATGAATCTATATAACAAATTTCGGGACATTGTATTAAATATATCCTTGCGTTTTGAAGGCCTTTGTATGGAGTATATTTAGTTACTTTACTGGTAATTACCCATCCAGAAACATTACAAACATTTATTTTCAAAAATGAAAATATCAAACTTAAAATATGGAGATACTTATTAGGTGTCCTAGTGTTTACTATCATTGGAATCGCCTTTTTCTCCTCTTTTCAAATATGATGATATCTCAAAATCGATTTTTTTTCGACTTATGACTTATTTTCCTAAAACGGATCACATTTAGGATTTTGACCAGTTGTTATACAGATCTTCATAAAAATCCACATTTATGTTTTGTAGACGCTGAAATCCTTTCCTGGAGCGGCTTCCCCTATTATCACTCACCAACGGCTGTTTTCTCTTGATCGATTCGACTTGTATAAACATGTTGAAGCAGTGGAATATTGATGACTTCATACTAGAGGTCCAACAATGAGTAAATTTGATGAAATTCTTCTGTTGTAATATCTGAGAATTACAGCTACCATTTTGAAACTAGCTCAAAGTAGGAGTGAAGCTCAGCAGACGAGAAGGTCCTGGGCCACATACTCCCGCTACGTGGCAGATAAAGCGTTTTCTTTCTAGTTATAGAATCGCTTCACAAAATCGCTAATAACTTTGTGTAAAATGCGCGGAGAGAGTTGGGATTTTACAGGTGTCATGTCTAACCTTATTCCTTGCTATTAATGAAACGAAAAAGAAAAAGCATCTCTTGTCTTTTCCTTTAAATCCACAGCCTCCCAACGAATGGGACATTTCCTTCCTTAGCTACTATCCCTTGCTAAGCAGCAGTTAAGGAACGTTAAGGAACGTATAAGGAAGGAATTTGCTACACAGACAATGCTAATGTTCATTCTTACACTAGTTCCTACCTAGCAAGGACAGATACCTTATCAAGGAACATTTTAAGTAAGGATTTGTTATGCAACAGGCCCCTGGTGGGAAAGTTGTACGTGGGTCAGATTTTCAGAAAATGTACAATTGGCAGTTCTACATATTTAGGAAATCCTCTTAAATTAAGCTGAAAAATGAAGAATACCAGGTACATCTGAGTACATTTGGTATCGCATTGATTTGTAGTATCAGTTCTGTTATGTTAAACTGCATTTTGAAGCTCATTTTTGTCTTAAATTTGGGTTATTTGAGAGGATTGGTGAAGGCGAATTGTACATTTTCTGAAAATCTTACCCACATATAAAAGCAAAGCATACTTTTACAAAATACAAATTCGCTCCGCCCCTCGCCCCTTTAAACCCCGCCCCCTGCACAACCCCTCCCTCTAAGGGCTTGTCACAAATGTCAGCGTTCATGTGTACCCTGCAGTGTGAGTTAAACAAATAATAGGAAGCTGTTGCGGCCTAGTGTTTGAGTACATGGCATTGTCCAGGAGTAGCTGAAAGCTCCACATGGGGCCAAATCGTCTGAAAATGTACCATTAGCAGCTCTACACATTTAGTAAATGTTGCCAAATCTGTCTGAAAAAGATCCGCTATCTATATCTGACTACTATATCTGGAAATGCGTTGATTCAAACAATTGGTTCGGTTATTTTGAACTGTGTTCTAAACCACATTTTTGTCTTAAATAGGGCTTATTTTAGAGGATTGGTGAGAGCAAATTGTACATTTTAGGACGACCTGACCCATTACATGTCTATAGATTGGCAGTAAGCCGAGGCATTACCTTAAGCCTAACGATAAGGTAACACACAATACTGAAATTAACAGCGAGCTTATTAGTGCTATAAAGCACCATTAACTCCCCCCACCCCTCCTTCTTCTCCACTGCTCGCAGCATGTACTGCTTTCATTCCCATATCTTTTTCTACACTCTAAAGACAAAAAAACACTTATTCAATAATGTAACGCTAAAGAAGGGTCAGTGGAGGATATGATCTGGTGATGAAGGGCAGAATCTGACAATAAAAGCTGAATAACGGTTTTGCATGTAAAAGGATGGAAAATAAATTGTAGTCCCATAGAATTTGGCAGAGGGATTGCGATGGTGGGTATAGACCATGCCTGTATATGAGTCAGATTTTCAGAAAATGTACAATTGTCAGCTGTACACATTGGGTAAATTCTGCTAAATTTGGCTCAATTTGGACAATACTAGGTAAATTTGGGAATATTCGGCATCGCATTGATTCTAGCAATCTGTTTGGTTAGGTTGAACTGTATTTTGAACTTTATTTTCGTCTGAAATTTGGTTTATTTGAGAAGATTTGCAAAGTTGAATTGTACATTTTCTGAAAACCTGACCCATGTATTTGTGGCCCATAGTTTAGTTTAATGCATTCTCTCTGTGTCTCCTCTCTTTACTCTTTGTCTCTGTCTCTTTCTGCTCTCTTTCTTTCCTCTCTCATCCCCTCTCTCCCCTTCCCACCGCAACCTCTCTGTCTTTCATCTCTTTCTCTCAATCATAGGGAGTGAACACTGTGTCAAATGTTTCCATATCAATTCCCAATATCCATTTATTGTATTTCTTTATCTCTCTTTAATTTCTCTCTCTCTCTCTAGTTCTCACTTTCTGTCTATTATTCTGTCTCTTTCTTCTCTCTTTCCACCTCTCACTCCCCCCACCTTTCCCTCCGTCTCCCTCTATATAATATTGCCCTACTTTCCTTCGCTTGAATGAGAGTTATATATCCTGAAACCCTTCTAGCCTCTGCCTCTCTTTACGTGGTGCTCAGCCAGCTGATTGAAACATACATTATTATCTGTCCCTCATCAAATCCACCCCTCCCCCATCTCCCCAGGCCTTAATCCCCACTAATCCTAATCCTATCATCTCAACCTGTTTCCTCATTCCCATCCTGCCGCCCATTTCCCCCATTACCCCTTATTTCATCCTTCCTCACCTTCCATTCCCTCTCATTAAATTATAATCATTTGTTCATGCCCTCGTTATTGCATGGCTATTAAATTTAATGATTTCTCGGATTATCCATCCATGGATTCATGCCTCCAATTAAAGCCACACTCTCACTCCACAACTGCTAAAAACTGACGATTTTCGTTCCGTTTTATTCCCCAACCCATCTAAAAGTCATTTAGCCAAAATTGTGGAGGATTTTATCCATTTGCGTTTCCTTTAGGGCCTCATCAAATTCCACATTTTTATTTTTGAGGACTGCCTAAATCGTTTTCTGTGGTGGCTTCACTTATTATCGCCCATCGGCTGCTGTTTTCTCTCGGCTGATTCAACTTCCAATTCTTGTATAAATATATATATATATAACAGCAGCAGAATATTGATAACTTCAGTCCTATTATTCATAGTATAGTTAAGTTTGTAAGATTGTTCCACATAGCATTGTGTATATGGGTCAGATTTTCAGAAAATGTACAATTGGCCTTCACCAATCCTCTCAAATAACGCAAATTTCAGAAGAAAATAAAGTTCAAAATACAGTTCAACCTAAACCAAACAGATTGCCAGAGTCAATGCGATGTCAAATTTACCTAGTATTGATCAAATTTCAGCTTAATTTAGCAGAATTCACTAAATGTGTATAGCTGCCAATTGTACATTTTCTGAAAATCTGACCCATATAAGTTGTGCATCAAAGGCAGTAGCAGGCAGTTATTAATTGACTTTTTTAGTTGAATTCATCTTATTTCGTGTTTTAACGGTCTACATATTTCCAGTATCAATTCAGTTTATCAGCGATTTTCTTGACAACTTGAATATTCCTTAGAACTATAGTTGGGCTATCGATCTGGTTACTGTATGTAATAATCACCAGTTATTTACTTATTGAATGTATTTTTAATGCAGGTTCTAACCAACGAAAGGCCAGTGAACTATATAGCGAGGAGCTCTACACCTACAGAACCAGCTGAACAACAACATAGTGACGTAATTACACGCGGCAATGGACGCCCACATCCGGGAGGCACTCACTCACTTCCTCTTCCGGGTAATCCTCCATTGCATTTGATTTGGACCTCGACAAACACCTCTCCCACCCACCCACACCTTTCTCTAGGAGGATGTTATTAGGGTGTTATTGTTTGTGCAAAATATCACCAAATATGTGACACAGAACAGAGGATTAATAGAAAATGACTCTATTTATATGAATACAATTTACATGATTGTATACTATTCAACCACCAAATCAAATTGTTATTATGCTAAGGCCAAACAAAAAATAGGTGTGTTTCCGATTTATCTGGCTGAAAACTAGGTAGGGGGGTAATTTTTTTGTTGTTGTTATTTTTTTTTGTTTGGAAACCACCTCCCAGGAACTGAGAAAAATGACTTTTTCATAACAATAGTTGTTTTGAACATGAAAAATGTGCTTTTTGACCGTTTAGGGTTAGGAAAACCCGTTTTCCTGCTTTAATAAGCTTTTTTTGTCAAAAAATAAAAAAAAACTAAGATATGATGGGGAAAAAATCAGGTTTGGTAACAAAATTTTTAGGTAGGGTAAGGTTTTTCTAGGTAGGGGGGGGGGGGGGGTAAATCGGAAACACACCTATTTTTTTTTTTTGCCTAAGTCATCTACTAAATCGAGGTGTTGTCACTTATGGCAATGACCCTCTAAAATTGTTATTATCAACGTGACTACTCTGCAGCACCGAGACTTGTTATGTTACCTTATTGTCTTATCGCTAGTCATCCTCTTCATTGAGTGATGATTTTCCTTGTTGTTATTCTTACTGTTATTCTCAATTCTCGCCAAAGAAAATAATGTAATTGAGGCATTCATTGGAAGAGCTGGCACGCCAGATATGACCAACCATTGTTTGTAAAGATACGACAATAAAGAATATTTGAATTGAATTGAATTGAATTATTTTAACATTCGAATTACTTAATATGGGATTTGCATAGCTGCCATATTGAATCTTGATTTGCCAGGAATTATGAAAATTGTATGTCAGTGTTAAAACTAGAGAAAAATATTGCATGTTCATCGTGCAATGCACATCTTCCAATGTAGATAGCCATGCTGATTATAAGATATGATAGGACAAGTGGCCATGTTTCTCATCATGCTTTTATAATCCATAGATCATTGCCCCCGTTGCATAACAATCTGCGAGCTCAATATTAACACTGAAAAAGCTACTCGCAGATTGTTATGCAACAGGGGCATTGATAGAAAAAAACATTCTGCACATTGAAGCTGCATTCTCAGCTAATTTCCGTCAAAATATGAAAATGTCTATTTAGTGGTCTATTCATTCCAGACCCATCCAAATATCACTTTAATACTTTAATACTGTAATAGAGTATTACAGGTTTTTGACCTGTTCTTCCTGGTGTAAAATGTCATTATTTCTCAAAATATTTATTTAGAGGACCCGCCGAAATCTCACTTTTTTCCAGTTTGACTCTAGATCTTCTTAGACTTTGGGAATCATTTTGGAATAAAAAATTTAAGCACTGTCTAGATAGGCATATATATATAAAGAAGAAATCATAAAAATATTCTAGAAAAAGCCATGAATTCATGAAAAGCTTAGGAAATTTGAGGAAATATAAGTTTTTCTTTGTTTTCTAAGTTTGAATTTTCCATTCTACAGTGCTCAGGATAAAGAAAAGAAAAAAATTGAGTATAACTGATATTGTATTGACAACAGAAATTTGTTCAGTTACGTTGAACACTATTTCGAACCTCATTTCTCTCTTAAAATTGCGATAACTTACAGAAAACAAGTCTAAATTCGCAAAAAAGATTTTCAGACAATATTATCATATCTATAAAAAATAAGATCCAGCGGATTCCAACGAAGTTCACGTTCAGGATATCTAATGAGTACTTCTATACCTTTTTATGTTTAGAAAAACTAGTTAGCGATATTTCTGTGTAGTAGACTCACTAGTACTTAGTGTAATATTGGGATGCCCTTTGAAATTCTCAGGATGCCCTTTGAAATCCATACATCTATTCAATACACAGTCTCAAAATTTGGTATACATAATTATTCGGACGACGGGGAGGGTGAATCAACCCAAATATGAAAACATTGCTACAAAGAGTTCTTATAAATAAAAACATTTTGCATAAATATCCATTAAGCATTTTCTGTAAGACGTTACAATGGTACATCTTCGGCCGCTCTGACCACTACATGGGTGAGATTTTTAGAAAATGTACAATTCACATTCACAAACCCTCTCAAATAACCCAAATTTTAGACGAAAATAGTGTTCAAAATACAGTTTAACCTAACCAAACAGATTGCTAGAATGAATGCAAAGCCGAATATACTCGAATTTACCAAGTATTGACCAAATTGCAGCCTAATTTTGCAGACTTTACTAAACGTGTATAGCTGCCAATTGTACATTTTCTGAAAATCTGACCCACATAGGTCTGAGGGCTATACCATGGAGGAGAGGTGTGTAGCTGGTGCTGCTGCTGATACTGACCACAGGCTGTAGTGGTCAGCAGCAGCTCTTTATGTCCAGCAGCGGTCAACGCTGACTAATGACCGGCCTTGGTCACGGACGCTAAGCAGGGTCAAGGACGGTTTGTGGAAATTGTATATATATCGGGGATGGAGGGATGGGGGGGGGGGAGCAGTAGAGGGGGCGGTAGAGGTGGTATCGTGGTGGTCAGTGCGTAAGCTGACCACAGCTTGTACTGTGGCCCATAACGGGGTGTTACACCAGGTATTGTTTATTCTCTATCCATGTCATGTATATTATGTATTGGTGAAGGGGTCAGAACATTCAAAATTCACCTTCATCAATCCTCTCTATCCATGTCATGTATATGGGTCATATTTTCAGAAAATGTACAATTGGCAGCTGTACACATTTAGTAAATTCTGCTAAATTAGACTGCAATTTGGTCAATACTAGGTAAGTACGAGTATATTTGGCATTGCATTGGTTCTAGTAATCTGTTTGGTTAGGTTGAACTGTATTTTGAATTTTATTTTCGTCTGAAATTTGGGTTATTTGAGAGGATTGGTGAAGGTGAATTGTACATTTTCTGAAAATCTGACCCATATTATGTATTGGTGAAGGGGTCAGAACATTCAAAATTCGCCTTCATCAATCCTCTCAATTAAACACAATTCAAGACAAAAATAAGGTATAGTTCAACATAACCAAGCAGGTTTTTTCCTAATCAGCGCACTACAAAGTTTATACTTTGATATAAATAAAAATAGACAAATTGTGACCGTTAAAGGTCATATTCAAAGGCCAAACGTCAAGGTCCTGAGCAATTATGACAATAAGGAAAGTAATGGTTTGGATATTATGTGTATATCACTCCCAACTTTAATTTAGCCTGACTCCCTGGTTGTACACCAGGGGGCACACCAGGGCGGCGACACGTAGGTGGGTCAGATTTTCAGAAAATGTACAATTCAACTTCGCCAATCCTCTCAAATAACCCAAACCTCAGACGAAAATAAAGTGCAAAATACAGTTCAACCTAACCAAACAGATTGCTAGAATCAATGCAATGCCAAATATACTCAAATTTACCTAGTATTGACCAAATTGCAGCTGAATTTAGCAGAATTTACTAAATGGGTAGAGCTGACAATTGTACATTTTCTGAAAATCTGACCCAGGTAAGGTATTGGGCTACAGGAAGGTTAAAATGTGGGTCTGCAGCAACCGGAAGCTCTGATTTACTTCCGCCCTCCTCCGCCCTACACCCACTACCACTACCGGATCCATGCTAATCAATCATTCAGTCAATCAGTCAATCAATCAGGGCCTGTTGCATAAGAAATCCTTACCTAAAGCTGCATCAACATCGGTCAAAATAATCGCTTGGCATTTCGTAGAGCTCCGTGGTTATATTTTACAAACTGGATTATATTAATTAATACACGTTACAGATAGGCTATACTATGTAGCTAGACCAAATAGCCAACATCGTAAAATATTATTGGTGGAGAATTATTTGGATATTCTAAATTTGGACTATGATAATGGTACATAAGCCCACATAATTATAAGCCCACACTGATTTCATTCGTTGTTTGCCTAAACTTAGTTTTCATGTCTAAGATAAGATGGACATGTTTATTTGCTTAATTAATTAATTATACACTTGCAACACCTAAATTGTCTTCATATAGGGCCAAAAGAGCGACATTGTTCTATTTCAAGGCTTAGTATAATGCCCGCCGAAGCATGAAATATAAACCCTACAATGTAAACCCAACCCCATGCACAGCTCCACAACCAAACCCCTAGTCAACCCCCAAATTAGCTAGTCAACCCCTACCAGTTATATTATAACAAGTTTGGCTCTTAAAGTATAAGTATAGCAAATCATAAGTAACACATTCCGGATTATACTCAAACGCCATGACCCATAAAAGAAGATAAAAGAAAGTAGTAAAGACGTTTTACTCACGTTTGTCCCTTGTGTATTTCATCGCTTCAGTAAGGAACTCATCACTTGGTGCTTTTGGTATTCGCAAAGTGTCCTCACCCCCTCCCCCACGTCTTTCCCCGTTTCCATGGCAACAAGAACAGCTTTCTCCATCTTTACACTGACAGAGACTTCCGTTCTCGTTCCTGGCGAGAGAGCTGTGAGACGAGGATGACATGTCCTCCTCTTTGCCACCTGCCGGCGAAGGGGGTGAATCTGAGGGACATCTATGACGTGAATTCAGTGACGTCATAAGGAATTCCTGTGAACACTCGCACCATGAAGTCCTAGAGAGAATCTTGACCTTTGCGACCTTTGAGAGCTCGCTTTCTTGCAAGATCTGTGATTGAGAATGAATTAATGGATGAAGTGCAGAATGCCAGCGGTCTGAGCACGCCTTACTCAAACCACTTGAGTGTCTCTTCACTTTGGGCAGATCAAACTCAAGGTCAACACTCGACCTCTGCAAGGTCAAATCAGAATTGTCATTGAGACCTGTGTCTGTATTGGGATCAAAATAGCAGAGTTTAAGATCTAGTTTATGGTTAGAAGGAAGAGAAAGTGGCCGAGGCTTTCGCCTTTCTGTAGCGGCCGGTGATGTGTTGCTAGTAGATGATTGTGACGACGTTGTTGTTGACGACGTCTCGTCGTTAAGTGACGTAGTTTGGCTCTCGTGTTGCTTAGCGTCGCGTAAAGACGCACGTAGTTTCTGGGAGGCGGACATTTTGTTATTCTCCTCATCTGCCTCAGAGCTTAAACTGTCTGAATGCAGAATAGAGCCTTGGTACTTAACTGAAGAATTGTCCACAATATAACCAGCCGGCTCCGGCCATGACCGCTCAAATCTTTGAGCACCCATACTGCCATGGCTTGGACTATCATTTTGATTGCATGGCTGTCGTTCACATGTCCATGACATTGGGCTCATCAGGTCATCATCAGGTGTCCATGACGTTGTCATGACACACATGGGCCTATCAGGGATGTTCACTGACACAGTTTCACAGTCAATAGTAGCTACAGAAGAGGAAGAGGACGACTTGGAAGAAGAGTGAGAATTCAATTTTGAAAGATTAGATTTAGAGGATTTTTTGCTCCGTGTAGAGTCACTACGCCCTGATCTGGAAGTCTTTGGGGAGGACTTTGCCTTCCTGCTTCCAGAAGGGGAAGATTTGGAGGACGATTTTAAAGAACCTTTGCAAGTTTTTCCCAGGTCAGAGTTTCCCTCTGGTGCCTTAGGCAGGGAAATCCCAGTAACAGGGGGTTTAGTTTCTGTCCCAGCTTTCACCGGGGGTGCAGAAGTTAATGGGTAATTGGAGAGAGACCGCTTAGCGTTACCTGCTGTAGTAGGGGATGTGGCCAATATGTTGGATGTGGTCCTACAATTGAAGGATGCTGAGAATGTCTTAAGGTTGATGCTACATGACTTAGATCCAATACCTTTAGTTGAGCCGGGGCTACTAACAAGTTCTCCACCACTCTGCCCTGTCCGCGGCATCATGCTCGCTTTGGAGTGTGATGTTGTGGTTACTGTGGACGCTGTGCAGCAGGAATGATGTGCCCATGTCACAGCAGATGCTGTAGATGTCATGGTTGTTGATGATGTTGCATGGTCAATTTTTCTGTTCCCAGTGTGTGGTCCTACGGAGAGTAAAGACAGCGGACACGGTGCAACACTGGGTGGTGTGCACCCCACTGAAGCTAAAATAGCTGCATATTTATTTAGTGGTCGGCCTCCTCCTCCACTTCCTCCTCCTCCTCCCCCTGCTGCATAAGAAGAAGAGGAGGAAGAGGTGGAGCTGAGAGGTGCAGCTTGCTGCTTGCTTGGGCTAGTGTTACAGCTGGCAGAGCGGGCTGTCGGCACACCGGACGTCAGTCGATGGTGGTGGCCTGAATGGCTCAAACCCCAACCCTTCATGTTGGCACAAGCTGGTGTGACACTCAACGTTGACACATCCACAGCAGAACCACATATACCCCTGTGCTGCTGGACAACACCTCGTCTCTCTTCCTGCACATAATACCTACAACTCCCACATTCCTCCTTATCCCCCTCCACCAGTCCTCTCCCATTCTGACCTACTACCTGGGAATTGTGGGTTGAAGTAGTGGCAGACTGGGGTGGTGCTGGTACTATTGGTGGTGGTGCTTCACAATTGTTATTATCAGCAAGGGCCAGAAGCCATGCAGCTGCACCAAGAACCTGCTCCAAATCCTTATCGCTTACACTACGGTTGCGGTACCTTTTCACCTTTTCCTTCACCGCTACCTCTCCCTCACTACAATGTCGCCTCCTGCCTTTGGGCAGGGAAAGCTGAGGGTAACTGTGACTCTGGGTGCTGATCAGGCGGTACAAGTTGGGAGGAGTCAGGATGGTGTCACTGTCACTTGTGTTGGAGTTAGTGTCATCCTGCTGTTGCTGTTGCTGCTGCTCTTCTTGTTGCTGGTCTTTATCCTTGTCATCGAAATGATCATTTTTATTGTGGTCCATGAAAACCTTGGCTCGCTCCGAATGCACCATGACATCCCATTGGGTTTGATGACTTTTATTCTTTCTTACCTTTTTCTATATCTATGTAGATATTGAATCACATTACCACTAATGTAACTCTCCTGTTATATCTGTTTGGGCAACTAGAGCGAATAATCTCCAAAAGCTGGTGACCATGGTTTATATACTTTCTCTGAATGTTTTTTCTTTCTGAACAAATAAAACTTGATTTTAGATCTGGTGATGATTCAGGAAAGATTTTTCTTCAATGCTTGGGATACTGTGTCTCAAGAAAAATTCCAAGTTTCTCTTACATTGGTTTAGACGAATTAAACCCATTTAGTGTTATCCCTATCATAAAATGTAATCGTTAACTTGATGGTTAGCAACAACGATAATACTCTTGTACATCATTCTCTACTTTGTCCTAATCGCCTCTGCTGTCTACCCAAAGATTAGGGATAGTTAAGATTCATTTATTGCTGTGGAGATATTAAATCTATTAACCTCTCCCTCTACCTGCCACTCATCAGATCCTCTAGTTTTCCCTTTGCTCTCTTGTGAGAATTTAACACACCAACAAAATGACGTCACTTCCTGGTTATTCCCAAACAGGTAGGCGCTCCTGAACTGCTATAGCTATACGCTCGGCCAGACAGCCAACAAACATCTTCCGGTAACCTGTTGTCATAGCAACTGAATCACCCTGGAGAATATCAGTTTGTGCAGGTGGTGTCCTGGCGGCAGCTGGAGACACTAGGTCTGGTAGCTAGCAGTCCTCCTGTAAGATAAAACCATTTTGATTGAGTTATTATAAGTCATAGGTTTTATGTCAAATAGCTAAGATTATATTTGACATGAACAGTGTCTCTTATCTCTTAGAGAATCTCTTATCAATACAATAAACAATGAGATGGCAAAAATACTAAAAATCGTTCTCATCTTGCATAATAAAATATTTTAAACATCTTATTAACTAGATTTGTGAATATAAACAAGTGTAGAAATCGGAATGTTCGAATTAAAGCAGAATATTCAATTTATCAAATGAATTAATTGGATTTGACGCCGACAAAAAATATAATGAACTTATCGGTTGTATTTAGCTGAAGTCGCCAGGAAGACAAAATGTTCAAAATATTGTTCAACATAACTGAACAGATTTTCTGAATCAATGCCTTATCAAATATACTCAGATATACAGGTCGAGTGTTTATTGTTTTACAGCCTGGTTTAGCAGAATTTACTAAATGTGTAAATCTGCCAAGTGTACACTTCTAGGTGATCTGAACCATGTATGAGTATTTGCCTAGTAATTAGATAGATGTCGTGAATCCAGTATTTGTAGACTCCATATGATATTCAGATTTATGTAAAAAGTTAATTCTGCGAAACGACCATCACTATAGAACAGTATGCATTAGCCCTTGGATAGGGGACTTTTTTTGGTTCAAATATTTTTATTTCATACAGGGAACATCTCAATTCACACTGGTTTTCATAAGAGCCCTGTATCTACTTAGTACAATAATAGTAGGGCATCGTATAATATACCTTCTTATTACATTCCAGAAATTAGTTAAGTAGAGAAAACATAGCGGTCTAAATTTATAAGTTATTCTCAGAAATCAAACCGGTGAGAAAATAATAATGAGGTTGTGAATGGAATGTGGTAGAGAAATGATGAAAGATGAGATGAGGGATATACAGACTATTTATATCTAGCCTATTAAGTCGTAGTGAGTATATGGAGGACAATCAATATTCGCTCGAATGATCGATCTGAATTTGTTATCATTCAGCTAATACAATCCAAGACTTGGATGTCCGCCATCTTGAATCTTGATTCGCATGAAATTATGGGAGTTGAATGTCAGTGTAAAACCTATAGAAATCTTTCCATTCATCATGGGATATTTATCGGTGCTCCATTGTCAATATCCATGTGTTATTCATGTTTCCATAACACAAGTCTCCAAGTTTCCCTTAATGCTTTTAGTTTTAGATCATTTATATAGATCAGGATATTGGTGAAAACATTTTTCGATCAAATATTATGCTAAATATTTGTATATCAAACTTGAACTGAATATAATCCCAGCATGCACTATAAAGGACATGCAAAGTGACACATGCAACTGCCCTATTGTTTATTGATGAGAACGAATACCGACCATAAATCCAGGCCACAACAAAGTGATTCAATTCATATCATGGGTTAGCTTTTCAGAAAATGTACAATTTCCTTTCACCAATCCTCTCAAATAACCCACATTTAAGACAAAAATGAGCTTCAAAATGCAGTCTAACCTAACAGAACTGATACTTTAAATCAATGCGATTCCAAATATACTCAAATATACCCGGTATTTATCATGTTTCAGCCAAATTTAGCAAAATTTCCTAAATGTGCAGAGCTGCCAATTGTACATTTTCTGAAAATCTGACCCTCATCTGTTGCACGGATATCAATTAATAGCTCATTTTCCATTATTTTTCAATAGTTAACGGGTTTTTTCAGTCAGCGTTTGTATTATTTGCAGCACGTCTCTCACGTCGCCAGAGCGTCGCCATGGCACGTCATAGCACGTCATGGATGGCGTCCGTCGCGCGTGTCGCAGTGGTATCCATCAGCATGAGATTAATGTCGGGTCAGATACGATCGACAAGATGTCACTATCACTTGGAGTGGGGCTGATGGTATCTGCTTTGACCTTATTCTCGAGAGCTGCTCTCACAACTGGAAATGGGGTACTTTGTGGTGTTAAAGCAGCAATCGCTGCTAAATTGACCATAAGGCTGAAGTTGCCAGATAATGTACAATTCAACTTCACCAATCCTCTCAAATAACCCAAATTTCAGACGAAAATAAAGTTCAAAATACGTGTAACTTAATCATATAGATTGCTTGAATCGATGCAATGTCCAATATAGTTGAATTTACCTAGTATTGGTCAAATAGCAGCCTATTTTAGCAGGATTTACTAAATGTGTGTATATTTTCTGACAATCTGACCCGTACCATTATTGGTGAAGTCATCAGTTAATTTATGTACAATTCGCCTTCACCAATCCTCTCATGTTGCCCAAATTTGGTTTCATTATTCCCAAGCACATAAGAATATCTAATCCCTGTTTTGAAGTGTTAGAGCAATAACCACCTGGGTCAGATTTTCAGAAAATGTACAATTCGCCTTTACCAATCCTCTCAAATAACCTATATATAAGAAAAAATAAGCTTCAAAATGCAGTTTAACATAACAAAAATGATACATTAAATCTATGCGATACCAAATATACTCAGATACACCCGGTATTCTTCATTTTTCAGCCTAATTTAGGAGAATTTCCTAAACGTGTAGAGCTGCCAATTGTACATTTTCTGAAAATCTGACCCACCTACGGCAGAGGCTTAAATGAAATGCAATGAGTGGTTATCTGAAATAGCGTATCAGACTTTAAGGATTCATATTATCCATCTCACAAGAAATGAGATAATATATTATTGTATTTCATTATCTAATAACAAAAGGTTTAAAAGTGACCTCTGAAGGAGGTTAAAAAGTTCAAATTCAATATTGTAATGAGAACGTTTATCGTTACATAATATAGTTTCAATATGCGAAAGAAAACCTGGTTCTCTCCCTACCCATCCAAAGTATATTCAACCAAAGATTTTAACCAAAGATTTGGACGATTTTACCCTTGTTTTTGCAGGAGTGTTTCATAACGAAAATGCTAAATTTATATTCCAGTGGCCCACCTAAATGATTTGCTCAGCATGTGCCACTTATTATCGCTCATTTTCTTTCAGATGCACACACTTTTCCTTTCCTTAGCTTATACAACAGGCCCCAGTGGTCTGTAGGGTGCAGAAACGATACGGTTATGGGTTAGATTTTCAGAAAATTTATAATTCGCCTTCACCAATTCTCTCAAATAACCCACATTTAAGGCAAAAATTAGCTTCAAAATGCAGTTTAACATAACAGAACTGATACTTTAAATCAATGCGATCCCAAATATACACTGGTATAGCCGGTATTCATCATTTTTCAGCCTAATTTAGCAGAATTTCCTAAATGTGTAGAGCTGCCAATTGTACATTTTCTGAAAATCTGACCTTTATGTGGTTTCTACTCGCATATTTTCTGTATCAGGGACCCTCTGGAAGAGCTATGTCTAAAATAGATGAGTGGACACCCTTATCATAATTATTATTAAACTATTTTAATCAATCCAGAAATAAACAATAAGCAAGAAACAAACCGTTAGAAAAAGATCCTTAAAACTCTCCTAGCTTCTCCTCAGTCAAATCCCCCCCCTCCTCTTTACGTCTCTACCCCTCCCCTTTGTAACGATTCCAGTATGTGAAGATATGAACATTTCCATCAAGCTCCGGGTACCTTAAAGTGCCTTTCTGTCTCTTTTCTCTGTCTCTCTCTCCCTTCTTCTCTATCTCTTTTTCCTGGGTATGATCATAAACTGCCTCCCTCTCAGCTCTCCCGCCCTTGATATAACACTTCAAAGTGTTGATAAGGGCGTAAAGCCACCAATCTCACTCACTCATCACTCACCGGGTACCTCCGGGTATCTCCGGACATCTCCGGGTAGTACACCCGGGCACCACTAGGAGTCTACATTGCAACCCATGACGATATTTGCAGTTTATATAACTTGATTAATTCATCATTAATTAACCATTCATATTATTCCATCCGGACTTTAACCATGATGGTTATTACATATTTCTCTATTTATGTTAACGTTTGTACTTATTTCATCATTATATTTATTTAGTTATTCCTGATTTGTATTGCAAACATAGTCTGTTCTTGTGTTGAATACTATTGATATACTCAATGTATCTGTTCATTAATCGGGGTGAGGAGCAAGGTCTTCACCCCAGCACACAAGGAGGAATAAAGAGAATATATGACAGAAGTATTTCACTCTTGATGTTATATCTCGGAGCTGCATTTGAAACATAGAATATTTCAACCCTTGGTCCTTTGGAACTTTAATATAATCCGGCCACTATAGTTCCTTTCCTCCCATCTCCTGCTATCGATATTCATAATATATTTATTCTCGCGGAAGTAAACCTATGCGATCACGAAGTATCATTATTTAAATATTGATTAATATTAAGCCGGAGCTGAAACACAGATGTGCAACGATGGCCACTCAGACATTGGAAAGAACATAGGCAAGAGTCACAACACCTTCATCCCCCTGCTGTCACTGCCCCACACCCTTGCCCCACCATAAACATTGTCTAACCCTCTACCCTCTAGCAGCATTTAGTATTCCCCAGCTTCTATTATCCCTGATTCACCACCAGACAATCCACCCCCGCCATCCCTACACCTCCTCGTCCAATTCCCTCACGTCACTTTACGACGTCTTACGTCATGTGACGTCACGCCATGACGTTTACTGGCTGGTTGGCGACCTATTGACCTCTTCCCAACGCAGCCCGCAGGATTGATCGGTGTATGGACGAAGGCTTAATATATTTACAAGGATGAATGCCCTGATGAATGACTTCAGATTAGGCTCTTCAGTTTGGCTTCACGACTTTCTGCCTTGATAAATGCATTATGACAGGCGTCACCAGACTTAATTTATTAACTTTCATCAAGTCGTTCATGCGAACATGTGGGTTGTGGCATCCTAATGGGATCAATTCTACTCGACAAATACCAGATAATGGTATTTGTGATACAGTGAAATTGGTTTCACATTCTTTAATTTAGAATATGAAACTTCCAAAATCAAACATAATATATTTAGAAATGCTATCTTTGTCTCGCTACATAGCTACACAGCTTAGTTAGATATTCTTTTTAGATATTAGATTTTTTTTTATTCAGGTATTAACATTACATCACATAATGACATTATTTTCAGTCACCCTGATTGATGAAGCTATGATTGTATTCAAATTAGAATGGTGTGATTGTAATTGGTTGACTGATTACTAAAGTTCACTTAGATCATATTTGAATGCATGGGTCAGATCATCAGAAAATGTCTCTACACATTTAGTACATTCAGTTAAGTCAGACTGATAAGGGATAAATACTGGGCATATCTGAGTATTATTTGGTATTGTGTTGATTATGAATATAATTTTTGCTATGAAGAACTGTGTTTATCTTATGATATGTAACAAGGTTGGTATCCGAGTTGCATCCTATTTTTATACCACGATGTCATATTTAAAATTAAATGGATAAACAAACTGTTAATTGACCTC
Organism: Sthenelais limicola; assembly: GCA_942159475.1. Lineage (NCBI taxonomy): Eukaryota > Metazoa > Annelida > Polychaeta > Phyllodocida > Sigalionidae > Sthenelais > Sthenelais limicola. Next base: position 49,604,490 of record OW804102.1, read on the forward strand.
GCTTCGCTGCAAGGATCCGCCATATTGATTTTTGATACCAAGGCGCTAGACAAGAGAATTGTTGATTGGCTAATCAATGACGTTACAAATAGAAGTGACGTCAGCAGCGGCGGTAACTTCGACCAATAAGGAGACTATAAACATCTCTGTGACAATATACAATAGCCTGTATCCACTCCTTTTGCATCGTATACAACCCCCGATCATGGTATAAAGGGTGTTAAACCCTACCCCCACACAGCCGATTTGCCTCCCGATTGCCCCCCGATTTTGGTCTTCCGATGAATCCTATGACTTCATTTCAAATCCTGGTTTATGTTTTTGAAATAACATAAACCAGGATTGGAAATAAAGTCCTAGAACTCATAGGAAGACCCAACTTGGGGGGGCAATCGGGAGGCAAATCGCCCTCTGTGTGGGCAGGGTTTTATACAAATAGGAGTCATAGATCTGAATATAAATCCAGGTCTTCCTATATGTTCAGGGAGTGAGTCAGAATTAAAAGTAATTGTAGGTTAGTGAGTGAGTGAGATTGGTTGCTTTACGCCCTTATCAACACTTTGAAGTATTATATCAAGGGCGGGAGAGCTGAGAGGGAGGCAGTTTATAATCATACCCAGGAAATAGAGATAGAGAAGAAGGGAGAGAGACAGAGAAAAGAGACAGAAAGGCACTTTGTGGTCTTACCCAGGACCATTAATTGTAGGTTATTCATAGAGTCTGGGAAACAAATTTTTGGCTATTATTCTACTAAGGTCTATTGCTATAAAAGCTGGCTACAAGTGAGTCTCAGTTGTAAACTTGGTAGAATAAGATAATATAATTTCACTTTCTCACCTAGCTCAATGATGGACATTACATTCTAGGCCCTCACCTGAGAGAGTCCCTTCAAATGAAGGGAAAGCCTCTCGCCTCAAACCACAAAGGGTCATTATAATTCCATTAAGACGGCAAAATGTCGTTATATTCCCATTAAAACGCCGAGTTTTAGAACAAGAAACCAATTAGCGAAGTAGGCTGAGATACCATTCTTTTCTGATCTGAGGGTTTGGACCTAGTGTGATTATATGCCCACATTAATAAACCACTTCAGTTCTGACCACCCTCCATCTTTAATAACATTTAGAGATACAGCCTCTATAGCTAGGACTGGAAGAGTGCAGGAAGCATCGTTTACAGGACTGTACTCCTCTAAGAGCTCAGAGTGAGTGAAGCATGACGCAGTGCATGCGCACCTGATGCCCACATAGAGCGCCCCCAGTGAGGCGTGACCATGACTCATCCTCCATTACAGCCACCTGGCGCCCCCTCGCATCAATAATCTACACTAGAGCGGGCTGGTGATGTCTGGGTGCTGAGCGTGAGTAAGCTATAGATCTTTGCACTCTAAATTCGCACTCTTAGCCAATGTTGGTCCGACACCATACATTTTCTACTTTTCCAACCCATCTAAAAGTCATTTGACCGAATATATAATATTGGAGGATTGTGTCCAAGTGTTTATGGCAAAGGGCTACTAAAACATCTTCATTTGTATTTGGAGGACCAGCCCGAATCTATTTTATGCGATGACAATCATGACTTCACTTATTATCGCTCACCGGCGGCAGTTTTCTCTCGGTGATTAGACTTCAAATTTTGCATAAACATTTATAAGTATTAATGGCATTATACAATTAATTAATCAATGAAGAAATATGTGATGCGTTTCAGGAAAATGGGTCATAAGTCGCAAAAAATAGATTTTGAGATACCATTATATTTGAAAAGATGGGATCAAGCCGATTCCAATGGTAGTAAACAGTCTAATAATCTAATTAGTATTTCTAGATTTTAAGTTTGATATTTTCATTTAAAAAAAAAAGTTTCCAATATTTCACATTAAAGTAACTAAATATACTCCATATGAGGACCTTTAAAACTAAAGGATATATCAGATACATTTTCCTGTAATTTGATACATCGATCGATATGACTATAAGTGATAAACTCTCCAAAAATTAGAGCATTCCAATAAAGTGATCTTGTAAAATAAACACTTTGAAAAACACCAATTTTGCGACTTATGACTCATTTTCCTGAAACATATCACATATAATCAAAAGGGAATCAAGATTTGTCATCTTTTGTCGTCCCAGACGTATCATAAATATAGTACCTAGGCCTATAGCCAATGTTACTGTAGATTTCATTATAAATTATTCATAAAGTGCTAGAATTTTGATAATTCAATAAGTCCTGGGGATACGCTCGTTAAAAGACAATATTGGGTGTATTGTATGTCGGCATACAAATCGTAGTGATACAGAATGTTATAATATCGCTCCATGTAAACAAATCCTAGCTTTTTTGGAGCTGACAGAAATGAAAATCTTGAAGACGTTTCAGTCATATACTAAGAATAACGATGGAAACCCTTTTATTTTCTATCCAAGTCACTCTTAGAATAAAATTAAAAGAAGTTTTCATTTTCTGGATCTATCTGAGAGTTCAGCATTATGTATAAGTGAATAGATTCTAAAGCTGCATTCTCAGATATTACGCCAAAACAAATCTTACCAAATTGACTCTTATAAAATCACTTATAAAATTGAATTTATCTATACATTATCAGCTGCTTTTATATGTTTAATGCAAGAATTTGAAATCAAATAGGCCAAGGGAAACCGTTGCCGGTGAGCGATAATAAATGCAAACAGAAAAGAAAAGATTTTGACGGGTCTCAGAAATATAAGGGATGATTTATCGCAAAATCAACCAAACAAAATCCTCCAAAACTTAGGTCAAGGTACTTTTAGATCGTTTGGAAAAGAACGGAACAAAAAGTAGAAAATCTTTTTTTTAAACCGATATAAACTGAAAATGCAGCTTTTAGGGTTGCACCGAGTTATACGAAATAGACTGTAGCCATGTTTGAGTGAACCGATCTATTGCTGGAAGGCGGTGGGGGTGGGGGTGGGTGGGAGGGGGGGTGGTGATGACAGAGAGATAACATAAAACTGTTCCACCAGATATAGGGCACATGCATGACTAATCATTAAAACAGACAACTCCATTATTACAACAAGGGGGGGGGAGGGGGCAATACAATTAATTGAAGCACTTCATGTGGAGAAATTACATTTTCAGCTGCAAACGGAAATTTAACCAAATTGAATTTGTGCAATCTTTTAATGATTATCAAGTATAAACATGCAATATGCAGATCTAACATGCCTATTGATAAAAATGTATAACACTAAAGAGCATAATAGTTGCCTTGTTTTCTAATTGTAATATCTGAATTACTCGGTTATTAATTTTTATAGCATAAGAAATGTAATCGTATCACACGATATAACTACCTTAAACTATAAATGTGATGTGTTTCAGGAAAATGAGTCATAAGTCGCAAAATTGATATTTTACAAAGTGTTTTTGTCACAAGATCACATTATTGGAATGTTCTGATTTTTGAGGAGTTTATTACTTATAGCTATATCAATCAATGTATCAAATTTCAGGACAATCTATATAATATATCCTTTCGTTTTAAAGGTCCATATATGAACAACATTTAGTTACTTTACTGTTTATTGACCCCAAAAAAAATATTGGAATTTTTTTTTTCAAAAACGAAAATATCAAACTTCAAATCTAGAAATACTTATTAGATTATTAGACTTTTTACTATCATTGGAATCGGCTTGATCTCATCTTTTCAAATATAATGGTATCTCAAAATCTATTTTTTGCGACTTATGACTCATTTTCCTGAAACACATCACAAATGTCCTTGAATCTTGCATGTTATCTTACTATTACAGGATTTAGAGGAAATGAAGAATTTGATGGTTGGAATTTGAGCAAAAATTATGAAAACTTTCTCAAACGAAAAGTATGATCATAAGCTACGAAAAAGGCGTAACTACACACAAAAATTAAACGCCTTATCGCACTTAAACCTAGTCTTAAGTTGAGATTCCACTAGGGCTCTATTTGAACTCATGGTTCGCCCAGTTATTTAGCAGAGTGTATAAGAAGCAAAGAAACGGTGATGTTAGAGAAGTCCAATAGAATCAGCTAATGCACTTTCAATATGCTCTTTTGACATTACTGTGGAACCTCTTTATTGAGACCACCCTTGGGACTGAGTGATATGTGGTCTCATAGTGAGGTGGTCACGTCAGAAACTGTTCTTAATAGAGGGGAGGTCTCTATAAAGAGGTGTTCTTTATGCGAGGTTCCACTGTATATGTTTGCACTTCTTCAGAAGCCATCAGGACATCGCATCATGATCTGATGAGTTTGATTTGAGCTGTTGAAAATGAAATGAAATGAAATGAAAATGAAAGTGAATGTGAATTTGTGATTCATGATAGGAGATGTAGTATTGATCATTATCATTACCATTGTCATGATTGTTCATAACTTATCTTGATCATTGTTAATAAATTGTGTGTATGAATACTTGAAGGGAGTTCAATCTATTAGAAAATCTATTAGAATAACATAACTTAAGACGAAACACAACGAGAAAGAAATTATGAATATCTGATTCATCAATAATGTATAAATCTGTATAAATGTACACAAGAACTGAACCAAAGAGACTAGATAATGTATTATAATGTATCATTAACAAACAACATGTATACAATATGTAGCGTCATAGGATACTGATGAAAACATGGAGATATCCAGGAGATCCTGTATCAAAACAATGATTAAAAACGTATTCAAATCAAATCAAAAGTGCGCAATGAAGAAGTGAACCAATAGCGCACAAGTCTAGAAAAACGGTCCAGTGGAACCCCAGCCTTAGTGCCAGACACTGACAGTCAAACTAATATCAGCAGAATCTTTGACTGGGAACTAATCGTTCAGACAGCAAGTTAATATATGGCCACATAAAATAGCCATTCCCCAGGGTCAGGAGTGAATGTGGGGACAGAGTTAATGGCTGCATGAATAAGCCCATTCAGCCTTCACACCTTCACATGCCTCACTCCCCCCTCCCCTCAACTTTGACCTTTGGGTACTGTCACTCAGTACATAGGTCAAGCAAGGTCAATGAACTGTACTTAGTAGGACGGAACAATAATGTCAGAACATAGAACATGTATTGTACTTTATAACACAAGTGAGTGAGATCTGTATATGGGATATTGTTTGATCATACGCATATATAAAGAGTATTAAAATGTCCACTTGTAATATAAATACAAAACGTAAATAACATTTCTACTCTACTATATCAAAATAAAATGACAAACACATCGGTAGAAAACACCAAAGCGTGGAAAAATGTCCACACAGACCTTAAGAGTCTTCAAGAATGAAAAACCAACTATATATCATTGTATAAATAAATGACGAAACAATTATGTGCTCAATATTATGTAACCCTTTTTAATGTTTACTTGCAAAAAAATGTAAAAATCTAATTTTCAGAATCACACACAGATGAGAAGAGGGTCAGATGTAAAAATAGTGTTATCTACCCCGATTGAGAAGATGCCCATTTGTTGACAGACTGAATAAAAGCTTTTTTTAAAAAAAAAACAAAAAAACGTAAACTTGAAGTTGACACGCTTAAACTTTCTTTTGATGCATGAGGTGGCCTATGGCCAGTTGTAAAAACAGCTGTTAACCACCGAGTGCATCAAGAAAGTTCTGATATATCAACTTCTTTTGTGTAAAACTTAAAGAATAGTGCTTTATTATACACGCATTGCTCTGAAAACAACATATCTAGAGTGAGTTACGCATAGTGCGTATTTCACTAGTGAGGTATGAGGTCTTGTTACTCCGGGTTTCTTTTACTAAGATTAGTGCTCAAATTCAAATTCAAACTAGTTGGTCTCAGTCACTTAGAATATTGCACTTGTTGCTACTCCTTCAACCAACTCGTTAGTTAACCTGTATATATATATATAACGAACACTCTTAGTATATCTTCTTACAATTACAATTTCAGTTAAGCCCAAGTAGAATCTCATTATTAAGAAATACAAGCAAAGTTACGGTAAAATTTATGTTACGAGATATCCGAACAAGCTGCTATGAATTATATATATATCTTTTGCTGTTATGAATCTTTTGTCCTGTCATAACAGTTGTAAGGGCGTCAGAAGTTACAATTGTTTCTAGCTCAGACAACTTTCTATTTTAAACTAATTACGAGTTTTCCATATGTATTCCATATCTATATCACAACTACCTTGTTTAAATGATGAAATTACGTTGGGCCATGATTCCCAAGACATTGCTTCATGGCGGTATGTTATTAACTAGTGCCTTCGCATTTCAATTACATACATCAGTTACAGGGAGAATATATATATATATTCTCAGAATAAAAAGCTATTAGGCCAAAAAAAATAGGTGTGTTTCCGATTTACCCCCCCCCCCCCCCCCTCCCTTACCTAGAAAAACCTTACCCTACCTACAAAAAAAATTACCATACCTGATTTTTTCCCCATCATATCTTACTTTTTTTGGATTTTTTGAGAAAAAAAGCTTATAAAAGCAGGAAAACGGGTTTTCCTAACTCGGAACTGTCAAAAGGCACATTTCCCATGTTCAAAACAACTATTGTTATGAAAAAGACATTTTTTTCAGTTCCTGGGAGGTGGTTTCCAAACAAAAAAAATTAACAAAAAAAAAGTTACCCCCCCTACCTAGTTTTCAGCCAGATAAATCGGAAACACACCTATTTTTTGCTGGCCTTACCTAAAGTGTTGGTTCTTTTTGTGTTCTATCCAGTCGGAGGTTGTTCTGATAGCTTAAATAATGTATGTGGGTTGTTCTATTTATATCCTATCCTGATCAAGAGAACCTCAGGCCGTTCCTCCTGAGATGTTCAACAAACCAAGTCTATTTTGTTGTGGGAAGCTTTACTCTTTGAGGTCGCATACTGAATACATGGTTCAGATCGCCTAGAAATGTACAATTGGCAGATCTAAACATTTAGTAAATTTTGCTAAATTAGGCTGAAAAACGAAAAATATTGGGTATATCTTAGTGTATTCTGTATTGCATCGATTCAAAATATCTGTTCGGTTTCGTTGAGCAATATTTTGAACATTATTTATGTCTTAAATTTGGGATATTTGAGATGATTGGTGAAGGCGAATTGTACATTTTCTGGTAACTTCACCCACATGCCGTAACGTCTGGGGCTATCTACGCCATCGTTCCAGCCGACTGGTTGTGTCTTATTGTGCTCCACCTTTGGTATCGTGAATCTTTCATGTCAACAAGTGTAGAACATACAGGTCAATACGGTCTGAGTCAAATTCATGTCCATCATATGTGATGAGTTTCAGGAAAATGAGTCATAAGTCGCAAAATTGATATTTTTCAAAGTGTTTTCTTCACTAGATCACATTATTGGAATGTTCTAATTCTTGGTGGGTTTATCACTTCTAGTTATATCAATCGGTGTATCAAATTTCAGGACGATCCATGTAATATATCCTTTAGTTTTAAAGGTCCTCATATGGACTACATTTAGTTACTTTACTGTTTATTGACCTCAAGAAATATTACAAACTTTTTTTTAAAAACGAAAATATCAAACTTAAAATCTAGAAATACCTATAAGATTATTAGACTGTTTACTATCATCGGAATCGGCTTGATCTCATCTTTTCAAATATAATGGTATCTCAAAATCTATTTTTTGCGACTTATGACTCATTTTCCTAAAACGTATCACATATTATATACTCGAGGTATATTGGAATCTATTAACCACGAAGAAAGTACCACACAAGATGGGCTAGATAAAGATAAACTCAAATGACTAAATCACCTTCTTTTAAAAATTAATACCTTTGGAATTGATATCAAATAACTCCTCGCTTGTAACTGATATGAGGAGATTTCTAGAATTATTACCGCCACTTACAGCAACAATTAATTCTCATTCTAAACCGTAAAGAAACTTGAAATTTGAATAATATTTCGAGATTTAAGATCTCATGTCTTGAAGTTAATTTCTCAACATTGATATGCCCTAATACAATTCAGGAGTCATGCACCAGAGCCTTATGCAGGAACTCCACTATGGGAAAAACGGCAAAAAAACGGCTGCGACGAATTTTTTGCGACGAAATATCTAATCAAATTAGATATTTTGCAATTGTTGGCAACAAATAAATGTGTTGCCGACAACCTATTTTACCCCCTCTTCCACTAGAATTTTTAGTCATGTCGAATTTTCCGAATTTTTAGTCATGTCGGCGACGAATTTTGCCTGTTGGCGCCGTTTTTTACCTATAGTGGAGTTCCGCTATTAGCCTGATAACACTTCTTTTGAATTTCACAAAAATGTTGTTTGTTTTAACAACAGCAGCTGGAAATCTTAAAATAAACATATCACAGTGTGTTTGAAGACAGATGGATCAGCGGCGGCCGTTAACAATGAAACACACTTGTTTCAGTGCTGATTATAGCGATAACAATAAACTTTCAATCACGCAAGATCTTAATAAAACCCAGTAGAGACAACTATCTTGCCCACAACCTCTGTCATAAACGTTAGTCTGTAAGTGGGTCAGATTTTCAGAAAATGTACAATTCACCTTCACCAATCCTCTCAAATAACCCAAATTTCAGAAAATAAAGTTCAAAATACAGTTCAACCTAACCAAACAGATTGCTAGAATCAATACAATGCCAAATATACTCGAATTGACCAAGTATTGACCAAATTGCAGCTTAATTTAGCAGAGTTTACTAAATGTGTACAGCTGCCAATTGTACATTTTCTGAAAATCTGAACCAAGTAGTTTATGCAAAAGGGGTGCTGTCTCAGGCTCTTAAGCATCTAAGTAAAGACGTTAGTAGTATATAGAGAGGGGTAATTGTTTCAGGGACTAACTATTGGAAATGGTGACATCGGAATAATATCGTTTGTATTAAATCGCCAGTCATCGCTCACCTCCAGATATAAATAACAGCTGAGTTATGACTTGGTGGAGGGACCCAATTTGGGGGACAGCTCCTCATGTCTTATCATTAACCCTTTCCCCCACAATATTCCTTGCGAACTTTGGTATGTTATAGGAAGAAGAGAGAAGGGTTAAAGCAGCAAGGCTATATCAGCTGTTCTTCCACATCCTACACTTATCACAGATGCATCAAGCTATATCTGAGTGTTGGGATTAATTACCAAATCCAGCAGACCTTCCTTCCAAAGTCACTAGTTTAAGAACTATTGTAATCGTAACATTGATACTACTAAAAAATATGTAAAATTAAGGGGGGTCTCCACTGGCTGTGGTAAGCTCTGCGGTAAGCCTTGCGATGGTTTGTGCTGGTTCTGTAGGTGGAGAGGAGTGGCGAGGTCCTTGCCTACATGGTCAGTGAACAATGTAGGCAGGACCTCGCCACTCCTCAACAACACAGCACCATCTCAAGGCTTACCACAGAGCTTACCACAGAGCTTACCACAGCAAGTGGAGACCACCCTTAAGGTATTGGTATATTGTATTTTTGCATTGAAATGGTGCATTTATGACCAGCACATCATCTCACTATTTTGGCACAAATTATCAAATTAGTGTAGATCCGCCATTTCTTTTGCTACAGAGCTTCATGAAAGTCTACATTTATTTGTTGGTGTCCCGCCCAAATCCTTTCCTACGGTGTCTTCACTCATTATCGCTCACTGGAGGCCGTTTTCCCTTCAAATTCTTATATTCATATAAAACATATAACTGCAGTAAAATATTGGTAAGTTCAGCCCTTAAAGTCACAATATGTATGAATTTGACGAGACTTTTTTTTGTCGCAATAGCAGGGAATGCAACTTTAAGCACACCTATCATCTTGATCCTGTCATTCACTTTATTGCCCTGATTCATGACCCGTCTGTGCACTTTATGGTGCAGAATTACACCCAGTACAATTCCTGTTGATTGAACAGCACAGGGGTAAACATGCGCAGGCCAGTCACCATCTCATTAGCATAAAACTACCTCGTTTTGGTCATTAAAGAGCGTTCGGAAAGACTTCAAGGTAAATATTCATGATTAGGGTTAAATACAATTAGCCAATCAGATGGCAGTTACCTGGATGATGCGGGACTGGCATGGACGCCATTTTGAATGATGACTTGCAATGAATCATGGGTTTTTATGTAGGAGGGAAAGTAGATGAGTGAGTATGCTTTAAGGCATGGTATGTTTATGAATGGTGCCTGGCAAAGAGCCAAATATTTTAAGGCATCCCTTGAGGCTACATTACTCATATCTACCTGTATTTCCTCAGGATCTGAATGTACCATTAAAGCTGCATTCTCAGTTAAAGCTGCATTCTCAGTTAAAGCTGCATTCTCAGTTAAAGCTGCATTCTCAGTTAAAGCTGAATTCTCAGTTAACATCTGTTAGAAAATAAAGATTTTCTACTTTTTGTTCCATTCTTTTCCAACCCATCTAAAACTCATCTTGGAGGATTTTGTCCGGTTGTTTTGGCTGCAGGGCTTCATAAATGTCCACATTTATATTTCGGGGACCGACCAAAATTCTTTCCTGTGTTGGCTTCACTTATAATCGCTATGGCGGCTGCTTTTGCACTGCTGTTTCGACTTCAAATTCTTGTATAAACATATGTGATCCGTTTTAGGAAAATGTGTCATAAGTCGCAAAATATGGATTTTGAAATATCACCATATTTGAAAAGAGGAGATCAAGCCGATTCCAATGAATGTAAACATTAAGGACATCTAATAAGTACTTCTATCTATTTAGTTAGATACTTTTATTTTTAAAAAAAAAACGTTTGCAATATTTCTTGGTGGATAATTACCAGTAAAGTAGCTAAATATACTTAGTGGGATGATCTAAGAAACGCAGTGATATGATTAATAAACACTCTTGAAACTTTGGTAGATGTATTCATACAGCCACAAGGACTAGACACTCCAAAAATGAAAATATTCCAGCAACGAGATCTGGTATGTAAACGACTTTTAAAAACATCAATTTCGCGACTTATGACTCATTTTCCTGAAACCCATCACATATAACAGCAGCAGAATGTTGATAAATGCGGTCCTATAACTCATAATATGAGTCAATTAGACAAGTCTCTGTGTGTTATGAAAGGTAAGAATGCAGCTTTAACATATATCAACAAATCTAGAAAGATACAATTTGTAAATTTGGTAAGATATCTTGGATAGAACAGAATAGAATAGAAAAATCTTTTATTCATCAAATGGTTTACAGTTATGTTGACGAACAGGTCGACATGCCTCTAGGTACCGTTTAGGATTTATACCTAGCTCTTCCGGGCCGTTCCCTTTAATATTTTTAGGATGAAATAGCTCAATATGCAGCTATTCAATTTTAATATTATTCAATAAGAAATTAACCATTCCACCATTTCCTATGTAATCAGAATTTAGGAAATAAACTGAAATATATTGAAGATTTTGAATTTAGATAACGTAAACATGACTGCCAACATAAATATATTAATTTTGCCCACTTCATCAGCTGGTTACCGTCAGATAGGCAGATTTCTAGGGCAAGGTAGGAGCATGTGAATCCTCACCCTTACTACCAAAATGGGAAACAAACACATTAAGAATCAAATCCAAGAAACTTACTTTTGAATTTTGAAAATTTCCAAATGGTTAACTTAATTATTATCATTGGTTTAAGGTTTTTATTTATTTGGATATTTTTTTATTTATTTATTTATTTTTTTTATATTTGGATATTACAATAACTTCTCGGTATATAAACTCGACCGTAAATAAATAATTAATTGATATATTTATAATACTTGTGTTAAAATTCTTGTCTTCAATTTAGGTTATTTGTGAGATTGGTGAAGGAGAATTGTACATTTTCCGGCGACTTTACCCATATATGGGTCAGATCATCGATAATATACAATCAGCAGCTCTACACATTTAGTTAATTCTACTAAAATATATGTTGAAAAATGATATATACAATCTTTATCTTAGTAGGTCTGTTATTGTGTTGATTTAGAAAATGTGTCTGGTGATATTGAACTGTATTTTGAACTTCATTTCTGTCTTAAATTTCAGATATTTTGGAGGATCGGTGAAGGCCAATTATACATGTTCTAGGAACTTTACCCACATATGGGTAAGATTTTCAGAAAATGTACAATTCAACTTCGTCAATCGTCTTAAATAACTCAAATTTCAGACGAAAATAAAGTTCAAAATACAGTTTAACCTAACCAAACAGATTGCTAGAATCAATGCAATGCCAAATATTCTCGAATTTACCTAGTATTGACCAAATTGCAGCCTAATTTTGCAGAATTTACTAAATGTGTTCAGCTGCCAATTGTACATTTTCTAAAAATCTGACCCATATATACCCAAGTGGCAATGACTCAGTAGTATGCAGACACATCCATCTAGAGGGAAGGAAGGCACTCAGACCTTGGCTCCATTAACCCTCTGTCTCCAGCCCCTCCCACCTCCACCAGTCTCTCCAGGGTGGTGGGAAGGGAGGGTTAAACTGTGCAGGCCTGGGGTTGCCTGGGAGAGAGAGTGGAAAGGTTGGAAGGCGCAATTACCTTCCTATATAATGCCAACGCTTCAGGGGCGTGTTTTATATGGGTGAAGTTGCCAGAAAATGTACAATTCACCTTCAACAATCCTCTCAAATATCTCAAATTTAAGACAAAAATAATGTTGAGAATATTGTTCAACATAACTGAACAGATTTTCTGAATCAATGCATTACAAAATACACCGAGATATACCCAGTATTTTTCGTTTTTTCAGCCACATTTAGCAGAATTTACTAAATGTGTAGACCTGGCAATTGTACATTTCCTGAAGATCTGACCCACTATAAGGTAAGGAAAGGAAAATTGTGTGGGGAATTTTAATACTTTTCCCCCTTACTTTGGTGGGTAGGAATAAAAATGCATTTTTGCGTATAGGCTATTCATACCAGCTGGGAATTTCCCGTAGGAAGGAGTTTTGTTTTAAATATTCCTCGTTAAGTTATTCGCCCTTGCTTAGGTAGATAATTCCTACTGTAGGGATAACAATTAGCGTTGTATGTGTAACAAATTCCTTTCCTAAATGTTCCTTACCAGGTGCTTAACAAGTAAAGAAACAGTAGGACAAAATTAAGTAAGGAATTGTTATACAACTGGACCCAAGTAAGTGAAGATTGTAAGGAATTTTTAGTGCAGGCCCAAATATTGTCTTTGGTATATAATTAGAATATATTTACAGCAGAACGTGAAGATGTTCGCAATATTCCAATATATTGGCAACATTTCGTGGAATTTTGAAAGAAATTGTGTAAAATACTTGATTGCCACCCCGAAAAATGTAAATGGGTCAGATTTTCAGAAAATGTACAATTCAACTTCGCCAATCTTCTCAAATAACCCAAATTTCAGACGAAAATAAAGTTCAAAATGCAGTTCAATCTAACCTAACAGATTGCTAGAATCAATGCAATGCCACGTATACTCGAATTTACCTAGTAATGACTAAATTGCAGCCTACTTTAGCAGAATTTACTAAATGTGTACCGCTGCCAATTGTACATTTTCTGAAAATCTGACCCAAATAGTGTCATAGTGAATGCGGCGCCAGGGTTTTGTGTGTAGACGAGTGCTGCAATGCTATATGGGTCAGATTTTTTGAAAATGTACAATTCAACTTTGCCAATCTGTTCAAATAGTCCAAATTTCAGATGAAAATAAAGTTCAAAATACAGTTCAAACTTACCAAACAGATTGCTAGAATCAATGTAATGCCAAATATTCTCGAATTTACCCGGTATTGACCAAAGTTCAGCCTAATTTAGCAGAATTTACTAAATGTGTAGTGCTGCCAATTGTACATTTTCTGAAAATCTGATCCATATGTGTCACATAACAATTAGGCTTAAGTCGCAAACAAATGTTGAAGTTTGATTTTAAGATACCATCATATCTCTTAACAGTATGTACGATTCACCTTCACCATTCCTCTAAAATAACCAAAGTTAAAGGCGAAAATGAGCTTCAAAATTCATTTCAAAATAACCGAACAGTCTCAATTGGCTATTATATTAGGACTGTGAACGCACTACAGAATGAACCCGTAGCGTCCGCAGAGGGACCAAAGGGCAGTGGAGTCCGGTCTTTACGTGGGTCAGGTCACCAGAAAATGCACAATCAGCAGTTCCACACATTTACTAAATTCTGCTATATTAAACAGAAAAATGATAAATACCACGTATATATTTGGTATTGCGTTGATTTATATAAATAACAACTGGTATGTGGGACTGTATTTCGTTCCTCAATTCTGCTTCAAATTTGTTTTATTTGAGAGGATTGGTGAACACTCTAGGTCCAAACCCTCAGATCAGATAAGTATGGTATATCAGCCTAACTCGTTAATCGATTTCTTGTCCTAGAACTCGGGGCTTTAATGGGAATATCATGAAATTTTGCGGTCTTAATGGAATTATAATGACACTTTGCGGTTTGAGGCGAGAGGCTTTCCCTTCGTTTGAAGGGACTCTCTCAAGTTTGGGCCTAAACTGTGAAGGAGAACTGTACATTTTCTGACTATCTGACCCACCACAGACGACACTCCATCCCCCCCCCCCCCCCCCACCCCAACGCCCCTCCTACCAGGGGTGAATGTCCTGTTCGTTATAAGCCCTGGGACCAGGTGCACAATTAAATATTCATGTTGATGGAGAATGTCCGCCGCGTAATGTGGGCTGAATGAACAAGGCACTTGGCTGCGCCCAGTGATTTTCCTTCTCCTAATCAAGAAAACGTCTTCAGTTAAAGAAAGGTCTTCATAGAATTGGAGAATTCGTCTCTCAAGATCCTCGTCAGTCGCCATCTGGGTCTCTGACACGGAGACAGGACTGGCCATAACCTAGCTACTGGCCCAACGGATAAAAGGTCACCAAAATAAGTAGTCAATCTATAAGCTCAAAAATAGGCCTACCCCGAAGAAATTGCAACAACACGTTTACGGCTGTTTCTTGTATTTTCATATATGTACTTGACAACATATCAAAAGTTGGACAAAATTGGATCTCCATCCAAAGATTTATGGTAATCTCCCACCCCTCTTCTTCACTCTCCCACTCTTCTGCATGTAGTCGGGTCCCCCTTGAATTGTGGCTAATGACATGGTATCTCACAGGGGCTTCCCCAGGCTATGAATAGAGTGTGGATTAAAAAAAGGCTTCAAAATCACATTTCTCCCCCAGATACCTTCACAAACCACATACAACGTCCTCCAGAGAGGGTGGACAGAACTCTACAGAAGAATAAAACGGTTTGTAAAACAACAAATTCCGAGAACATGTGAAACAAAGAAACGCCTATTTTTTACCAATCTTTCTACCTCTTTTCGTAGAAATCACTCTTCCCGTATATTATATGGATTTATACAAGCTCTGAAATTGATGCAAACATTCTAGCAATTTTCGACAAAATATTGTCAAATATTTGTATGTCAAGATTTCAACAGAATCCATCCCAGAAGGCACTGTAACAGACATGCGCAGTGGCACATGCAAATCCCCTATTGCACAATTTCAGGAGACTTCAGCCATATATGGGTCAGATTTTCCGAAAATGCACAATTAGCAGCTGTACACATTTAGTAAATTCTGCTAAATTAGGCTGCAATTTGGTCAATACTAGGTAGATACGAGTATATTCGGCATCGCATTGATTCTAGCAGTCTGTTTAGTTAGGTTGAACTCTATTTTGAACTTTATTTTCGTCTGAAATTAGGGTTATTTGAGAAGATTGGTGAAGGTGAATTGTACATTTTCCAAAAATCTGACCCATATACCAACTGTTGCTATGATGTAACAGTATTTATAAGGGAACACACGGCTAGTAGTGACTCATGGTGAACCCTAATACATAGAGGCATGAAGCACACTGTGATATTACACCTCATATCCACCCGAGGTGTATAATAAATAGTCCTCCTACCATAATGAGGAGAGAAAGGCCAACCAGGCCAGCAGGGATCGATAGACCTTCTCCTCCTTCTCCTACCACAGTTAGGCCAACAAAATAGGCCTGTTTCCTATTCATATAGGTAAGGGGATGGTAACTATTTTCTATTTATTTTTTATCAGGAAACATTTCAGGAACTGAAAAAAAATTGTTTTAAACGAGGGAGATTGTACCTTTAAAGGTAAACTGGAAGACCTGGCTCCTTTCTTCTTTTTTTTCTTTTTTTTTCAGATGTTTATAACCCATTTGTAACACAATTCTGACAAAGGTAGATTATTTCAACCCAATTCAATGGTTAGGAAGACTTTCATTAGCTACTTAAGGGCCTAGTCCACTAAACCGATCCCCATGTGATTGTCACAGAATTTAGTGCAAAAGAGTCCTCTTTCATTAGGAAGGGTTTCTTGGTTATCAAAAAGAATCACTAACAAAATTAGGCCAACAAACTTGTAGGTGGAGTAGGTGTAGGGAGCAGCTCTCGACCAATCACCTTCTGCTCCTGCTACTGCTCTTTACTGGCGCCAGACTGAGTGGATTACGTCATCACTCCAGGCTACACACCAGCCTGACAGCCTGGGTGGTTATATGGTAGCGCGTATAAATGTGATCCGTTTTAGGAAAATTAGTCACAAATCGCAAAAAATGGATTTTAAGATATCATTATATTTGTGAAGATGAGATCAAGCCGACTCTAATGATAGTAAAGACTAGGACATTTGATATGCATTTCTATATTTTAAGTGTTATATTTTTATTATTGAAAACAACGTTTGATGTATTTTGGGGTGAGCAATTACTAGTAAAGTAGCTAAATATATTCATTACGACAACCCTATAAATACATAGATATATTCATTACACTGTCCTGAACTTCAGTACATGTATTCAGGCTACAAGAGGCTTTAAGCATCCAAAAAATTAAAACATTCCCACAAAGATATCCTGTGAATAAATCACCTTGAAAAATAACAATTTTGCGACTTGTGACTCATTTTCCTAAAACACATCACAAATGTGCTCTGTTTCAGGAAAATTAGTCACAAGTCGCAAAATTGATATTCTTCAAAGTGATTTATTTACAAGATTTCTTCGTTGGAATATTTTCGTTTTTGCGGAGTCTGGTCCTTGAGGTTGTATGAATATATGTACCAAATTCCGAGACAGTTTATGAATTATATCCTGGCGTTTCTGAAGTCATCCTATGGAGCATATTTAGTTACTTTACTAGTAATTGTCCAACCAGAAATAATTGCAAACTTTGTTTTCAAAAATGAAAATATCAAACTTAAAATCCAGAAATACTTGTTTACTGTCCTAATGTTTGCCATCATTGGAATCCGCTTGATCTCAATTTTTCACATGATGATTTGTCAAAATTTATTTTCTTTGCGACTTGCCACTCATTTTTCTGTAACACATCACAAATATACACAGTCTATGCTCAGAGTCTCTCAGATCAGGTAAGAATGGTATGTCAGTGATTGGACGCCTACTGCGCTAATGGCAAGTCTGAGACTAGACTGTACATTCCTAACTAAGCTCCTACATCCACCTGTTGGCGAATCTGTTCAGCAATCCTCTCAGATATCTCCGATTGACAAAATAAAGTTCAAAATACAATTCAAAATAACCGAACGGATCGTTTAAATCAACACAATACAAAGTATTTCTAGATATGGCTAGTATGTATCTAAATCAGTAGAAATCACTAGGGGGAAATCACTTTGTCGTGTCAGAAGGCTAAGGCCGACGACTGATTAAAGGCCCTAGTCCACTGTGAGAATCGCATGAGAATCTGCTTAGTGGACAAGGCCCTTAAGATGTATGTACTTATTTGACTAGAAGTTAGAAATAATTACTAAATCAATTTGATTAGTGATTGTATGGTTTCATCAAGTAATTGTGTCATTATTTAATTATGATTATATAGGCTGAAAAAAGTGTACTGGAAACATGACCTTACGAATTAAAGAAACAAACAAACAAACAAAGTTTAACATAGAAGTGTAAAAGCCCCGACGGCAGGATTTGTTAAATAAAACCTTTAAAACAAAAAAACAATGCCAGTTTCTCTTAGTCTCGACTTGCTTTTCTCTTACTAGATAACTTTATTTTTACCGGTTTTTGTATTCAAGTATTATACCATTCAAAACGCTCTCACTCTTTATGAGTGTTTCTCGTCGCTCCCTGAGAAATCATTTTTAATTACTATGTGGGATTTACAAGTACAGTAGAACCTTGCATAAAGACCACCTCTCTATAGAGACCACCTCTCTATTAAGACCAGTTTCTATCAGTCACGAATTGCTTTCCTCTTATTAGATTAGCCCCTCTGAATAAAAACCATGCACATCGCTTTGAGACCAATCTTTCAGTCCCAAGGGTGGTCTCAATAGAGAGGTTCCACTGTTATTACAAATGTACCCATGTATATTAGATCATACTTGCAGTCAGTTGTATTGGTTTCTAAATATACCCCTCTATAGTAGTACACTATCCTGCTGCTAGTCTATGGGTCAGATTTTCAGAAAATGTACAATTGGCAGCGCTACACATTTGGTAAATTCTGCTAAATTAGGCTGCAATGTGGCCAATACTAAGTAAATTCCAGCATATTCGGCATTGCATTGATTCTAGCAATCAGTTTGGTTAGGTTGAACTGAGTTTTGAGCTATAGTTTCGTCTGAAATGTGGGTTATTTGAGAAGATTGTTGACGGCGAATTGTACATTTTCTGAAAATCTGACCCATATGTTGGCGCCAGACTGGTGCATTACGTCACCACCTACACATCATTCATCTACTCACTGTGTGCGGCGCGTCTGTACCGTTAAGGGAATGAGCATTCATGTATAGGCTCCAACCTTAGTCATGTGGGCCTACCTTACTAGTATTTATCATCATAACATTGGATTCAAATTGCTGCAGGGTCTGACCTCGATCAAATATTGATGATCAATTTAATATAGGAATGTTTAATGTATACATAAATAATATCCACCCAATATGAACGTTAGAATACGACACAACGCTGGTGTGGGATTGTACGTACTTGTAACCTAGGATTTCATTCCCAATCCTGGTTTATGTTTGTTTCAAAAATATAACCAGGATTTGAAATGAGATCATAGGATTCATCAGGAGACCCAAATCGGGGGGCAATCGGGAGGCAAATCGGCTATGTGTGGACAGGGTCTTATTCCTTGTCTTGAGCCGGATCATAAATTGTGAGTAGTTCGCTACATATATATATATATCATGGCACATACCCAGGTTTCCCATAACCAGGGTTTGACAGTATCAACCTCTATACACACAAATGGGTTGATATGTCATTGTGGTCATAATATGGGTGTGACCTGCTTACCCTATAGTGTGGTGGGTGACCAGTCCACCCCAGGAGAAGAAGGTCAGCTTTCATAATAAACATCCACTAGGTTATATATGGGTAAGATTTTCAGAAAATGTACAATTCGACTTCACCAATCCTCTCGAATAACACACATTAAAGACAGAAATGAGCTTCAAAATGCAGTTTAACATAACAGAACTGATACTTTAAATCAATGCGATACCAAATATACTCAAATATACCCGGTATTCTTCATTTTTCAGCCTAATTTAGCCGAATTTTCTAAATTTGTTCAGCTGCCAATTGTACATTTTCTGAAAATCTGACCCATATATAGTTGCCATCAAGGGCTTGGCACATCGATGCCAGATCCTCTTGTCAAGCCTCCGGGTCAACGCCTTTAACCTTTTAGGTTTTATTTGAAATATTTATTTGAAATAACTATTTGAATTATGTATTTGTAATTGTCCACAAATGTGGACTTTTATTAAGAGGTGGTAAAAGACTTTTATGTGCGTATAGTGCAATGCATTATTGCTTCATATTGAAGACTCCGTTCTCCTAAATACGATATATTTCGTAGGCTATTCTCAGAGACTTTTTACCTCCCTCCATCCCTTGTATCATTACGCCCTCGCAATCATAAATTTAGGAGGTGGTAAAGAGGCCTTTATGACTCAACCTTATCGTGTAGAGTGCACTGGCCCCTATTTATTCACTGGTCCCTATTTAACATTGGGACGAGCCGTCTCCTAGACACGAAGAATGCAGGTCTAAATTCTCAATGCATCGTTAGAAACAATTGGGGCCAATTCTTACATTTTTCTGAGCGGATTCTTACATGTTTAAGAATCCGGCAAACTCTTAGACCTGCTTTAAAAGAGCAAATGAATTTGCAATAGAGGAAATTTGACCCTGGCATGGCTAGTATGTGAGTTGCTAGATGCATAAGTATGACTATGTAGATAGAGTTGATGCTACCTGATGTCCATAAATACCCACACAGTATTGATAGTAGAAAATGGTGACTGGTGTTTGAAATGACCAAGGTACGGCCAAGCCAAATATGGATCAATTTGGTAATTCCTCAATTATTATTTAAAAAAACACAATTGTACTCGGCTAATCAATGTTTGATTAAGGTCCCGGCATTGCATAGCCAGTGAATGATTCAAGCTAATGGCAAATGTGTATTGGTTAATCATCGTCAATCATGGTCAATCATGGTCAATCATGGTAAACAAGCAATTGAAGTTGGAGGATAAATGTACAATCAGCAGCTCAAAACATTTAGTCAATTAGGCTGAGAAATTGTAACTACCAGTATTGCAGTAGATTTGGCGTTGTGTTGATGCAAAAAAAACCTCTGTTTGGTTTTGCTGTACTGTACTCTGAATCGTATTTGTGTCTTAGATTTAGGTTCATTTGAGAGGATAGGTGACGGCGAATTGTACATTTTCTGTCGATCTCACCCATATATGGGTCAGATTTTCAGAAAATGTACAATTGGCAGCTGTACACATTGAGCAGATTCTGCAAAATTAGGCTGCAATTTGTTTAATACTAGGTGAATTCGCGTATATTTGGCATTGTATTGATTCTAGCAATCTGTTTGGTTTGGTTGAACGGTATTTTGAACTTTATTTTCGTCTGAAATTTGGGTTTATTGATAAGATTGGTGAAGGTGAATTGTACATTTTCTGAAAATCTGACCCATTTGTGTCTTAGATTTAGGTTCATTTGAGAGGATAGGTGACGGCGAATTGTACAATTTTTCTATCGACCTCACCCATATATATTACTGGGCTCTAAGCGTATGTAAATGATGGAGAGTGTGTAGAGAATGACTCATGTCTAGAGGCACGGGTACACAAACATACTGTTTCCTTAGCCTTAGTCATGAAGAACGCTCCGAGTCACCCTCATAAACACCCACTTATGTTGTAGTACCCACCAACATTGGCCTGCATACAAGATTCCCTTTGGTGCTATCTTGATCTCATAGTGATTAATTGTCTGTTTTAAAGCTACATTCTTAGCTATTCCGTCAAAACGAATCTTACTTAATTTAAACATGTCATGACTTATATGGCTGAATTCATCAATATTCTGCTGCTGTTATATGTTTATACAAGAATTTGAAGTCAAATCGGCCGGGTGAAAATGGCCGTCGGTGAGTGATAATGAGTGAAGTCATCATAGTAAAGGATTCGGGCGGATCCTCCAAATACGAATGAGGACGTTTTAGAAGCCCTGTAGCAAAAACAATCAGACAAAATCCTCCAAAATGTTGGTCAAATGAAGTAGAAAATGTTCGGTTCTTGACCGATCTTAGCTGAGAGTGCAGCTTTACCTTTTTTATGACGATCATTATAAGAAAAATGATTTGGGGCGTATTTAGATATTGTATTTAGGTACAAAAATAGATGTGAGGATATGCATTTTGTTGCCTTAAGGCCCATACACATTACAACGGCCGGTGTACGGCCGCCGCACGACAAAAAACACAATGTTAAAGTATTACAGCCGGCATGTATCGGCCGGCTGGTTGTGTTAATGTGAATGGGCCTTAAGAGTATGGGGAAGTCACCTGAAATGTACAACTTGCCGTCACCAATCTTCTCAAATACCATAAATCTAACACAACAAAGAGGTTTAAGATACAAATAACATAACTGGAAATATTCATCATATTTCATCATAACTAAGGGACATTAATGGTTAATATGTAAGAGAACGGCGTCGGTTACACTGTATATCGTATGTTTTTAACTTACCCCGTCCTCTCAAAACACACTATTGTCAAAGTGATATGTGTTGGAATACCTGTTTTTAGTTTGCAAAAGTTGTATACTATCTCATGATAAATTATTGTCATTATGTATTTTTTTCTGATATCACATATATTAATACGAGATTGTAATCATAATACGAACTGTCCTAAACAGAGTTGATGTATAAGATCTAACTTTTTCTCTAAATTTTTAAATCAGGCTGTCCTGAGAAAACTCATGCTTGTAAGTGTGGAAATGTAGTAGACCTGAATAAAATATTTTCTAAATCTAAATCATGTATTAAATTGTAGAGCTGGCAATAGGGAATTTGCATATGTCACTACGCATGTCTTTTACAGTACCCGCCGGGTTAGATTCAGTCTGAGAGACAAATATATTGCAACATTTCTATAGAACATTGCAAGAATGTTTACAGCGATATCATGTATAAATGATCTAAGAAGCCAAATGCATGATAGAAAAGATGGAGGTGTGTGTTATGGAAATATGTACAGCACACGAATATTGACATTGGAGCACCAATAAATATTCCACGCAGAACATGGAATGTTTTCTATAGATTTTAACACTGACATACAACTCCATGCGAATCAAGATTCAAAATGACTGACATCCAAGTCCCCTATTCGCTTTCACCAACCCTCTCAAATATTACCCAAATCTAAGAGAAAAATGTGGTTCAAAAT
Source organism: Sthenelais limicola (assembly GCA_942159475.1). Classification (NCBI taxonomy): domain Eukaryota; kingdom Metazoa; phylum Annelida; class Polychaeta; order Phyllodocida; family Sigalionidae; genus Sthenelais; species Sthenelais limicola. The sequence goes on from OW804102.1 coordinate 49,627,312, forward strand.
TCAGTTCAACATATCTGAACAGATCTATTTGATCAGTGCAATACTAATTGCACTCAGATATGTATACCAATAGGGGCCTATAGTATTTATCATTTCTCAACTTAATAAATCAAAATGTACTAAATATGTGGGTCGGATTTTCAGAAAATGTACAATTGGCAGCTGTACACATTTAGGAAATTCTGCTAAATTAGGCTGCAATTTGGCCAATACTAGGTACATTCGAGTATATTCTGCATTGCATTGATTCTAGCAATCTGTTTGGTTAGGTTGAACTATATTCTGAACTTTATTTTTGTCTGAAATTTGGGTTATTTGAGAGGATTGGTGAAGTTGAATCGTACATTTTCTGAAAATCTGACCCATGTAGAGCTGCCGATTGGATATTGTCTTACGAACGAGCATCCCAAACACCGAGTGGCGTAGTAGCACATACACTCTATACTCGTCCTGTTGGCAGCGGCCTGCCATAGCCTTAGCGTTAGAGGGCTTTGATGTTTACTGCAAACAGGTGGCGTATAGAGTGTAGAAGTGTTAGTGCTTCATCTACCTTTAGGTATCCTTGTATTTACTAAACGAATATAATATCCACAATCAATAAGAAGGCAAACAGTGATTCATGTGCTACTTCATTATTTAGGAAAGCATTCCTAGTTATTTGATATGTTGCCTTGATGTAGGGCACATAGTCTATCCGTATTTATTATATACGCGTTGCCGTTGAAACAACGTATTGTAGAGTTGTATACGTTGTGTGCGTATACAACTCCACGCTCTGAGTTGTGTCGTATACAACTCCACGCTCTGAAGGCGCCTATGAAAGCGTGTAGGCCCACCTGAGAGGGATCACGCCGAGAACAATAAAATTAGATCAAAATGAAGGAAATAAACTAGAATACTTTCATCTTTATTTAAGTATATCCTTTGTTAAAGCATTTCTGTAGTTTTAAAACTATTTAAAGCTTCGAAAACGTTGGAAATTGATTCGAAAATGTGACCGATTTTCCTGCAGTGACCAAATGACAACAAAATGATCTGCAGATCGTCGTAACTTTTAACACAGCTCGAGGTGTAATATCTCATTCAAATGAATAAATAAACTAAAATCCTTTCATCTTTATCAAGGTCTACCCTTTATCAAACCATAACTTTATTTTTAAAAGATTTAAAACTGTGAAAGTGACTAAAATTGATTAGGAAATGTGAGCTATTTCTCTCGCACAAACTTTCTCTCTCAGTGTTCCTTCATGTTCATTTGCTGCGCGTAGGAGCGTAGTGATACTGGTTGAATGCAAATATAATGCAATGCAATACAAATATGATTTTTTCAGCAAGATATACATTGTTTTACCTCTTATAAAGCATATATAATAAATCAGATAAATCACTTGTGGGTCTTCGTCGCTTGAAATATCGCACTCGTTGCAACCGCGCAACACACTCAGCCTTCGGCTTCGTGTGTTGCGCGGTTGCAACTCGTGCAATATTCCCGCTCCTTCAGACCCACTAGTGACTTATCCTGTATTTATTTGCTATTATATTGATAGCAATCGTGTAAAACTTGGTGTGATGGTTTTGTATCAAATTCCACTCACTCACTTGTATCTGGTTAAAGATATATAGATTATAGACAGTTGCCTTCATTTAATTATAATGAATTCTTTATTTTGCAAAGACTACATGTTACAACACTTGTAATACACTTCAGATAATAATATGGTCTTCCAGTGTATGCCATGGTACTATGGGTGACTAGCTATGGTGAGGGTTACGTTGAGGGTCATGCCACATAGCAAAGTATTTTATAGAGAAAATTAGCGATTAAGCATTATCGTTACTCTGAAACTGGTAATATACAATCCGTATGACTTTATACTAGGTCACTGATAATAAAAGACTTAAAATATCTTATTTTTGTTCCTTTGAACAAACAGCACTTGGTTATTTTGCTCATGCAACACTTACAGGAGGTGAAATTGCAGTATGAGCGATTTTACTCATTTTCAAATAAAAATTCCAACACAAAAGTCCTCTTCTATATTCATTTCTATATAAAACATATACCTTCCTCATAATATCCCTAACACTTGAAAACAGAATGTAACAAAGATCATTGATTGATTGTTACTCTCATCATTGTATAAAGAGCATTTGTTCTAATATTTATATTGTGTATGTCGGGAACATTGCCCCTACCAGATCCATTCCGGGTTCCGTTCCAGCCATTTTCTATGCACAATACTCAGATTTCAAAAATCCAGACAAAAGCGGTAAAACCACACAAAGTTTTTTTTGGTCAAGTGTTGGTCACGCCACCAATTCTAGCAAACTGCTCCCAAACAACTTCTGTTTATTCCATTACAACAGCTAGAGTGTCACAACTTTGGCCCTCAGATTAGGGTCACCAAATTGTCAGGGTGGCAGAACAAAAATCACATGGTTCAGATCGCCTAGAAATGTACAATTGGCAGATCTACACATTTGATAAATTCTGCTAAATTAGGCTGAAAAACGAACAATACTGGGTATATCTGAGTGTATTTTTTTATGCATCAATTTAGAAAATCTGGTCAGTTATGTTGAACGATATTTTGAACATTAGTTTTGTCTTAAATTTGACATATTTGAAAGAATTGGTGGAGGTAAATTCTACATTTTCTGGCAACTTAACCCATTTGCTGAATACAAAATAGTTATACAAAATATTTAGAAGTAGACCTTTGATATTGCCCTGTTTACGATTGTGGGTATAGGAGATGGTGATATCAGGGCGAGAGAGTTACGGTTGGACTCATGCATTTGAAGTCTACATAAAAGCAGTGAGTCAGACTTTGTCACTATAGTGCATATCCCCAGGGCATTGAAAACATTTAATATTGATACAAAATATGACAGATAGCAAGCCATTTTAACTACTTCATAATAATGAATATGTTTATGATATTACCTCGTCCTTATTTCATTCCATCATCATAAATTATTGGTAAATACAAAATTTGAATAGGAACGTATTCATCGCAAAACAGGCCATATATTATTTATTCGATTATACTTGGGCTATAGTAACTTGCTAATTATGTAGATTGTTTGTAAAAAGCAATAGTTGAGATATGTAAAGAATCAAACCTAATCATACTTCACCCATTATTTCTATCTGTCTTTTTCAGAACTAGGCGATTCCTTTGGAGGTAATGACTTAGAATATATATGTTGAAGGAATATTTGAACTGAGACTTGAATATGTAAATTATAAATGTGATTATGTATAACGATGTTCTTTAGTTATAATTCATGCTTATGATAGTAGAATTTATTGTAACGATATCAACAGTAACGCAAGAATACATGCGTTTTTCACTAACACTTGTTCAAAATTATGTGGCTGATCAATTGGATAAAAAAAGAAAAATTCATTGACAAAGAGACAGTGCTGTCAATATCTAACTATTCTCTATATTTGTTAGCTAATTAACAGCATTTCCTGATTTTTAAAATTTTGTTTTCACAAAAGGTATTTATCAATACTTGCTAGAGAAATAGTATCATGCATAGTAAATCGAAGTTTATGATGTGACCATTGGAAGGGCACAAATAATTGGTATTGCTATGCAACCAATAGAGGTGAATTTCTCTCTATTTTATTGGCTATCAGAGTCAATAGGGGAGTTGCATGTGCCACTGCGCATGTCTGTTGCAATGCATGCTGGGATGGATTCAGTTCAAATCTGACATACAAATATTTAGCAACATTTTTATCGAAAATTGCAAGAATGTTTTCACCAATATCATACTTTTATAAATGATGTATGAAAACCAAATGCATGATGGGAAAGATGGGGACTTGTGTCATGAAAACATGTAAAACACATGGATATTGACATTAGAGCATTGATAAATGTTCCATACTGAACATAACATGTTTTCTATAGGTTTTAAACTGTACCATTAGTCCCACAATTCCATGCGAATCAAGATTCAAAATGGCGGCTATGCAACTCCCCTATTGGTGATGTTGCTAATATAACTTTAGCCTAATAATATTATATTATATAGCTATGTATTTGATCTACAATCAGGATTCGCTCAAAAAAACATCGTATGATGTAATGCCTAAGCTGAATAAAGAGCTTCAATCTAAATTTAATCTGTGATCCATTTCAATATGTTATGTTCGATTCTCTCTCGAGCATGTTTATCCCATCATATATGGGTCAAATTTTCAGAAAATGTACAATTAAACTTCGCCAATCTTCTCAAATAACCCAAATTTCAGACGAAAATAAAGTTCAAAATGAAGTTCAACCTAGCCAAACAGATTGTTAGAATCAATGCATTGCCGAATGTACTCGAATTTACCTAGTATTGACCAAATTTCAGCTTAATTTAGCAGAATTGACTAAATGTGTACAGCTGCTAATTGTACATTTTCTGAAAATCTGACCCATATAGGAAATTATGACATTCCATGAGAAATCCATTGAATATAAACATATTTACCCTATTGCATAATTGTGAAAAACGTTACATATTTATATAGTTTATATAGAGAATATATTATATATAAATGTCTGGAAGGACAGGTAGAGAGTATAGTCTGGAGAAAAGGGCAAAACACACGTAAAATCCGGATGGGACTAAACGAGTGATGACAACATTGAAGGGCTACTGTTTGGAAAGGCAATGGTACAAACAGTGCACAAGCAGGCTCGAAATGGAGTTATTAATCCTTTTAATCTCGGCATTAGGTGGTTATAGCCCCAGGACGTTCAAGGCATTGATTAATTACAATGCTGTAGGGTATGGCAGTGATGTCATCAACACTTATATTATGTAAGGTTACAAAAAAGCATGATGTAAAGTCAATGCTAATTGTTGTACATTAGGGAGGTTAAGCAAGTCTAACATATACGTAAACGTATCTGTGTATCTGATATACAAACATGCATTAAGAGAAAGAAAGAGGTTCAGCAAAACATAGCGGGAAAAACGTAACATAACATATCAAGCAAAACTTTTCATCTCACAATATCATAATTTATCCCAAATATCTCTGTTTAAATTGAATAATAATAAGAAAAAATACAAGCAAGTACGTACAATCCCACACCAGCGTTGTGTCATATTTAAACATTAATACTGGGTGGGTCTTAGTTAAATGTATATATATTTAACATTCCTTTAATACCTTTATTATATGCGCATTCCATATGGGAGGTGCAATACATGGGGGGAATATAGATGCAGTGTATTCCTTGATATCTTTGTTTTATTACCATTTCATTTACAGGCCATCTTGACAAGCAGCCCAGCTCCTGCGATGGACTGTCAGTCGTGATAGCAAAGGGAGTCAATCCAGATCCCTTATTCGATGGAATTTCGGTTGCATATAACTTCATTTTTACCGGTTTTTGTATTCAGGTATTATACCATTCAAAACGCTATTGGGTCAGATTTTCCGAAAATGTACAATTGGCAGCTCTACACATTTAGTAAATTATGCTAAATCAGGCTGAAAAATGATGGTTATCAGGTATATCTGAGTATATTTGGTATCCCATTGATTTAAAGTATCAGTTCTGTTATGTTAAACTATATTTTGAAGCTCATTTTTGTCTTAAATGTGGGTTATTTGAGAGGATTGTTGAAGGCGAATTGTACATTTTCTGAAAATCTGACCCTATTACTCTTTATGAGTGTGTCTCGTCGCTCCCTGAGAAATCATTCTTAATTACTATGTGGGATTTACAGGTACAGTAGAACCTTGCATAAAGACCACCTCTCTATAGAGACCACCCCTCTATTAAGACCAGTTTCTATCAGTCCCGAATTGCTTTTCTCTCTTATTAGATTAGCCCCTCTGAATAGAAACCATGCACCTCGCTATGAGACCAATACTTCAGTCCCAAGGGTGGTCTCAATAGAGAGGTTCCACTGTATTGAAGTAATACTATTTTATGTTTTATACAAGTCAATATTAGATTAGAAATATGTATGTATAATAAATGTGAGTTTATTATAGCGAATGTTTTCGAAATGATCAGTGATAAGAGATGAGTGAAGGATGATAGCACATGACTATGATCGTAGCTTGACTTTATTAAGATTTGGTGAGGATATATGTGATGTGTTTCAGGGAAATGAGTCATAAGTCGCAAAATTGATATTTTTCAAAGTGTTTTTTTCACAGGATATCTTTATTGAAATGTTCTGATTTTTAGAGGGTTTAGCACTTATAGTCATATAAACCCATGTAAATTCCGGGACATTGTAATAAATATATCTCTGCGTTTTGAAGGCCTTTGTATGGAGTATTTAATTATTTTACTGGTAATTACCCATCCAGAAACATTATGTTTTCAAAAATATAAATATCAAACTTAAAATATAGAAATACTTATTAAGTGCCCTAGTGTTTACTATATTTGAATCACCTTTATGTCCTGTTTTCTAATATGGTGATATCTCAAAATCCATTTTTCTGCGACTTATGACTCATTTTTCAAAAACAGATCACATATGACTCCCAAATTATATGTTTGTTTGTTCTTTATCTAAATTTTAACAATTCAAAATTAAAGTAGAAAGAGATAATGATACCAATTGGTGTCTGTGGAACTGACTGACAGACTGACAGACCACTGTCACAACACTTTTCTACGCACCACCCCCAGCCAGACAGACACTGTCACCACCATGGACTTGACACTGACAGCTCCTCCACCTCCTCCTCCTCCTCCTATCTCTCTCTGTCATTGCCTTAATCCAACTCCCTTCCCTATCTGACAATCAACACAGCACTGTCTCAATCCATCCCATCCATTCCTCTATCCCTCCCTCCTCCAGTATGTCCTCCCTTTTCCTCCTGTCCATCCACCCCACCCTGGAGTAGAAGATAGCCTCCAGACGCTTGACCTTTATGAGGACATTTTACTCCAGTATGCCCTGCCCTCTCTCCTTCTTAGCTACCTAGTATATATATTATATATATATAATGTATAGCATACCATTCCTCCTGTGTGTATGCTATGCTGTGTACATTGCCTGTTTACCTATAATATAGAGGCCCTAGGGTGTATAGAGGCATCTTACCTTATGAATGAACGCTGGTGTGTGTAGTTGGTATTCACTATCAGGCTTCCTGCATGCGATTAGTAACAATCCAGTGCCTTAGTCTTCCACAGGAGGAGTAGAGGATCTACCTGCTGCTGTGCTTAGGTTGCCATGACTTGTATCCATGGCACCATGGAGGAAGGGAGCAGGGCTAGTGTGAGTAGTATAGCGAGAGAGGCGAGGACAACGGGCAGAAGGAGGAGTTGGTGGTGCAGGAGGAGGAAGGGTTGTATGTATGTGTGTATGAATATATATATATCTATACATATACCACCACCACAGCCGACTAGCTGAAAGCAGAGGGGAGGAGGAGGAGGGGGAGGGGCTGCTTTAGGAGAAGCAGATCCCGCTTTGAGAGCAACTCGCTCGGAGTTACAGTGAGCAGATGATCCCAATTGCTCATCCTTAATAGAGAGACGATATTAATCCATGCTCATAGGTAAATCCCTATTGCCCAATTACTGACTATGCTGCTGTCAGTGAGCTATACTAGTGCCTTACTGTAAATAGGCCTGGATAAGTAGACAGCTATAGGAGCTACTCCTGTTTTGCTCCGGCGGGGGTCCCTCATATCAGCAGGGGATGGAGGCCACATAGAGGAGTTACTGCTCTTCCCCCTACTGCTCGCTAGCGCCACCTACAACTCCCGCCCCAATCATCAACAGCAGCACCAGCCTGCACAGGCTATTTTTAGAATGGTGATGTCATCGCAGCAGCAGCCAGCAGCGGAGGAGGAGGAGGAGGAGAAGGAGATGGTGCTGGTTGGTAGTGGTGGTGGTGGTGGTGGTGGCTGCTTGTGTGTTCCTTCTGCGGTGGTGGTGGTGTGGTGGTGGTGGTGTGGTGGTGGTGGTGTGGTGGTGGCCAGGCCAGACTTCTCTCCTATACATGCTGGCGACCCGTGGATCCAAATAAGGCAGAACTATAGATCTGTACGTGCTGTGTGGTAACACTCCGTAATGTTCACTTATCGTTTCAAAGAAATAATAGTCGAAGGGGAAGGGGCTCGCTGTATATCGGGTTGGCCGAAGTATTTTTAATAGATGTAACTTATGAAGAACATAATAAAGTTGGTGTTGATTTTATTAGTTTCTCAAGCTTTCGGGCATATATGGCCCTTCATCAGGAGGATGGTAGTTGACATCGAGAGTTTTTGTATACTGAGGTGTAGAAAAGTGTAGTTATAACATAGTATGGTAATAGCTTCCCGCAGTGAATAGTTGGGGTTGCGTGGAGCTGTTCGCAGTAAAAAATTTTTTAGTCATATGGAATATGAATAGAATGGTGTTAGTACTATCAGGAATTATTCTGATGACATTTTTTAAAAATTGTTATTAAAGTTATGAGAAAAGAAATAATAGGAAAATATTTTTAAAGTATGAAAGAATATATTCCTAATGACAAAAGATTGAAAACAAATCGAACTCCAAGAAAGTGTATGAATGAGACTTATAAGATACGGGATCTCACGAGAACTGATGTCTAGGTGGGCCGCCATCTTGAATTCCTTCCTCAATTGGAGTTCAAAGTTTTGGTCTTGCAAAACGTGAATATGGGATTTCATGCAATGATACCCACATCGTTTAGATATTCAAAAATGTTAAGTACCGCAATTAGATATTAATTCCATTTCTTTAGTTTGTCGAATATAATTCCATATATTTAAAATACCATGTGGTAAAGCATTTAATTAGTTAGGTTAAAGTTGAATATAGTGCTACAATATTCAGAAAGTTCAGAGAACTGATACATAATCTCAATAACGTAGCACAAAATTATTATACAAAATTGAATAAGAACAAGGATTAGATAACTGGTGACTGGTGACCCAAAAAGAATGCAAAGGCATGTCCAGATCAGGTATATCGCATAACAGTATCTAAATCTCTTTATCAGTGATAGCGGACAGGAACTGTTCTAATAATGATAGATATCTAATATAATATGTCATAGAAGACCACTTGTAATGCATAATAAAATAATGATAACTATTCATACCGTATCTAATAAAAAAAAAAGGGCACAGCCGTATCTTATAAGGGAGACCTATAGTTTACATCTGCTGTATTAGGGTGGTTAGTTGTTTGTCGCTCACTATAGATGGTTCAAGCAAGGTAAAGCAGAATATTGATTGATAAACCTTTATTCTTACCTTTTTCTCTTTTTCTAACCTAACCATGGATCCATGGTTAGGTTAGTTTTTGATGATGTGTATTCAGAAATCAACATTACAGCATGTGTCGATGCTCTTCGCAGTTGAGCCTTATACAGAAAGAATAAAGGCTTATTCACATTACAACGGCCGATTGGTGTACGGCTGCCGCACGGCAAAATACACAATGTTAAAGTATTACAGCCGGCAAGGATCGGCCGGCTGGTCGTGTTAATGTGAATGGGCCTTAAGCAGAAATTACATGTTACCGTATTCACACCGTTATTAATATCAGTCAAACTTTCCCATATTTTTCGTAATATTTTCAGTTGTCCTTTTCATCGACAATTCTCTAAGTTTAACTTAATGAAAGAGAGATCTATTAAAATAGAAGGATTCTTGTGCCCACCGAAATAAATTATTTGGAAGCTCGTTTCGCTTGTATATTTACTAAGAGAAACAGGCCAAAATTTCTGAATATTCTATTTCAGTGGTTAGGAATTAATTAATAGACCACAATATATAGAAAATTGCTTCTTTTGACGGAAATTAATTTGTAAATCTCTGGGTAAAGTAAATCTACTTTTAACCTAAACTAGTGTAAGTCTTTTGTTTAAAAAGGATTTTTTTTTTTTTTTAAACTATAATAATTATGTGATCCGTTTTTAATAGGAAAATGAGTCATAAGTAGTAAAATATGGATTTTGAGATATCACCATATTTGAAAATAGGAGATCAAGCTGATTCCAATGAATGTAAATACTAGGACAGCTAATATGTATTTCTATATTCTAAGTTTGATACTTTTATTTGTGAAAAAGTAGTTTGGAATGTTTCTGGATGGGTAATTACCAGTAAAGTAACTAAATATACTCAATACGAAAGCCTTCAAAATGGAAGAATATATTTACTATAATGTTCTGAAATTTGTTACATGGATTGATATGACTATAAGTACTAAACCCTCTAAATATTAGAACATTTCAATAAAGAGATCTTATGATAAAAACACATTGAAAAATAGCAATTTTGCGACTTATGACTCATTTTCCTCGAACACAACACATATATGATGTGATACAGCCGCAAAATTTATATTTAATGTTCTCATCATTGGGGTATTACCGTTTACAGTCGTATGAATTCATTTACCAGATTTCAAGAATGTGTATTAAATATATGGTCCAATATCCTTGCATGTCAAAGGTCATCCTATAGAGTATATTCATCTACTTAACTAGTTATAGTCCACCAAGAAATATTGCAAAATATATTTCAAAAATAGAAATATAAAATTTAAAATATCAAAATACAAATTTCCTAATGTTTACCATCATTAGAATCAGCTTGATCTCATCTTTTCAAGTATGATATTATCTCAAAACAGATTGTGAATCATTTTCCTGTGACACATCACACATTAGAGTCATTTTTTAAAAAAAAATTTAAACAATTTTATTAGGAAGATTTCCACAATGTGGTAGGTCTCATCTCCTACAAAGGTATTTTACATTTTTAATTTAACACATATCAATAATCAATTAGAAGTTACTACACTACATAAATGCAAATTACAGGCATTAGAACATTTCGATATGATCATTACCACTTATCTAACAGTCACAACTCTCTTTTCTTTTTTTTGATGGCCCAATAGATAAGAACATCAACGGAGCATCTCTCGCTTTGAGTAAAAAGAATTTGTTACATATTACCACCGATTTTGCAATACATACAATATGACATATCGTTGCATTAGTAACCCTGTAAGAACTAACCTTCAAATGTTTTTTTAGGTTAGGCCATGCCATGTTTTTTACCATTATGTGTAAATTATTCCATGTTCGAGGGCCCTGGTAAAGAGGAGATTTCCTCATTTTTTCTGTTCTGACAGCTGGTACAATAAGATCTCGTAAGTCATTACGACCTCGACTGAGGAATCAGCAAGGCTCTGGTTAATGTACCCATTGAGATAAACTGAGGGACTTGGTGCGAGTCTGCTTTTAACCCTAATTGGTGGGAAATCCCTAGAGGCTCTGGGACGTTGGAGGAATCGAAGTTTCATTGACTGAAGACAGAATCCAATTTTAAGCCCCAAATATAGGTTAACTTGGACGAAACGTTACTGTTGTTGAACTGTTTTTCATTTCAAACCAGCAGGTACATCTTAGTGGTTACCATCTCTTTTCATTTGTAGCCTATATCATAGTACTAGTGATTTTTAAACAAATATAAAAGAAAGTAACGGTCTATACATAATAATTGACAGGTACAATTTCTATGATGAAAGTAGTATTTTTTTTTATTATTTTTTTAATTAAAAAAAAAAAAAAAAAAAATGAAAGTAGTATTTGATGGTAGCTACATCATTTATAAATACCTTTAACAGTCCGAGTGTTGATTGGTATTATTAATATGATTGTATTAGTACTTTGTTAGTAGACTACTTTTACTATCCGGTGGTTGGGGATCTCTAAGCTGTTCAGTTATATTTTCAACTTCACTTTGGCCTTAAATTTGGGATATTTGAGAGGATTGTTAAAGGACGAATTGTGATTGACTTTGATTTGAAAATTATTTTATTCAGGTACAAATACATTTTATCAATGATGATTTTCTCAGCATTGCCTGATCTACAATAATAAACTACTAACATAATCCACATTTTGAAGTTACACTATGATTCAGAACGAAAGCGAAAAGGAGACAGAGGAAGAAACGGTTGGAATAGAAAAAGGAAAGAGAAATTGGGAGAAAATTATAGGTACCTTATAGATAAGGACAATATTTTTTTTGCATATTATTGTACCGAGCTACTAGTGTTATAACTCTGCACAGACTGCCGCAATAATGGCATGAGGTAACGAGAAAGTTGTAAAGGGTTCTCCACCAATATGTTATAATGGATGTAACATAAAGGAGTGAAGAATTCAGTAGAGTATGAATGATGTTTTATTGCCTTCAAATGGTTATACCAGATGTTGATGGTAATGGCAAGTGCCCACATGGGCGCGTGTTATGGGTTTATATACCTTGATAGGATTACCTGGTGGTAATCCTATCCCACTGATTGACAGGTATGTCTGGACCAATCAGGTTGCGACATACCTCAGTAGCTGTCTAGCCCTCGTAGGGGAAGGAGCTACCTGTATAAACAGCTTTTAAAATATATGATGTGTCACAACGAGTTATAACACTAGTATTCAACTCATGCAATCTGTTCATCGACTAGTCACCAGAAAAGGGTCAAGTCATAAACAAGAAACTCAGGTGCTGACCAACAGCAGACAAAAAACAGTTTGGGTGCTTTAATTTTCCACGATGTCTAGGCAAATGTTGGTGCCTTAGGAGAAGTGTACTATGTAGCATGATCACCTTACGAACAGGCCTATGTGAACAATGTAAGAGTTGATAACTGATTAATAATGGTAAACTTTTATTACTTTGAAAGTGGAATACCCAATGGTCTACATGCGAGAGCACGGCGCGATTGTTGATAATTTGTTTTGTTTTTAAAATATGTCATGTTTTTAGAAAATGTCTCTGATACCTTGCAAGGAATGAGTGGGATATTTAAATGTATATAATACGTGCAAACATGTATCTGATATGAATTCTCTTGTACAGTTTAGTAACGCGACTTAGTTGATACTATTGAATCAAATCATTTTTTTGTGATAATATCAAGTAAAATGGAATTACTATTATACTCACTCATAAATTTGTATTAATTATTCCCTTTTTTTCTTTAACTGAACTTGATGTAATGTAATTTAAAACAGTAATTCAGGCTATTCTGGGAATATTCGTACTGATGTATGGAAATGTCTATGTCCTGAATAAAATATTTTCAAAATCAAAATCAAATCAAATGTGTCTCAACTTCAGGTGGCAGGATGCACTAAAAGCGCCCCACTAAAACCTATTTTAAAAAACCCTGCGGCTCTCGTACCGACTTCGGGGGGGAACCTTAATAAATGCACAATTTGACCTTAACAATCCTCTCAACTACCCCAAGTTTAAGACAGAAGAGAAGTTGAAAATAAAACCTAAGAGAATGAATCAATCCAATACCAAATATACTAGGATATATTTGTATTTATCATTATTCAGCTTAATTTAGTAGAATGTGTAGTGGTACAGATTGTACATTTTCTGACGGCTTGACTCACATATTTTTGTCACAGTATGAGGTTAAAAGTTAGTTCAGAACCTATACACTCTCATGCCCTGTCTAGGCTCACAGATGAGAGAGTCCCTCCAAACTGAGGGAAATCATCTCGCTCAAACTGCAAAATACAATTAGATTCTCATTTGGACGCCTACTCTAGGGCAGAGAAAGCCATTAGCGCAGTAGGCGTCCAATCATTAGCATACCATCCTTATGTTGAAACCGATTGCTCACATGATAAAAGACAGGACTTCATTTGGTGTAACTATTGAAATATAGCTATTTGACCTTTGTAGTATATTATTATTGCTTTTAGAATTATTGTTCGTTATATTGTTTTATTCTTCTGGACCACTCGTCCACTGATTTGAATGTAAGCTACAATTAAAATTGTCTACCTCCTGCCGGCTCAGGGATCGGAAGGAAGACCACCATTAGGTGAACCGCTGAGCTATATTGTTCAAGTTAAATGGATTGATAATTAGATACAGTCCAGAGTTTGTCCGGAAAGAACTATCAGCAGGGGGAAGATTTCCTCCACATTAATCCCTAACCCAAACATGTATCAATTAGTAGCTATTAGTCCCCGAATGTAAGTGGTGTCAGTATCAATCAGCAGGTGGTCCACTCATCTTTAAACTTTTTTTAAATTGTAAAATATACTAACTAAATCATTTTGGGGAGTATTCTCCTGGCCATAAGAACTATTCTCATCTTTATTTCATCAATGTGTGACGACTATGAGGAAAGATATTAAAGCTTTGTATTTATGGTGTGACTGTGAGTGAAGAGAGAGAGGGGGATGCCTCAATGGTAAAACACATGGTGTTGGTTAGGTGTGACAGTGCATTCGGTCGTGGTGCTGTAATGGCCTGTTATACATAATATACATTCGCCGAATGGTATTACATAATCGGCCCGTCAGAGCCGCGAAATCACGGTTCTGGCTCTCACTGGATAGAACTATACGTGAGGTTAGAACTACAAGTGTGATTCAATGGCTCGAAGTGAATAACCCATTCCGTTGTACTATAATTCATATTGTATTTGTTAATTTGTTTGAAATTCAACATCAAAATTTGAGGTTTGGGCTATTCTATGTATATAAATGGACAAAACACTTAATAACTAGCACTCTTTAACTGCTACTACAAAAGTATGTTCCATTTGTGTATATGTGTGTACTCTTGGCTTTATTCTTTTTTAACTGGGCGCATTAGAAGAACCCAGCATGCTGGGATAACGTCAACCCAGTGGTAATAAAATCTTTAAAAAAAAAATAAAAAAAATAAGAGTAAATCATATGGTATAAGATACACTGTATGTTATCAGATGTGTCATGCAATTTATCTTAAAATATATACGATAAAATAAGTTCTTACATAGTGTGCTTGATTATTTAACTTCCATAACAACCAATATTATTTTGTTAATCAGTCAGGTCCAGACAGCCACATTCCTCGATTCCACATTCAGCGATTAGCTTAACCACAAGGCTAAAACTAAGGCTAAAAGTGTTAATGACCCCTAAAACTTAGGGGTCCAAAACTGCCATCTGGACCTGACTGTTATGGAAATCTCTGGGGGGAATATTGAACCATCTATATTGGCATATAAATTCAGTAACCTATTCAGGTTGTAACAATCAGTTTCATAATAAAGGCTATCGTACATTGGGCTTCTCAAGAACAATCTTCAATTTAACATTTCTTGTAAATCTTTATGATATATTCGATACCCATAATTATACGACACTACGATGGGTATTTTTATGAAACCTGGGCCTAGTTCTAAGGACCCAATTCCTGTGTAGTGTAATATTCATCAGAGACTCGAGATACCAGAAACACTGTCATTGATTATCTGACCAACCACTGGGGGATTTGGGGCGCTGTGTTTCAGTACGACAGTGTTGCCCTCTGGTAGGTCTATAGGAAGGCAATGATTGGATCAGAAGTTATAGCATTTTTAGGGGTTTCTTTGGTTTTTGTATTTAACATATTCATATAGCCATCAGTGATAACGATATACAAGGCTCACGGGGAGTAGTACGTAGCATTGACCATGATCTTCTGCTAGGGGCTGTTAGGTGCAGTTTTCTTTTATTAGGAGTATTTATCAGCCAATACACATAAATAACATTGCAATACAGACATTCAAAACATATTATAAACATAACAAGATAGTGTGTAGGACGGGTAGGGAACAGCCTCAGTCTTAGTCTAGCTAAGTCTGGTAAAATGGCTATTACCTGCAGTGCCACTACTGTGAAAGGAAAGGGGCGGTGCATGAGTAATAGTAATTAGTGTAAGAGGAGAAATGATAGTTGTTAATCTACATAATATATATAGGAGAATCTACATAATAGCAAAATAAAATAGAATTGTCTTATAGCAAATTTCAAACCTTGATGTGCCTTACCAGCTGCTTAGCAAGGAAAAGTATCTAAGGAAGAAAAATACTAAATAAGGAGGTGTTATGCAATGGGCCGGATCGTGAGGTTTATCAATTTCTCAAATGTGTCAAATTATGTGTGAAGAGAGGACTGGAGTTGAAATGACCAGGGTTTGAAACAATCAGTGTTGAAAAGTGATTGAAACCACCCAGGTTGGGTGGGGCAAAAGATCAGGAGTTGAAAGTTGAAATAAGACCCGTCTAAGTTCAGTAAGGCTTTGAAATATTTATTACAGAATAGATGAACAACACCGAGTACAGAAATATGTGATCCTGATCAGGATCACATATTTCTGGACTCGTTGGATATGTATTGTGCCAATGATGTATATGGGTCAGATTTTCAGAAAATGTACAATTTGCAGCTGTACACATTTTGGAAATTCTGCTAAATTAAACTGAAAAATGAAGAATGCCGAGTATATCTGAGTATATTTGGTATCGCATTGATTTAAAGTATCAGTTCTGTTATGCTAAACTGCATTTTGGAGCTCATTTTTGTCTTAAATGTGGGTTATTTGAGAGGATTGGTGAAGGCGAATTGTACATTTTCTGAAAATCTCACCCATTAATGACCACTCACTCACCCGCTAAGCAAACTATATATATATATAAGTAATAATATCAGACTTATCATTCATCAACTCATCTCATCATTATGTACTACTGGTACATTAGGGGGCCTACTCATCACCAAAAGGTTACAAATATCTGTGTAAATGTCTATTTATAGGTTTGTTTACATTAAAAATCTAACACTTGAAGATGTTATTGTAGCATTTAGACAAAAGCTCAGGGTAGGACGAAAAACGGTCGAAAGATCGAGACTACACTGTAATATAAACTGACTAAAGAATTTGGTTTAAAAAAGAGAGAAAAAGTTCCTGTTACCAAAAAGTATATGTGATGTGTCACAGGAAAATGAGTCACAAGTCTCAAAAATCGATTTTGAGATATCATCATATTTGAAAAGACGAGATCAAGCCGATTCCAATGATAGTAAACAGTTGGACATCTAATAAGTACTTCTATATTTTAAGTTTGATATTTTTATTTTTGAAAAAAAGTTTGCAATATCTCTGGGTGGACAATTACTAGTGATGTAGCCATTATATGTCATGATCCGCTTAATTACAGGTACGTAATAAGCACAGGTAAGCACTACATGGACGCTGTACTAATTGTTCCTCTTATCTCACCTGCCTCTTATCTCACTCAGCCTTCCCGTGGGGCTTTGCGAGTCGGTAAGTATGTCACTAAAGATAAGAGAGACAAGAGCAAGCTGGCCGCCATTGACATGCGAGAATAACATGTCGCCTACACCTTCAGCAAAATGGATTATTTTACACGTTCAAACATAGGTTTTCAGCTGGGTCTACTCGTATTTGGATTAGTTCTTTTATCAGGTAAGATACAGTCAGTTATAAAGCTATAAGTTCCGAAAAGAGAGGTATAATGTAAGCGCTGTTCATATGCTCAATAGTTTTACCTGCCTGATTTAAATGACTATGGTTCAAAATAGGATACCGTTGGGATTTCCCCATCGAAGAGGTCTATACCAATTTCCACCTACTGTTGTGACCATATTTCTCGTGGAATGGTGTCGTAGATATGTGGTATTTGCTTCTAAATCTAGAATAGCTTCACTTTATTAATGTAAATAATGTTAAACTTCATTAGCGTACTTTGATTCTGCGCGTAGGAGTGCAAATTTCTACTGCGTTTAAACCGTGACCTCAATAAGGTGGTCGTAAATATAATTTCCAGATATGCATTTTGTTATACAAGTGGTTACATAAACATAATTATTAAGTAGAAACTTAGACAGGAATGTATTATATCCTACATATATATACTGTTGGTAAGACTTGAAAGTTCATTTTATCAAAAGAGGGGAACAAGATCACGAATGAGACCAAACAAAGTCTTCAATTTCTCAGAACCAACACTGTGGTACTTCAGACGAATACCTTTCTGCCGACGTCACCGATAAGAAGTTGTGTTATCTTCGTTGTTAATCACCAGTCAGAGCTTCAAAAATTTGCATGAAATGAATTGTAATCATTTTGTGGTGGAATGCCAAGTCCTTTTTTAATAATGAGGAATTATCATTGAGATTGAGTGGAGGGTGGGAACGGGTGAGCCGTTTGTGCAGTGATTCAAAATTAATTAGTACTGAATCATCCAATGATCCGACGAATCAGGCGAACATTAACATTTAATATCATTCCATGGAATAATGAAAGTAAGGCCAAAAAAAAATAGGTGTGTTTCCGATTTATCTAGCTGAAAACTAGGTATAGGGGGGGGTGGTAACTTCTTTTTTTTTGTTAATTTTTGTTTGTTTGGAAACCACCTCCCAGGAACTGAAAAAAAATGTCTTTTTCATAACAATAGTTGTTTTGAACATGGGAAATATGCTTTTTGACAGTTTTGGGTTAGGAAAACCCGTTTTCCTGCTTTTATAAGCTTTTTTTGTCAAAAAATCCAAAAAAAGTAAAATATGATGGGGAAAAAATCAGGTATGGTAAAGAAACTTTTAGGTAGGGTAAGGTTTTTCTAGGTAGGCGGGGGGGGGGGGGTAAATCGGAAACACACCTATTTTTTTTTTGGCCTAACTATCACCCACTTAATAAAGCTTGTAAATGCGCAGTGGCACATGCACAAGCATTCTGTGTTAGATTCTGATGAAATCTGACATACGAATAGTTGGAAACATTTTTACCGAAAATTCACCAATATCATTGCTTTTATAAATGATCTATGAAAACCAAATGCATGATGGGAAAGATGGGAAACTGTGTTGTAGAAACGTGTATAACAAACGGATATTGGCATTAGAGCATTGATAAATATTCCAAGATGAACATGGCATTTTTCCTGTAGATTTTAGACAGTACCATTAGTATCAAACCCCCTATTGATTGTGTTCTTCACAATGGGCCCCCCCCCCCCCCCAAAAAAAAAGGGTGTTTCCGATTTAACCCCCCCCCCCCCCCTACCTAGAAAAACCTTACCCTACCTAAAACAGTTTTTACCATACCTGATTTTCCCCCCATCATATCTTAGTTTTTTTGGATTTTTTGACAAAAAAAGCCTATAAAAGCAGGAAAACGGGTTTTCCTAACCCGAAACTGTCAAAAAGCACATTTCCCATGTTCAAAACAACTATTGTTATGAAAAAGACATTTCTCTCAGTTCCAGGGAGGTGGTTTCTAAACAAACAAAAATAACAAAAAAAAATACCCCCCCTACCTAGTTTTCAGCCAGATAAATCGGAAACACACCAATTTTTTTTGGCCTGGTATGTACTGCGTGGTATTTTGGTTAGAGTCCACATTTAATGTGGCACCTGTTTTCTACTTCTTAAACGCAAAAACTACTAGACTACTTAGTAAAGTAGAAGTACGGACTTTATTGGCAAATACTCAAGTTATTCACATTACTATTGGTGTCCGTGTTACCACAGGAGGAGGTGAGGGGCTCCAGTGTGAACCCAACAGCTTTACATCCGTCAGAGCACAGGAGAAAATAGTAGTCGACTTCGACGAGCGATCGGCACCCTTTGATAAAACATTCTCCTTCAATGTAAGTACTGCTTTTATGTTCCAAAAACACTGATTGTATGTACTTTTGTCCAACGTTTTGACAAAATTTGTACAATATACAAATATACAATTCGTATTCACCAAACCTCTCCAATAACTCAAATTTAAGACAAAAATCAGTATCAAAATAGACGTGAACATAACCAAAATGATATTTTGAATCAACGCAATATAATACAAACATGCCTAGATATATCTAGTATTTATCAATTATCAAGTGTTAATATACTAACAATGTGGGGCAATGCAAAATAAATTTTAATACTTTCAGAAATTATAGATCTATACACATGAAGTTTTAATAATAGTTTGTCCATTTGATATAGCCACATTAAATTACCCCTATACAATATATCTAAGATACATTCATAAGTAGAGTCTAGATAGTATTATGTTGGCCATAATTTAATAATGAAAAAAGAAATAATTGGGTTGGAAATAACACCGCAACCCACAAATTTCGGTACCATTCTTTTAGTGTAGCTTTAGTTGATATGGACTTTTAATGAAGATTCGACCTGACATTGTCTTCTTCAAATTTTAATGTTTTGATTTTAAGTTTAATTTAACCTTTCACTTAGAGTCATTGACTAAAATAATGGTCGTGAATAAATAAACAACAACAACAAAACTTTATCTCTCAGTGTCTTATTGGGTATTGTGTCTATCTTATACCATCCTGACTAAAATAATTACTGATAATAATTAGGATTTGTTGGAGGGACGGTAATTAGTGGATAAGAAAGAACGTAGTGAATTGAAAGAGTTCTGAAGTATAATCGAGACAGTATGAAGAATCTCACGATATAAGGGTCAGATTTCCAGAAATCTTTTCCAGATTTCCAGAACAATTGGCAGCTCTACACATTTAAGAAATTCTGTCAAATTAGGCTGAAAAATGATGAATACCGGGTATATCTGAATGTATTTGGTGTCGCATTGATTTAAAGTATCTGTTCTGTTATGCTAAACTGCATCTTGAAGCACATGTTTTTCTTCAATGTGGGTTATTTGAGAGGATTGGTGAAGAGGAAATGTACATTTTCTGAAGATCTGACCCATATTCTATATAGCACGATTTATACTTTTTAATTTGACTGCATAAAGTAGGATATTATGTGTTATATTAGTACACTGTAAGATTATTCATTTTTGAATTGGTGACGCTTGAAAAAAAATCCATGCTGGATATAGTGTTTTTCCATTGAATTATTTTAGATTATTGGCCTTTAAGGAAATATTGAAAAACAATGGGTTTTTTTGTTTTGTTTTTGAAACCACTTCATTCAATATGTCAACAAATTCTGCTTCTCTATTCATGGGCGATTAACACTAGTGTACAAAGGCCCTTCTCAGCTGTGAGTACTGAAAAACAAAGGCAATGAAGACAGAATAATTATTGTTGTTTCTGTGGAACGATTACTAATTACTAAGTACAATATTATACGAAAGAACCTGTGGAAAAATGTTTTTAATAAAAAAATAAATGTTTCTGCCCCCAGCCCAACCCCTGGCCGCCGAAATGCTGTAAGCCCAACAGTACCGCTTGGGACGCCTACAAGTACGTCAGCATACAGTTCCACAATGAGTCCTCCAGTCAACTACTGTGTGAGACTAGGTGGGAGATGGGACAATGGGTGGTAAGCCTCTCTCTTTATTATGAAAGACCTTTTACCCATCAACCGATGTCAAATGGCCGAATCGGATGCCGAAATCGGATGCCCGAACCGAACCGAACCGAACCCCGAACCCATACCGAACCCCGTATTATAATTGCCATTATAAAGCATAGCAAACAACTCTCACCGAAAAGAAACAATTCGGAAAAATTGTCTTTTTTTCGGCCTCATTTCGGCCTCGGTTCGGTAATCACCGACCTTTATAATTTGCCGAATGATCCGATATCCGAACCGAGCCGAACCGATATTTAATAAATTCGGGAGAAATTCGGTAAAATCTCTCTTTTATTCGGCCGAATTCGGCCGAATCTAGTCCGAATTCGGACTAACTTCGGACGTCACATATTGGGCCACTGTGTCGCCATTTCCCAACGGATTGGAATACTTTAAAAAGCTCTGTAATGCTGACATGTCCCCGGTTCGTTTGGTATACAATACAAGTTCATAGTCTTAATTAACTTGCCTGTACAGACGTTAATTAATTAATAATTTAATATATTTTTTCATATTGTAAATTATTCACCTTATATAATACATTACTAGCAACGATTGCCAAATGAGGTACAGATAATGATTCAATGATTATATGATTTTAGGACAGTCAAATAGATATGTTCAGGTATTTAATACATTTTAAATTTTGGAAAAGGCTCAAATAGTTTTCGAGTAATGAGCATAAGTATTCCGACATAATTTTAGACATTATTTAGGCGAATTAGTTTGGTTTTTTTTAAATAAATTTTATTGGATCCAGTTATATAGTATACTGTTTTGCTTATAAGGTATTGAACTGATTTATTTTGCTTAGAAATGACTCGGTGAAATATAACTCTATGCAGTAGAAGATCCATTAACTGCTTTAAAATGTGTGATTAATTGGGTAAATGGATATAATTATTATATGACGCTCAAGAAAGAGCTCGATTGTAATATTAAAGTAATGGTACATTTTAAGAGTAGAGTAATTAAAATTGCCAGCTTTTTGTTTTGTACTTGGCAAATGAGAATATTTGACTGTAGTTGGCGTGTCTCTTTCACAAATTATTAAATTGACTATAATTTTAAACATTATAAAGCAAATTAGTTATACCTGAGTATAATGAGTAATGAGCGACATAAGGGTGATAACACTTTTTAGTTTGTGAAAATATTCGAACTAGAAGAAAAGTTACAGCAAAATAACCATTCAGTAATGGTAATCATAATGGCAGCGGCAAGGGGACAGGTCGTTGACCCTCTGCCCATATACATTATATTACTCATTATATTTAGTTATATATATCATTTATTACCCTTGTTTACCTTTTTATGTTGATTCGAATACTTGTATTTAATGTTCCTGTTCTGTTTAAGTATTTAGAGGCAAAATCTTCAAGGATAAACATTCTAATATTATGTATATACATGTATGTATGGATGCTATGTACATATTGTATGTATATGGTGTATGTATATCATTTATGCATATCTTTATGTGTATCTTTATGTATATATATGTTATGTACACAGGTATGTATTATATGTAGGTTATATAAGCATAAAAGATTGCCGAATGCCGAGTTTGCCGAGTTTTCCGAATTTCGGCTGAATTCGGCCGAGTTTCTGCCAAAACTCGGCCGGGTTATGGCCGAGTTTTGGCCGAATTGATCCAATTCGGATATCCGAAGTTCGGTATATGGGTAAATGGTCTTCCATACTTTATTGTATCTAGTATTCACTTACAATATGTGATGTGTTCCAGGAAAATAAGTCATAAGTCGCAAAAAATAGATTTTGAGATACCATTATATCTGAAAAGATGAGATCAAGCTGATTCCAATGATAGTAAACAGTCTAATAATCTTATAAGTATTTCTAGATTTTAAGTTTGATATTTTCGTTTTTGAAAAAGAAAGTTTCCAATAGAAAGTAACTAAACGTAATGCATATGAGGACCTGTAAAACTAAAAGATATATTACATAGATTGTCCTGAAATCTGATACATCTATTGATATAGCTATAAGTGATAAACTCTCCAAAAGTCAGAACATTCCAACGATGTGATCTTGTGACAAAAACACTTTAAAAAATATCAATTTTGCGACTTATGACTCATTTTCCTGAAACACATCACATATAGATGACATATGTGTCGCAAAAGTGATATTTTATTTTTCAAAGTGATTTACTCACAGGATCTCTCTGTTGGAATGTTCTGATTTTCGGGGGTTGTAGAGCCTTAAGTCATATGAATGCATGTATCAAATATCAAGGCAGTGTATCAAATATATCTTTGCGCTTCAAAGGTCATCCTATGGTGTATATTAAAATTACTTTACTGGTAATTGCCCAATCTAAAATATTGCAAACTTTTTCAAACATCAATATATCACACATTAAATATAGAAACACTCCTTAGATGTCCTTAATGTTTACCACCATTGGAATCGCTTTGATGTTTATATGCTCGGATGTAAGATAGCTTTGTTGACAGATTGAATAAAAAAGATGATGTAAAAAAAACAAAAAACATGGCATATGCCAATGTAAGATTGTCAGTGTGTTGTTAGAGTGTCAGAGTTCAAGATCCATCTGCATTAGGGTGTAATAATTAATGAGATGATGGGATGAAGATGATATTAAAAGATATAAAAAAAATGAAAATTTTAGATAATGGAGTACGGTTATAGTATTATGTCGAAATAGTTTTTAGTATTAATGAATTACAGGATATTCATATAGTAATGATACATACCGCACAAAACAATTCAGTTTTGATTGGGTTCAACACTATATGAACGTATCTAAAATTATAGAAAAAGTAAGCTTACACATACTTACACATATACATGTAGTGATTTCCATCTCACTACCCAAGTTCGATATCTCTAATTCTTGCGAAGGGAAAGAAGACCAGACACACAGCTCTTTAGGTATCCCTGGCTTTATTCTCCACACAAACCATGTCTGATAGTGAGTATCGGACCCAACAGAGGTGACCAGGGATTGGTCTCACAAGACAAGTGGCAATTATGATACACAGTCATTGTAGGTGTTGAGGGTAAAACAGTTAGCATGGTTTAACATGAGAATAGCAAAGTGAAACAATACGGAGTCTTGCCGGAACGTCCGGAAGCACTCCAAGACACATTATGGTAAATGAGTTGACTAGATAATCAATACCTTTGATACTGAATTAATGGAACTCTGTCCAAGTAAGAAAAGGCGGTAATCCGAAAGGCTGTTTCTGAACCGGGATAGCGTTCAGTTGAGGCGAGTGCACCCAATTATAGCAACACCCGGCCGAGCCAATTATCTCGGAGCTATCAAAACCCGTATTCACTACATATATAAACAAACAATAGCCTACTCTTGCCTTTGCTGGCCATATTAAAAGCTAAATATGAATTACAATAGATATTTGCGTCCACTCATTTTTATTTTAAAAGCCAGTTTATATTTGGAATTGATTGCTTTCAGAATGAATCTGCCACGACCAAGGGGTGTCACCAGATGTCCGGAGGACGCGTGCGGGATTATGCACCTTATGAAATAACACCAGAAAAGGTACTGTGACGTCATATTTGGGCAATCTTTGATATCGTATAAGGGTCAGACCGTCAGAATTGTACAATTGGCCTTCAATGATTCCAAAATATCCCAAATTTAAGACAGAAACGAGGATCCAACATAACCAAATACATAACCAAAACATGACCAAAAACATTGTCTGAATCAATGCAAAACCATATAATCCAGATTTGGCGTCGATGAACTCCCTTTATTCATTCATTATTGTCTACAATATCCAAGATACAGCTAAACACATGTATTCAAGAGTACCTCAATTCCACACAAACATATTTTTAGATTTATTATGAAAAGGAAATAAGAATGAATAAAGGATAAGAAAGGATATGAGTAGAAGATGAGCGACAAAGATTATTGAGTTAAGAAAAATTCTTCCGGACAGCTAAATGAATGTGCAGCACTTCTTTGATAAGTGGAACTAGAACTGTAATACCTTTATAGTGTTACACTTGGCTTAAATTGGTAAAGGTGCTATAACCTATAGTTGGTACACGGCATGCAGGTTTTGAGATCGCATATGTGAAAAGATGAGATTAAGTGGGTTTCAATGGTGGTAAACATTAGAACATTTAATAAGTGTTTCTATATATCAAATGTGATACTTTTTGTATCTATAAAAAAAGTTTTCAGTATTTTTGGGTGGACCTTTACTAATAAAGTAGCTAAATATAGTCTACTCCATAAAATGACCTTAGAAATGCATGAATATATTTAATACAGTCTTGAGATTTGGTGAATGCATTCATAGGACTTCAAAAGGTACATGCACCAAAGATAACATTCCTACAAAAAGATCTTGTGAATAAAACACATTGAATAATATCAATTTTGCTACTTGTGACATTTTCCAATAACACATCACTTATCAACTTCTTGTTACATTTTGTCTAAGTACCGCCTGTGTATACAGTAACTCTTTTTTTTGACAAGTTTTATTCAAAATATCCTGCCATCTTGGCGTGTACAATGCTAAAACATGTTTTACTTTTAAATCATTTCTTCATGAATTCTTTTGAAGATTTTTTTGGTTTTCTTATTTTCTACCCAGCCGAACATTGGCTTCTTTCACGAGGATATGTTTTTTTTTAAATTAAACATAATATTACAATTTATCCTCTCTTTTTTTAGTAGGCTATAACCTTGGATACTCCTGACGAGTATTTCTTATCTTCTTTGTAGGGTTTTATAAAAGTTTTCCAGCCTTTAAAGGCCTTGGAAATTGAAATATTATAATTGGCGGCTATGTGCATATACAGTAACTCTTATTTCTTACAGATTCTCTTTACCATGGACGACATTACACTATGGGACACTGGGAAGTACAGACTAACTATTGTGGATTCATGTGGACAAACCTTCACAAACACTACCTCACTAGTGGTATACGGTGAGTAGAAAGACTAGCATTAGAGAGTTTTAGCAACCACAACGTACCAACACAACACTAACGCATCCACTAACTATTTGTACATTGTTACCGTTGTGGGGATATCTTGAGAGGCCTGCAATGCAGATGCTCTCGGCCTGGCGCCTCTCGAGGTATCCCCACAGCAATAGTAATGTACAAATAGTTAGTGGATGCGTAGTGTTGAGTTGGTGCGTTGTGGCTGCTAAATCTCTCTATCATTTAACGGTAGGTTGATCTGATCACTCTAAAGACCTCACTTAAACTCAATATTCAGGTGTAAAATGGTGACTTTTCTTCTCCAAGAGGGATGGAATGCGTGGACAGAGAGGGAGAAAGAAGAGAAGAGAGTGGGGGAGAGATATGGTGAGAGAGGAGAGCGAGAGAGTGGGGGAAAGGGCAGTGAAGAAAGAGAGGGGGAGAGTGAGGAATAGAGACCGAGGAGAGAGATAATTGTAATAATTGTAAACTTTTATTATATGTGCATTCCACTTGAGAGGTGCAATGAACAGGTTGCGATGAAAATATTTGTATCGTATAATATTATGTACGATAAAAATAGCTATTATTTCTGTTAGCTTTTAAGTACTTTATGACAATTGGAAGTCCCAAACAAATAAAAAAAACAATATTTTTCTATGCTAGTGTCATATAATACATAGAGAATGGACCTCGGCACTAAATATTCAATATACTACTAATTAGTTTCATTTTCTATATTTATTATATACGCATATATATATGCCTTGTACATGACATAAACATTATATATGCAAATACAATAAGTGGAAAGGAAGTTTGATAACAAAAATAACAACATTTGCTGCAGCTGCCCCAAGGCCTAAGCTGAAATTCTCGCGGGAACCTGAGGAGGACGTGAATATAGGAGATGAGGTGAAGTTTAACTGTAGCGTGAGGAACACATGGCCCAAACCCAGCCTCTCCTGGACCTGGGGCGCCCACCTCAACGTACCCAACGTAGACTACGTAAGTAGAGACTTTTTGATAGTGTTATAATATTGGGTTCGATGTCCCTCCCCCTTTCTTGGACACATGAGGTATCAACCAATCTGGGCTTACCCACGCCTACCGGTGGTGAGCCCTGCACCCTGAAGGTATTTCATGTACTCATCAATAAACAGTCTTGAACAGCAGCTGCTCCGAGTTACTCGTCCTTTAGGGCTAGTCCCTACCCTTCTCCTACTTTCTATCTACCAGCTAGCCCCCCAATACAACTGTATTGCACTGGTGGAGAACCCAGGCATTTTATCGATTGCAATCGATGGAGATCTACAACCACAACGCTAGGCGGTTAGATCCTTTGTTTTCTCTAAGCCTGCCAGAAACAAGCCTTGGCTTCGCCTTGTCTTGTTCCCGGCAGGCTTAGAGAAAACTTAGAACCATAAACGAAGGATCTAATGGCTTTAGTCCCCTTTTGTTGGGCTGCTACTATCATTAACAACAATTTAGAAATGATTTCGAAGCAAAATGAACCAGTGGAAAGCCATGATCTTGCCGTTTGGAGCAGTAAAATATTGTTTTGTATTTTCGTTGATGTAAGCTGTCGGCCGGAAACGATGGGAGGCCCATTCTATGCCATTCTAACCATCCCTGCCAGCCCAACAAACGGGGACTAAACCTACACAACACTAACGCATCAACTAACTATTTGTACATTATTACCTTTGTAGGGATACCTCTAGAGGTGCTAGGCTAGGCCAAGCCTCTTGAGATATCCCAACAACAGTAATAATGTGCAAATAGTTAGCTATAGTTAGTGGATGCGTTAGTGTTGTGTTCGTGCGTTGTGTTTGCTAAATCTCCCTATTATTAACCACCTTTTTCTTAGTATTAATATAAATAGTAGTGTTACCTGTCTCCATGGCGCAGGTGGTAGCGCGATGGAATCCGATGATTTTTTTAACATTGACGTACTATATATTATTATAATAGGGAGGTTCGGCAAGTCTAACCCATACCTAAACGTA
This sequence comes from Sthenelais limicola, assembly GCA_942159475.1. Classification (NCBI taxonomy): domain Eukaryota; kingdom Metazoa; phylum Annelida; class Polychaeta; order Phyllodocida; family Sigalionidae; genus Sthenelais; species Sthenelais limicola. The sequence goes on from OW804102.1 coordinate 49,655,447, forward strand.
AACGAATACAATACGAATTACGTAATTGAAATTGCGGAAACTCCTTATTAATGACAAATTGTATTGCAGCACTATGCTGACACGTGGTGGGGCACAAGCTACGCCTACTTTACGTGGACCATGCGGGAGGTGGACCATGCCGTTACCTTCATCTGTGAGGCCACCAACGGTCACACTGACCCCGGCAGCAACTCTAGCTCATTCAATGTCAGACGTAAGTATATTTTTTTTTAAATATTTTAAATATTTTTTAAATATTTTAAATATTTTTTAAATATTTTAAATATTTTTTAAATATTTGAAATATTTTTTAAATATTTGAAATATTTTTATTGGCCACATTACATTACAAATCATTATTCTCATCTTCATTTCCAAATACGCATAACAGACAGAGCTGTTATTTTCCATGCGTTGCCTTACAATTTAACATAAATACCCTATCAGACATTGAATATGTGGTTATGATGTTTCCATTACCATCTACAATTATATAACTCCAAAACAATAAACATTTGCCTGGTCTATGCGCCACGGTTGTTTACCTTTAATACCATCGATCTTATCCTATGTGATAATTACCTATACGACTATACGATTATGTTTGTTTGACATTCGGCTATCATTGGTCGTTCTTTGCGATATGTACATTTCATCACAATATCACCCAGTTGTTCTATCGCTGGTATAGTCTAGTGGCTAATCCTAGGCGTTTGTCAATTTCGTCGCGAGGATAAAAACAAGAGACCAATTAAAAACCGTTCATGGTTATGCTTCTGCTTCTGTCATATATTGACCATTGTCTCCATAATTTTTCATAGGAAATGGGTTTTGCCTTCTGTTTTTTAAATAGTTCTTCGAAGCATACCTTAGCTAAAACATACTATATGAACAGTGTTAAGGGCCTGGTCTACTAAGCCGACTTTCATGCGATTCTCACAGAATCTAGTGGAAAAGAGTTAAGTCCTCTGCGGCGCCAAATGGCATGAGATTCGGCTTAGTGGACCAAGGCCTTTACAGCAATGATGTGATGGAATTTCATAAGATTATAAACTTTATTAATTTAAGATTCTTTATACACTAATCCTTTGGAACAATACATTGTACAGGTTCATTCAACGTCCATGTTCTACTTTTCATTACTAAGTAAGAAGTATTTATAGTAATAATTTACTTCTTTACTAATTCTTCTACTAACTTTTCTCCGAATCTTACAAGCTCGATTTTGTTGGAATTATCTAGAAGTATTTTAAAGTGTTTTATTAGCTACAAGCAGAATACACGACAGTTTCCAAGGTTATCTTCCAGTATCTATTCGCAATACAAAGACTTTACCTGTATAGAAACAACTTTTGCTAAATTCCATTTCCAACTGAGATGTCACAAATGGTTATTTTGCATTGTTGATGGTTGAATAAAGGAATAATACAACAAAATCTTACCAAAACTACTCATGGGAGATTGCTTAGTTTACGCCCTTGTCAACACATTTAATATGGTTATATCAAGGGCGGGAGAGCTGAGAGGGAGGCAGTTTATGATCATACCCAGGAAATAGAGATAGAGAAGAAGGGAGTGAGACACAGAGAAAAGAGACAGAAAGGCACTTTATGGTCATACCCAGGACCAAAAAAACTACTCATAGATATATAAAACTTGTATTCAATAAACACATATATACATTTCTGTTTAATGCAATACTGAAAAGGAATGGTCCCTCTCAATGTACTTTCTACGCTGAGATTATCCTGGTATCTCTTTTAAATCATATTATAATATCGCATATTGCAGATAAGCCCACTATGTCCATCAAGGACTGTAACAGTGCCGGAGCTATAGAGGTACTGGAGGGGGACCGGGTCAAGATGCTGGAATGCCTTATTGACGCCTACCCACAGTTTGACAAGGCAAGCGTCAGGTGGCGCGACCCCTCAGACACCGTCATACCCACGTGTCCACCCGAGGCACCACCTAGCTGCGACGTGAAGGAACTACGCGTGACGAACATCAGTCGCGCGCGGAGCGGTCGCTACAAGTGCGAGGCGACCAATGTGGTCGGTGCGGGTAGCAGCTCGTGCAATCTGGATGTACTCTGTAAGTTGTCTTTAACATTTAGATTAAAAAATATTTTATTCAGGTCTTTTTTTTTAATTATTAGAAATTATTTTTTTACATAATACAGCGAGATGAAAGGTCGTTTACAAAAGTTTGATTTAATAACTATATAACTCTATCGAACATAGAAAGGATAGGTAAATTAAGCTTATTTTAAACATATGTATACATAAGTCAATGCAATAATATAAAAACAGTATCCATACTCCTGGTACATTTGTGATATATTGAAATGAGTCAAAAATCGCAAAGTTGATATATTTTTAAAGATTGTTTTATTCGCAAGCACCCTTGCTCAGGATGATTTCATTTTTGAAGTGCCTTGCAGTGTTAGCAGCATGAATATGTGTATCAAATTTCAAGATTCTGTATTGAATATTATCTATGTGTTTCTGAGGTTATGCTAAAGAGTAGGCCTATAATTAACTACTTCACTATTGGTTGACCATTGTGAACTACAGCTGACTTTCTTGTCATGTATAAAAATATATATAAACACTTATCAGATATCCTAATGTTTACCATCATTGGAATCGGCCTGATCTCATCTTTTCAAATGTGATGGTATGTCAAAATCTTTTTTTGCGACTTAAGGGCTGGTTCCATTGATACGGATACGGATACGGCAAAATTTGCTCACATTAAAATATACATTCATGGTTCCATGTGTGCGTATCCGTACACATCAACAGGTACGGATACGGATACGTTAAAACCGATCGCTCCATGTAGCGATGGGGACGTTTCCGTACCCCATTCGTATGGTTTCCCTCTTGGATGCCATTACATTCTGGATGTATGGGTTCCAAGATAATTTCCTGTATCCGTATGACGGATCCGTATCCGTATGACGGATCCGTATCCGTACCAATGGAACCAGCACTTTATGACACATTTTTCAGTAACATCACATTTTGTGTCGATAGATGAGAGATTGACACTCTCACTGTCTGTTTCCTCCTGATATATTTGACAGCTCTACACGTTTAGTTATTGCTAAATTAGGCCTAGAAGTAAAACTACTAGCTATATATCTGAGTATAATTATGTATTGCATTCATTTGAAAAAACATGTTTGATTATGTTGATCTCAGTTTTGATTTAAATTTGGGTTATTTGAAAGGATTGGTTCTGGTCGATTTGCACCTTTTCCCAGTGACTTCATGTGTATGTATAGTATATACGTCAGATCGTCAGAAAATTTGCCTTCACTAATCCTCTCAAATATCCCAAAATTGAGAAGAAAATAAGGATCAGTTCAACGTAACCAAATAGATGTTTTGAATCAATGCAATACAAGATACACTCAGATATATCTAGTATGCATAATAGTTCTGTATAATTTAGCAATATCTGTGATACTGTACGTGATGATGTCCTATTTAGGCAAGACATTGCAGAGTTTAAAGCCTCAGAATCCCCATCTGAGAAGACCTGCAATAACACGCGCTTTTTCTTCATCTCGTGGTTTATTTGTTGCAGATGGAGCCAAAGTAACATTACCCGCGTCTCAGACAGTAAAGGAGAAGCAAACACTGGCCATACTCTGTACAACTGACGCCAAACCTAAACCTCTGGTAGGTCCCTTGTGTAATAGACATCTCAAAAGTGCTATTATACTTGAACACACAGCTAGTAAAAGCCAGAATCTAAAACACCATGCCAAATTTCAAAAAGGTATCACTAAGTGCATTATTCGTGTTAGAATGAAGGAATTTTTGCCCTGCTAAGAGAGTATTTCTTTCAATAACAACAAGCTCCTTATTTTCATGCCAGTCTCCATATTTCTCAAAGTGTTTTCAAAATATAGCATAGGTCTGACTACAGGCAACTTTTCAGACTAAGGAACAAGAGTTAAGCTTGTGAAAAAAGAATGTTGTTTCTATGGTCATACCCTAGTATATAGTAAATAGTATGTTGTTTCTAGGGTCATACTCTAGTATATAGTAAATAGTATGTTGTTTCTAGGGTCATACTCTAGTACATAGTAAATAGTATGTTGTTTCTATGGTCATACCCTAGTATACAGTAAATAGTATGTTGTTTCTAGGGTCATACTCTAGTATATAGTAATAGTATGTTGTTTCTATGGTCATACTCTAGTATATAGTAAATAGTATGTTGTTTCTATGGTCATACTCTAGTACATAGTAAATAGTATGTTGTTTCTAGGATCATACTCTAGTATATAGTAAATAGTATGTTGTTTCTATGATCATACTCTAGTATATAGTATATAGTAAATAGTATGTTGTTTCTATGATCATACTCTAGGATATAGTAAATAGTATGTTGTTTCTATGATCATAATCTAGTATATAGTAAATAGTATGTTGTTTCTATGATCATACTCTAGTATACAGTAAATAGTATGTTGTTTCTATGGTCATACTCTAGTATATAGTAAATAGTATGTTGTTTCTATGGTCATACTCTAGTATATAGTAATAGTATGTTGTTTCTATGGTCATACTCTAGTATATAGTAAATAGTATGTTGTTTCTATACTCTAGTATGTAGTAAATAGTATGTTGTTTCTATGGTCATACTCTAGGATATAGTAAATAGTATGTTGTTTCTATGATCATACTCTAGTATATAGTAAATAGTATGTTGTTTCTATGATCATACTCTAGTATATAGTAAATAGTATGTTGTTTCTATGGTCATACTCTAGTATATAGTAAATAGTATGTTGTTTCTCGGGTCATACTCTAGTATACAGTAAATAGTATGTTGTTTCTATGATCATACTCTAGCATATAGTAAATAGTGTGTTGTTTCTATGATCATACTCTAGTATATAGTAAATAGTATGTTGTTTCTATGATCATACTCTAGTATATAGTAAATAGTATGTTGTTTCTATGGTCATACTCTAGGATATAGTAAATAGTATGTTGTTTCTATGATCATACTCTAGTATATAGTAAATAGTATGTTGTTTCTATGATCATACTCTAGTATATAGTAAATAGTATGTTGTTTCTCGGGTCATACTCTAGTATACAGTAAATAGTATGTTGTTTCTATGATCATACTCTAGCATATAGTAAATAGTATGTTGTTTCTCGGGTCATACTCTAGTATACAGTAAATAGTATGTTGTTTCTATGGTCATACTCTAGTATATAGTAAATAGTATGTTGTTTCTATGGTCATACTCTAGTATATAGTAAATAGTATGTTGTTTCTATACTCTAGTATATAGTAAATAGTATGTTGTTTCTATGGTCATACTCTAGTATACAGTAAATAGTATGTTGTTTCTATACTCTAGTATGTAGTAAATAGTATGTTGTTTCTATGGTCATACTCTAGTATACAGTAAATAGTATGTTGTTTCTATACTCTAGTATGTAGTAAATAGTATGTTGTTTCTATACTCTAGTATGTAGTAAATAGTATGTTGTTTCTATAGGGTTATACTCGTTGCAACCGTGCACCATACTCAGCCATTGGCTAAGTGTATTGCGTGGTTGCAACTCGTGTGATATTCCTGATCCTTCCTTCTATACTAGTGACCTGTATATATTGATAATTTAATTGATAATTCAATATAAACCATAGTGAAACAATGATAACCATGATAGCCCTACATTATTGGTGGTGTTTTGACAGGAGTACGTATGGCATAAGGAGAATGTCCCTGACTTCATGATTTCCAATGAGACCTTGGTGTTGGAGACAGTTGGGCCCAAGGACGGGGGTAAATACACATGCAGGGCCACCAACTACCCACTGGGCAGCAGCTATGTGGGCACAGGCTCCATCACCATCCATGTGCAATGTGAGTATATGGAGAGCAATGGAGAGCTAGACATTCCCACATTGCCATATGTGATGTGTTTCAGGAAAATGAGTCATAAGTCGCAAAAAATAGATTTTGAGATATCCCCATATTTGAAAAGATGGGATCAAGCCGATTCCAATGATAGTAAACAGTCTAATAATCTTGTAGGTATTTCTAGATTTTAAGTTTGATATTTTCGTTTAAAAAAAAAGTTTCCAATATTTCTGGGGGTCAATAAACACTAAAGTAATTAAATATAGTCCATATGAGGACCTTTAAAACGAAAGGATATATTACATACATTGTCCTGAAATTTGATACATCGATTGATATAACTATACGTGATAAACCCCCAAAAAATCAGAACATTCCAATAATGTGATCTTGGGAAAAAATACTTTGAAAAATATCAATTTTGCGACTTATGACTCATTTTCCTGGAACACATCACATATTATATAGAAATAGATCACAGATGCGAGGTATAATTACATGATAGTTTGAATAATTAAATTGCCTGTGGGTAACACACTTCATAGATAATTTATTTTCCCCATTCTCCTCATGGTGATTGAAGTATTAAAGTACACCTAAAATCTGATGAATCAATGGGTATGCCTAGTGTTTATATGCATGTTCTCTATAGAATAGAATAGAATAGAAAATCTTTTATTTGTCTTTAGGTAATTACAATGAAAATGACAAATGGGTCGACATGCTTATGTGTCAATATATTATCAACACACTATAGCCAGCCTCATTGGTCAAGTGGCTAACATGTTAGACTTCCAAACTGGACTATGTAAGGTCAAGTCCCAGAGCAGACAGCCTTTTAACATAATTATATCTCATTGTCAAGTCATTTTATTTTTTAATTTCACTAATATCTTCACATCTGGGGCTCAGTTTTTGTTTATACTCACACATCTAGTTGTCGATATTATTCCCTTTTGATTGGTCAAGGAATTAGAGAGGCTAAGATCGAATTAAGTGAGAAAAGTGTTTTAAATGTGGTTTTGAGATTTATGGTTCTCTGGATCAGAGGCATGGGTGGCAGTACTAAGCTTGTGTTTATTTTCTGGGGAAATGGTTTTCGCACAGGGCGACAATTCATCTAGTATTCACCTTATTTATACTGAATTATTTCAAAGTTATTATAACAGTGCCTGACAAAATTGTGACAGTCTCTGCGATTTCAAGTCTTATTACCCTGTCAGCAAAGACTGGAAATCGCAGAGACTGTCTCAAATTTTGAAGTAGAAAGCAGCACCCACTAAGAGTGTAATGTCATAAAACCAATCAAATTGACTCATTTGGGTCACGTGTTTCCATTACATGCATAACAGCTCACTTGTGATTATGAAAAGCTGAAGACACTGTAGTAACTGATCAAGCATGTAATCTTCTGCATTTATGCCCAGATTCCCCTCGCCTGGTACAATATGCCCTGACCAAGTATGCAGGCCAGGAGGGTGAGGATGTACAGCTGGTGTGTGAGGTGCAGTCCTACCCGTACCCTGCAGTAACCTGGAGGTTCCACGGTAAGGACATCACTTCAGGCCCACACCATGACATCAAGCAGGATGTGGTCACCGGCTCATCCACCCTCACCATCAGGCAGGTCACCCAGCTGGACTTTGGCTCCTACACCTGCCTGGCCTCCAACAGTGAGGGACAGAAAGACTACCAGATTGACCTGCTCAAACCAGGTCAGTAGAGTGAGGGCCTCATATAAGATGTGGCACAGAAAAAGTCATCAAAAAATATACCATATAAACCATATTTTTCGAATGCATTTTTTTTGCAAGGGCTATGTGTGGGAATGCTTTCATTTCTGAGGTAGTTAGTGTTATTGGTCATAGTGCTGTTGGTCGTATAAATACATGTACCAAATTTCAAGACAATTGCATATATTGTAAGACATCCAAAGGAAATGTATTTGACTACTTTTATTAGTGATTTTCACTATAGCAGTAGAGATTCTTGGTCTACAGTTCGTTTCTTTTATTTAATTCCATTCCTGATCATTATAGCCAAGGAAAATTTTCAGGGGGGGCACCTTTTTTGCAGAGACTCTGAAGAGGGGGGCCATATTCTTTTTGCAGAGACTCTGAAGGGGAGGCCCCCTTTATTTTGCAGACTCTAAAATTGTGAGGGGCCATCTTTTTAGCACAGACTCAGAACTACAATGATGATGGGGGATCATGAAATTTTGCAATCTTTCAAGGGGGGGTCAAGAAATTTTGCCCAAGACTTCAAGGGGGGCATACAATTTTGTACACGGAAATTTCGGAAATTCTCCACTCCCCTTCCAGTGGTTAATTATGAACATTCCCTTACAATAAAAAATAGAAAATTTGATTTGCTTCTTCCACCAGGTAAACCAGACCCACCCCAGGATTGCCAGGTGTTCAACAGGACATATGGTCACATGACCGTGGGCTGCGTTCCTGGCTATTCTGGAGGAGCATCTACCAGATTCAGCCTCTCTGCTGCCCAGTACACCACCAACTCTGTACACCAGTCCTTCTCTTCATACTCTTCCTTCTACTCCTCCTCATACTCCGCCTCGGCTGCTAACGAAAAGCTGGTGGCAGTACCAGTGAGTGGCCTGGTACCCCATGCTAATTATACACTCAGTGTATATGCAAGCAATGTGCATGGACAGAGCAACAAGCCTTTTATCATACTTGTAACAGCTCCAGGTTGGTTGGTTTTTATATTAATCAACAATTGTTTATGTAAAATTATGGCAAATGGATCCTATGTGTCACACCAGTGATGATTCAGGGGCTTCAAATGAATTCTTTCCATGGTCTGTTACAATCAAGCTCTGTATGGATATATCGGTCAGATTTTTAGAAAATGTACAATCCAACTTCACCAATCTTCTCAAATAACCCACATTTCAAACGAAAATAAAGTTCAAAATACAGTTCAGCCTAACCAAACAGATTGCTGGAATCAATGCAATGCCGAATATACTCGAATTTACCTAGTATTGGCCAAATTGTAGCCTAATTTAGCAGAAATTACTTAATTTGTACAGCTGCCAATTGTACATTTTCTGAAAATCTGACCCATATTCTGCCAGAATTTTACATTTTACTCTGATGTATTTAGTATTATTGGTGATAATAAACCATGCTTTGCTTGGTTCTGGCCTTTTTGGAGTCTTATTTTATATATAAAGCATGGTATCCAAATAGTTCATACTACCACATAACACTGGCAGAGAACCTGGATTGGCAGTGCTGTACCCTGTATCGTATAATATATCTCATGTTTCAAATGTTAAAAGGTTTAGTTTTTTTTAATTTTTACAAAAAGAAATCCATGGTTACATCATAAATTCTTAAGTCATATTCTGGATATGAGTACTATGTAGCTTTGGCCGTAGCAATGTTAGTAACCCTTATGATAAATCATGTTTTAATTATTGTACCAGCTTGCACATTCATTTAGATGTGGGTAACTTAGTATATTATGGATAATGTTAAAAGAACAGGTGTATGAGAACCTAAGCTTGCATATGAAGATTAAAATCTAAGCAGTTTAGGCCTGCTTGGGATGCAAATATATTCAGCATAAGGAAATCTAGAAGATCAACCTCTAAATTTTAATTATAATTTAAGTTATAGTGGAAAATAAGTTAAAAGTAACATCATAGTGCCATAGTGCCATAGTGATTTATGATATGGTCAAGCATGAATATTCAATGTAACAAATCCACAGAAGCGTGCAGACCTCCAGCATTGGCATATTATAAAAATAGATTGCAGATGCAAGATATGCATTTATGATAATTATGACATTTATGATAATTTTTAAGTGGTTAGCATGTAAGACTGCTAAACTGGACATTGTGAGGTCGAGTCCCAGAGCAGAGAACCTTTTATATTTGCCTTATTTTCAATTCATTTTATTATTTTTGGTTTCAATAATATCTTCATATCTGACACACGGTTTTTTTTTATACTCACATATTTAGTTATTGATGTCATTCCTTTTCTATTGGAGCCATGGGTAGTAGTACTAAGCTTGTGTTTATTTTTGCCGAAAATGATTTTTGTATGGGGCCACAACTCGTCTAGATGTACCCACATAATTAATATATCATCCTTTTGGTATCAAAGTATGAAGTAGAAAAAACTACAATTGAACCATATCATATATAATCATCATGTATAAACCACCATCTCATCTCATCTCATCTCATTCCACCCAACATCATATATATATCACTTTTTTATCCCAACATCTCCAGAAACCATGTAATGACACTTCAAGCCAGGTGCGAGGTGAAAATCATCCATATATTATATGTGCATGATCCTCGTTTGAACAGGGATGGCAAAGGCCAAACCCTTCTGTAATACCTGGAACAATAAAATAATTAAAAAAAAAATCCACTATTCTACAGATGGGCCAGCTATAGTGCCGCCCCCTGGACCTAACGTGGGAGCTATAGTGGGTGGAGTGCTGGGCGGGCTGCTGGTGCTGCTCATTGTCATAGGAGCTGCTCTCTATTACCGGAAATACGGTACTCCACAGGTGCCTAACATCATGAAGAAGAAAGAAAGGGTACAGTGAATAACCTACTACTTATGTTTATATGTGATGTGTTTCAGGAAAATAAGCCATAAGTCGCAAAATTCATATTTTTCAAAGTGTCTTTTTCACAAGATCACATTATTGGAATGTTCTGATGTTTTGAGAGTTTGTCAATTACAGTTATATCAACCGATGTATCAAATTGCAGGACAATCTATGTAATATATCCTTTTGTTTTAAAGGTCCTCATATGGACTACATTTAGTTACTTTACTGTTTAGTGACCCCCAGAAATATTGGAAACTTTTTTTTTCAAAAACGAAAATATCAAACTTAAAATCTAGAAATAATTATTGGATTATTAGACTGTTTACTATCATTGGAATCAGCTTGATCTCATCTTTTCAAATATAATGGTATCTCAAAATCTATTTTTTGCGACTTATGACTCATTTTCCTGAAACACATCACATATGAGGAAGAAAGAATAGGTAGAGTTAGTAGTCTACTATTTATGGACGTGTATTTATGTCATATAATCTGTATGGAACTATTTCTCTATTACCATGAATATGGTAATCCACTAGTATGTAATCTCATAAGGGAGAACGAAAGGGTACAGTGAATAACCTACTACTTATGTTATAATCTATTTTTATATGTAACTATTTCTCCATTACCATAATTTCTGTATTCAACTAGCATCTAATATCATGTGGAAGAACGAAAAGGTATACCTTTGTTATAATCTATAAAATTATGATTACATGTAACTATCATGAATACAGTAATCCACTATATTTAAACTTCCAGATTAAAGTTAGCTGGTTTCTTCGATCCTTTGCCATTTCAACTTGACAAGGATCAGGAATAAGTTACTTGGTTTTCACCTCGTTCCAATATGTTGAATTATTGTTCTAATACAGATACTACTTAATTAAAGATTAACACTAATTAATGATCAATATTGAATAATTTTACTTTCAGTCGAGGGAAGAAAACCATTTAGTGGACTCCCCGAACAGAAACTCTCTGGGCTCTCGATACGCGGAGGGCACAGTCATGCTGGAGAAGGATGAAGAAGAGATGAAGAAACGATACAGTAGGGTACCTGGAGCAGTACCTAACCAATACACCCCACACCCTACACAAAGCCCAAGTGAGGAGCAGTTACAGGAGGGGTACTACCCCCATGAAGAAGGCTACTACACCCAGGATGGGGTGTATTATATTGGCTATGATGGACAATACTATCCTGGGTATGAGAACCAGGGGTATGAGTATGAGGACCCAGGCTATGAGATACCTGTAACTGACCCCACTTATGAGCAGATAGGGGGGCATGCCGCTAGAGGGGGTGAGAGGGAGCAGCAGCAGCACACAGACCAGCCAAACCAGATACAGGTGAGTGCATGGACTTTCATTTAAATATTATCATTTAATTTTATATTATTATATTATTTTCATTAATTACATAAAATTTCCTTCCTAAATAATGCTCCCCCTCATTGCAACTTCTATAATCTTGAATGGAATCTCAGAATGGAGAACACTTGTGGTGTAAAAACGAGTCATTTGACTCTAAATCCGAGTCCAGCACCTCCTAAAGAGTCAAATCAAGTGACTTGTTTTGCCTGACTTTTTTATGCCTATGTTCGACTCTAAATCAGAGTCAAATTGAGTCATTTGTTAGGTGCTTTTTTGTGACTCCGTTTTTGACTCTGATAAGACTGGATAAGACATGATATTTGACACAAGTTTTTTTTTACTGCCTCTTCACTAAAACGAAGAATACTCAATCACACTTCCTTACTTGTTTGGGCTACCTAGATATTTCCATCTTTCCTTTAAATGATTTGGAGCTCATATCAGGGAGGTAGATGTACATCCTTCTCATATGGATCTATAGATTTAAGGTGATATCCTTCTGGAATCTGGTCTAGGTCTTCCATTCAAGGATTATGGTGTATTAAATGAGCATGTTATCTAGGAACAAGTACACGATAGTCATGCGTTTTTTACTGAGTTGGAGATCGATGCTTTAAGTGGATCCTTAACTCAGTAAAAACAAGTGGTGATTGTGTACATGTTCCTAGATAAGATGTGAGTCATATGTGATGTGTTTCAGGGAAATGAGTCATAAGTCGCAAAATTGATATTTTTCAAAGTGTTTTCTTCACTAGATCACTTTATTGGAATGTTCTGATTTTTGGTGGGTTGATCACTTATAGTTGTATCTATTGATGTCTCAAATTTCAGGACAATCTATATAATATATCCTGTTGTTTTAAAGGTCCTCATATGGACTACATTTAGTTACTTTACTGTTTATTGACCCCCAGAAATATTGGATAAAAAAAAACGAAAAATCAAACCAATAATCTAGAAATTATTATAAGGTTATTAGACTGTTTACTATCATTGGAATCGGCTTGATCTCATCTTTTCAAATATAATGGTATCTCAAAATCTATTTTTTGCGACTTATGACTCATTTTCCTGAAACGGATCACATATTCTATTTTTATATCACACTGCTATATTGTGTAGTAAAGTGACAAACTAATCTTACTTATGTTCCTGAAGTCTTCCTTTTTCTCTTGCTAAAGAATTAAATGAGCAACTTTCCTATTAGCTGAGATGTTTATCCTTTTGACGTCAACCTGCCTGCCTTGAAATACCCAATGAATTATTACAGAAAGTGTAGAGAACATGTGTGAAGGACTGTTTTGGGTATTTAGAATTTTTTTCACTGGGAGAAAAGTTGAGAAAAGGTCGAGAATAGATTTTGGTACATACAGTTGGAAAGCGAAAAAACACTGAGTGGCATTGCAACGGTTTCGATTGAGAATGGAAGTCATTTTGACTTTTTCCCATAGGAAGGTTGCCGACGGTCAAGATGTTCTTTACATGCTAGCTATGTTATAGTATTAAAAGAATTAATTATCTATCATGATGTAATCCCAGGTTATTCTATGGTCACTTGAAGATACAGGGTGGTGATTGGTCAATCAAGATTAAAACCAGTTACTTTTCAGTCCACTTGAGTATGGGGGAAGCACTTCATCATGGCTGAACCTATTTCTCTGTGATTTGAAATTGGTAGTGGTGCTGTGACCTAATGGCCCACTTATTACATATTCAAGAATTATTTAATGAAAATACAATGTTGGTGCTCTGTACTTCAGATCCTGCATGCATGATCAAGCCGAAAAGATTTCAAGACATTTCAATGAGAAGAGCCACTTAAATAGAATTAATAATTAATTCAATAAATATTTTTAATCCCAAATGGAATCAGAAAATTGGTTTTGGTGTGACTTCCTTTATTGCAATTGAGATTATTTTTTGTAAATAATGATGTTGATAATAATAATAATAATAATAATGGCATGCAGGTGGAGGCACAGGTGGAGACACAGGTGAACCACGGGGATGTGATATTACGTAACAAGGAGATAGCAGCCCGCATGAGTGCAGATCAGGCCGCCAGGCGGCAGTCCAACCTGGCAGGCATGGGGGCACTAGCCGGAAGTCATGTGATGCTAAACCACGCCTCCCAGCCCCGAGATTCTTACAGCACCAATCAGCGGTGAGTTGTACCTTCTGAGTAGCATGTTGTCAGATTTGTATATTATAAACAAGCGCCTTCGGTAGTCGACGTCTTGCCCCTCTCATCCTCTGATTATGTAATACTCATTGAGTGGTTTAATTTTGTTATTGTAATTTATTCATGATAATTGCGATAATGAAATATATGGTCTTCAATTTGTACTCTCCCTTTGCTCCTTTCCATCTCTCTTTAAATTCGTGAAAATAGAAATCTTCTGAGTGACAAGTGTTGATAGAGCAGGGAAAGGCGTCAGATACAATTGTAGAGCTAGGTAGTGTATTTAGGGATTAACATGACGTTGTATATTAGGCAAGAATACATTGAATTGAATAACTTTTTCTTTTTTATATTTCCGGCTATAACTACAGGATTGCTCCATTTCCCCGTCAGTAGCTCTATAGTGACTGTATATCTTATACTATAATCTTTTTTTAGAAAAATTTTATTTGCGTACATTGTTGGGCTGACCCAATAATCTCATGATATACAACGGATATAATAAATGTATATATCTTATAAAAGTCCAATAAATTATAAGTGATTATCTCATTTCCACAATAATCAAATTCTGCACAGGTCATCGAGACAGCCGCTGGTACAGAGCGTGACGTCATTTGAGGATATCTGGGAGTACCCGCGTCACCAGCTCTCGTTCAGAGATCTGCTGGGAGAGGGCGCCTTTGGCGAGGTTTGGCGAGCGTACGCGCAGGACCTGGGGCCGCGGCGCGGCAGGACAAACGTGGCGGTCAAACTGCTTAAGGGTAAGCTCTCTAAGGGGCTCTTCATAATAAGTTAACAATGTCAGCTCATGTTTTTATCTACCAGCGATCCATTGTATATTGAACCTCTAAGCAGGGCACAAAAACAAAAAAACAAAAATGTTTGTTTGTCATGAAACAAAAGGATGTATTTGACAATCCTTCTTTTATAGTATTGTTAACTTAGTAAATTGGATTGATATATTTCAGCTAAAAATCCAGAATGAAGGAGAATTAATTGACAACTGTGTAATCATTCTTGCATTTTTCTATTATTATCACCTACTGCTAAAATTGATGTAGTTATTGTTTGGCTGAATGAAACGTATCGTGTAGCGAAATTTTCAACAAATACAAATTTTTTGAAAAAAAAACCCACTGGGGTGGGCGGGCGGGCGGGCGGGCGGGCGGAATTATTGTGCAAAATTGTATCCCTGGAAATATTGTGAAAAAATGTGTCATCCGCCCTCCCCCCCCCCCCCCCCTTGAAATTTTGTGCAAAATTTCAAGACCTCCCCCTACATCATTATAGGGCTGAGTCTGTGCAAAAAAAGACTCATAAAAATACTTATAGAAATAATTATAATAATTCCTTATTTTTATCTACATTTTAGCTGGATGTGCACCTGAGGAAAGAAGCTCCCTCTGCAGTGAACTGGAGGTACTAAAGATGTTGCGACCGCATCCTAACGTGGTGTCACTGCTGGGCTGCAGCACAGACATGGGTGAGTGCTCGGGCTCTTTTTATCTCTCTTTCTTTTCTCGCGAAATTGATAGTTTTCAAAGTGGTTTTTTCGCAAGAACCCTTGTTCTCAATGTCCATTATTGCTTATTGCTGCTAGTACCAACATGTACCAAATTTGAAGACTGTGCATTGAATATATATTATATACCTATGTATATCTGAGGTTATTCTAAAGAGAATATTTAACGATATACTTTACTATTGTGATTGACCATCCAGCATTATAGTGATAACACTATACCATGCATACAAAAGATATAGAAATAATTGATTATCAGTTAATGTCCACTATCATTGGAATCAGCTTGATCTCATCTCTTCAAATAGGATGGTATCTTAAAATCCTCTTTTTGCAGGTAATTTAGCAGGTAATAATGCATTGGCTTTATTACCCGCTGTTTGTGGTATGAGCGCCAATGCTGTAGCATATGGCGTTCCATATTACCCTCTAGAGAGGTATAATAAATTCTATTAGTTTACATCATATAAATCTCCACATGTGCATATTGGCAGAGCCTCTACTGTCGATATTGGATAGCTTTGGGTTCTTCACCAATGTTATATCGTTGTCTTGTAAACTAAATTCTATTATTTTACATCATATAAACCTCTACATGCACACGTTTGCAGAGCCTCTGCTGGTGATACTGGAGTATTGCAGTAAGGGTAACCTCCAGGACTTCCTGAGGAACAACAGAGATGTACCACGTGGTATGCACCCTGGAGTGAGGGGGGTAACCCTGACAACACGTGACCTGACCTGCTTCACTCTCCAGGTCGTGCATGGTATGGAGTACATCGCTAGTAACGGGGTGAGTATGTGGGTCAGATTTTCAGAAAATGTACAATTGGCAGCTGTACACATTGAGCAAATTCTGCAAAATTAGGCTGCAATTTGTTTAATACTAGGTGAATTCGAGTATATTTGGCATTGCATTGATTCTAGCAATCTGTTTGGTTAGGTTGAACTGTTTTTTTAACTTTATTTTCGTCTGAAATTTGGGATATGTGCGAAGATTGGTGAAGTTGAATTGTACATTTTCTGAAGATCTGGCCCATGTGTGTGACTTGTGTGCACATCTTAAAGCTGCATTCTCAGCTACTAGGACAAAATAATCTCACCAAATTCACTATAATGACTTATATGACTGAGTTCATCAATATTCTGCTGCTGTTATATGCTTATATAAAAATTCTTTTATTTATATTTTTATTGTACAATTTCCGATGACACTAGGTCGCTGTACCTCTTTTCAGGTTTCCATTTCCACTGTATTTTTTCTCTTACATTTAATACTAATAATAGTAGTAGATAATGAAAACACTTTAGGGGGTGAGGAGGATGAGTAAATGAAAGATGTGGGGACGTAGTGGTAATATAAATACTCAATGAGTGAGTCCCGCCGCCCAGGAAAGAATTTTTGCGTGTCTCCAAAATACGAATGTGCACTTTTATGAAGTCCAGTGAGTGGCAGCTGCTAGTCGGCGCTTTGCGAATGTTATTTGGATATATTTAGGCCGTTTTTCTTAGCACACAGTGAAACATTATTATGGATATTTTGTTTTTCAAATCACCAGCCTTCCCCGTCCCCCAGCACCCAGTGCAAACCCACCCTCCGTCCCCGCCTCCGTCCCGTCCAGGCCGTGTAGAGTAACAGCTCTACACAGCCCAGCAAGTAGTGGATGAAAAAAAAAGCTGACGTACCCGGGCGAGGTTTGAACACTCAACCTTCATGCCTGGAGTCCAGTGCTCTAGGCCCTACGCTATAGAATTGGTTGTAGCTGGATGGCTGAACTTTGCTAGTGATATGAGCAGGGCCGACGCTTGCGTAGTGGTGGAAAGTGGCCGAAATCGTTTATTCTACAGCTCTGTTGACAACGGCCTTATATGAGCAGTAGTGTTAGAGGATGGGGATTCAGATTCCGTGACTGGAATTGTGCGTCACATGTGTTTTTAAAAAGTTAAATGTGATATGGGTGAGATCCTCTTCCTACCTTGTCCCGACCCTGTGGGTCTGGGGCGCCTGCGCATGCTGTCAGGAGAGTTCCCGAGACGGCAACTAGTGCTGCCATCTTTTGGGCGCTTTTCGTCCAGAAGTATCAAACCGCCCATAATATGTTTTTTCCTGTGATAAATGAGGTGCTTGTGACTGACGTTTCAGATTGTTGAATGATCCCCCCCCCCCCCCACCTCTCCTGCCCCGTCCCCGCACACACCACCGTGTGTGCGGGGAGCACGCTCAATGCTATAAGCCTGGCCTGGGTGCCCTTAGGGCTCCAACGGGGTGGCGCAAATGGCGGTCGGCAGTCCCAACGCATCCCCATAGGATTAGTATAGAAATATTGAAAATCTATTTTACAGCCTAGATTGATTAGTTCTTCGGACAGAACTTGCAGAGGAAGTCATATCGTTGCGATTTCTGTGTAAGGTTGTCAGCTATCGGTATGTTTAATAGGAAAACGACGCTGCCAGGTTGAGTTGTGGAATGTACTGAGACATGGCTGTGAAGGCCCGGGGCGACAGAAAGGTTCGAAATATGCCTGCTTGCGCACCGCCTTCTTAAGGCGGTCATTGGTCGCCTCTCGTCCAGTAGCAAAACCAACCACATAAAATCCTCCAAAGTTGTAGTCAAATGATTTTTTTAGATGGGTTGTAAACGAATAGAACAAAAATTAGAAAATATTTAGGTTTTGACCGATGATAACTGAAAACTTGTTAACTTATTTGAAAATATTTTATTTGCCAATTAATACAAGAATTAATTAAGAAGGATTGACAAACGGGTAAATATGCTTCTGGATTAGTTACCAGGTCTTCCACCCGTTACCAAATGTTAGAAGGCTTAATTTTTTTAAAACATATTTTATTTCGAAAAACAATTCCACACAATAATGGTACGTTTCATGCTCTCGAACAATTTAACTTAATCAAGACCTGGAATCATGGTTAAAACAAGATAAACAACTAAATTAGTTAATTAATTGATATATAAACAATTATATATAATGGTATGTATTTACCTGATACAGTTGCTGCACCGTGATCTGGCTACTCGTAATATATTGCTGGACGACAGGTTGACATGTAAAGTGTCCGACTTTGGCTTCGCTCGGGATGTAGCCTTGTCCAGACAGTATGAAGGCAAAACACAGGTAAGTTCAATTTGATTGATTGATTATTCATTCAGCATAATGGGTAAGACCATATGTGATGTGTTTCAGGGAAATGAGTCATAAGTCGCAAAAATTGATACTTTTCAAAGGTTTTTTTTACAATATCTCTTCATTGAAATGTTCTGATTTCTAGAGGGATTATCACTTATTGTCATATGAATCTATATAACAAATTTCGGGACATTGTATTAAATATATCCTTGCGTTTTGAAGGCCTTTGTATGGAGTATATTTAGTTACTTTACTGGTAATTACCCATCCGGAAACATTGCAAACATTTATGTTCAAAAATGAAAATATCAAACTTAAAATATGGAAATACTTATTAGGTGTCCTAGTGTTTACTATCATTGGAATCGCCTTTTTCTCCTCTTTTCAAATATGATGATATCTCAAAATCGACTTATGACTTATTTTCCTAAAACGGATCACATATAGTGCCTCTCTTTCTCTTTTATATCTGTCTCTCTCTCCCTCTGTCTCTCTATTTCCCGGGTATGATCATACACTGCCTCCCTCTCAGCTCCCCCGCCCTTGATATAACCTTCTTGAATGTGTTGATAAGGGCGTAAAGCAACCAATCTCACTCACTTACTCTTTCAGCATAATGCCTTATACCAATATGGTGAGACAGGTAAATGCAGTAATGGATTGAGTAACTATGACTTCATCAAAAACAAAAACAAAAACTAAAAAAACCACTATAACTTCATAACTGACTAACATTATTTCCTAACTTCTTCATCACCTCAATATCAATGTTCTGAACGAAATTAGTGAAGAATATTCTTCACTCTGAGTTGCATAATATAACAGTATCTCGACCCGTTTGGTAGGATTATAAATAAATTGCTGAGTAGGTATCTAATACCATTATTCCTCTAGATCGCAACAAGTGCGCAATCCAGTCACAAAGATTGCTGCCAGTAGGCCTACTTAAGGCCAATATCCACTAACAAGTCAGAACTCACGTCAATTTAGCTTTAATTTGAATATAAAAGCCTCGTCTTTCCCTTGGGCATGGAAGCTTTGATCTGAGGTTGGGTATATAGTGGATAGCAGGCGTTAGGAACAGTGGGTGGTCTTTGGGTGATGACTTGATCGCAACAATATCAATATATGGGTCAGATTTTCAGAAAATGTACAATTCACCTTCACCAATCCTCTCAAATAACCTAAATTTCAGACGAAAATAAAGCTCAAAATACAGTTCAACCTAACCAAACAGATTGCTAGAATCAATGCAATGCCGAATATACTCGAATTTACCTAGTATTGGCCAAATTGCAGCCTAATTTAGCATTATTTACTAAATGTGTAGAGCTGCCAATTGTACATTTTCTGAAAATCTGACCCATATAAAAGCTTTAAAACAAAACAAAACGATATCAAAATGTATTTCTAACCAGTAGCACATTCTTGCCTCAAGTTGCGGAGTGGGGAGTTGGTCACATCTCGTCCCAGCTAAGATAGTTTCGAGGACCGTCCGAGGAAGTCAAAATAGTTCGGAAATATAAAATCAGGTGTCGCCACATTTGCTGGCAACTCATTGAAGAGTCATGCTGTCTTCACGTGCAGAAAGTATGCCATCATCACCAACCCGAACCCACTAACGCACACACTGTCATTGTTCATACATTTATCCTAGATAAGAAGTATAGGGAAATGTTATTCGTGTACAGGACCAAATCCGAATGAGACAGTATTTAGGCGTGAGTAGTATATAGGAAATGCACCATACACGCGGGCACTTCTGTGAGTAGTATAGAAGTTGTTGCCTAGGTCTCAGGCACCAAATTACAGAATCCAAGTATTTCGGGGGGCGAGGGGAGGGGGGAGGATTTATTATACCCTTTTAAGTAACTCTTGCTAGTATTAAGTTGAACATATATGTAAATAAATCATTGTCTAATTATGACGGATCTGTTTTAGCAGAAGAAGAATTCTGTCCGAAATGCTGAAATAGCATAAATGGGATTCGTTTTAGGAAAATGAGTCATAAGTCGCAAAATATGGATTTGGAGATATCATCATAATATTATTTGAAACGATGAGATCAAGCCGATTCCAATGATAGTAAACATTAAAGACATTTAATAAGTATTTCTATACTTTAAATTTGATTTTTTTTAAAGAGTTTGTAATATCTTTGTTGGACAATTACTAGTAAAGAAGCCTAATATACTGTATAAGAATGACCTTAGTAACGCACGATATATTTATTACACTGTCTTGAAAATTACTACTTGTATTTATGCTACTAGCAGTTCCGAGAACTCCAAAAATGAAAGCATTCTAAGCAAGGGTTCTTGTAAATAATCTACTTTGAAAAATGTCAATTTTGCCACTTGTGACTCATTTCCCTGAAACACACCCAAATAGTTATGTGGCTCTATTTGCCAGTAGTTTAAGCAGGCGGATTCAGCAGCCTTTACTTGGTATAAAACCACCTGTTACCAACTATCAACAAAAAAAGCACCCAGAAACTGCTCAGGGCCTATTTCAACTGAATTGGCACCAGTCTCAGCTTGAACACCTTCTAAATATAAATGGTTCAAGTGCATGATATAGAACCTTTTGTTGGACAGCGGCGGATGCCCCTGCGCTGGATGGCCATAGAGTCCCTGTATGACTGTGTCTACTCCACCAAGTCTGATGTCTGGTCCTTTGGGGTCCTGCTCTGGGAGGTCATGACCCTGGGTGAGTTACTCCTATAGGTGACTTCTATGTTAAAGCGATACCTTCGGCTGATTTATTTTCTAAGTTGTTTATTAGCCACAATTTTAAATAATTATCTTAGTTACAAAAGATGCCCGATGTATTTCCAAATTCCAAGATGAGTATTCGGAAGGCAAGTTTATTTTATTTATTCTTAAAGGCAAGTATTCCTTATTGAGATTAGTTCTTTTCAATATATTTTTCTATTCTGCTACCTTGTATTATAATTTTGTTTATTATGTGAGATTGAAATAAATTATTTCTTCCAAAAACACCAAAACAAAACAACATAAAAAAAGAAGAAAGGGGACAATATATTATACATAACTCTTTTGGTGACAGACAAAAGCCTGTATTGTGCAGAATTGTACAGAAATTTACTCATTGATCTGATGAAATGTGATGTGATTTAGGAAAATGAGTCATAAGTCGCAAAAAATAGATTTTGAGTTATCATTTTATTTGAAAAGATGAGATCAAGCGGATTCCAAAGATAGTAAACAGTCTAATAATCTAATAAGTATTTCTAGATTTTAAGTTTGACATTTTCGTTTTTGAAAAATAACTTTCCAATAATTCTGGGGGTCAATAAACAGTAAAGTAACTAAATGTAGTCCATATGAGGACCTTTAAAAGTAAAGGATATATTATATAGATTGTCCTGAAATTTGGTACACTAATTGATATAACTATAAGTGATAAACTCCCTAAAAATCAGATCATTTCATTAATGTGATCTTGTTAAATAAACACTTTGAAAAATATCCATTTTGCGACTTATGACTCATTTTCCGGAAACACATCACAAATGTACAACAACAACTGCTCTGTACTTTTCAGGCTCCACTCCATACCCAGGAATGAGCGGTCATGACGTCATGGAGATGGTGCAGATGGGGCACCGCATTGATAAGCCTATACACTGTAGCGCCGACATGTGAGTGACATATCCAATATTGATAACATTTATATGTACATGGAATCTTGGACATCATAGAGATATCAATGGTAATTCTTAACGACAGACATCCCCCCCCCCCTCCTGTTCGAACTCCAGTTGATACTTCGGTAAACTAAAACCCTGCACACAGACAACCGATTTGGCCCTCGATTTGGGTCTCCCGATGAGTCCTATGTTTTCATTTCAAATCCTTGTTTATGTTTTTGAAATAACATCAACCAGGATTAGAAATGAAATCCTAGGATTCATCAGGAGACCCAAATCGGGAGGCAATCGGGAGGCAAGTCGGCTGTGTGTGGGCAGGGTCTAAGGAAAATACCCAACTGGGTGAGGGCATTCTCAGACATTCCCCTACCCCCCCCCCCCCGCGTGGTGTGTGTGTGGGGGGGTCCAATTGACAAGTGCAATTATGTGGGGTACACCTAAATCAGAGAAAAGAAATGTAGCTTTTGACAACACCAACACCAATGTTTGGTTTAAATTTTTTTTTTTTTTTGCAACATATTTATTCAGGATCCCTGCCAGCTGGGCTTATACAATGCTAACACATTTTATGATACGAGGTGGTAGTGATCAAACAAAAGAGACATGCATAGGTTTCACACAGGTGTTTCGTAAACTCTATATTGGTATTTCAGGAATATATATATTAGATTTTCAAAGTGTCAATCAGCTCGGTGGTATCGTCCATTTCTTTTTGGTATCTTTTGTTTTAAAAGGGAAAGCAGCAAGTTTCTTTGGAGTCCTCCATATGAGTCCAGTTATGATAGTTAATAATTCTGTAATTTTATGTTCAGGTACAACGTGATGAGAGATTGTTGGCGTCCTGTACCGGAACAGCGGCCATCTTGGCAGGCTCTACGCACGCGCATTGAGGGTATCCTGGAGGATCTGGATGATAATCCGGATGAAATGATCCCCATAAACGACATGGAGGGCAGTCTATTCGCCATAATCCATAATCCAGCCGGGGAGAAGTGTTAGCCTTATTTGTAAGGTGGAGACCTTATATGTGGGTCAGATTTTCAAAAAATGTACAATTCATTATCACCAATCTTCTCAAATAACCCACATTTCAGACGAAAATAATGTTCAAAACTCAATTCAACCTAACCAAACAGATTGCTAGAATCAATGCAATGCCAAATATACTCAAATTTACCTAGTATTGACCAGATTGCAACCTAATTCAGCAGAATTTACTAAATGTGTACAGCTGCCAATTGTACATTTTTTGAAAATCTGACCCATATGTAAAAGATGCGATTCCACTAGACTGGCTTCTATCTGTGCTCATGGTTCGCTATTGGTTTGCTTCTACTTAGTGCACTTTTCATCCACTTTTCATCCGCTCAAATCAAACACATCAGATTTTAGCACAATGTCATGAGGGCCCAAAAAGCACAAATATCGAATTTTTAGGGCAGATATAAAGCTCTTTAACCAATGCCATTGAACCACTGGTGCTTGACTATGTTTAAAATGTGTTCTAGACAAGAAAAAGTGAACCATAAGCGCACCTAAATCTGAGCGGTCCAGTGGAGTCACAGCTTATGGTGAAGGTTTTATCTGAGAGGTGAAGCTACATCAGCAAGGTGTTGTACATAGGCTGTATATAGACAGGGAAGGTGGGTGTATTAGGGGGTGAAACAGGTCAGTGACCCATACTATAAGGGACTGTTTCTGTGGTGCAATTTTAGCATCTAAAACTGGCTTTTCTCACAAAATTCAACGGTCATGAAATCTCTTGAAACATTTTCAGCTTTATCATATAGGATTATTAGAAGTACAGAGCACCAATAATTCCTGAATAGGTTTAATGAATTGACCAGAAGGCTACAGCACCATTTCAAACGACAGAGAAAAGGGTTGAGCCATGCATGATACGGTGCTGCCCCCATACTCAAGTGAACAAAAATATAACTGATATTAATCTTGATTGACCAATCACCAACCTAACAAGTAACATCACTCCAAAATAGATAGCTCTAGTGACCTGGAATTACACCAACCGAGATGCCAGTCAGTTACCCCTCTTGACAATGGATTTTAGACTGAAGGTCTTTATTTGGGTCAGATTTTCAGAAACTGTACAATTCAAATTCGCCAATCTTCTCAAATATCCCAAATTTCAGACGAAAATTAAGTTCAAAACACAGTTCAACCTAACCAAACAGATTGCTAGAATCAATACAATGCCAAATATACTCGAATTTACCTATATTATTGACCAAATTGCAGCCGAATTAAGCAGAATTTACTCAATGTGTACAGCTGCCAATTGTGAATTTTTTGAAAATCTGACCCAATTTGTATACTACTTTGCGCCAAACAAGTTGTAGTAAACTACCATCAGTGAGAATTGGGAAGAGAAAATCCACTTGAGGTAAAAATCGTGAGAAGAGCCACTTTAATAAACGCCTATATTTATTTGGTTTGTTCAATACAGCACAGATGACAAGTTTAAAATATTTTTAGAATTAGAAATATAATCCTAAGATGCGAAATATGGAAGCGATCGCTAGTGGTAACTTATAATTCATCGCCTGAATAATTTTCATTTTCGTAAATATTTTGTGCTTCATTCTTTAATATCGTCTCTTTATGAGAGACAATTAGATCCATTCTTTGAGACATATTGTGATGTGTTTCAGAAAATGAGTCATAAGTCGCAAAATTGATATTTTTCAAAGTGTTTTTTTCACAAGATCCCTTTATTGGAATGTTCTAATTCTTGGGGAGTTTATCACTTATAGCTATATCAATAGTTGTATCAAATATCAGGACAATTTATGTAATATATCCTTTCGTTTTAAAGGTCCTCATATGGACTACATTTAGTTAGTTTACTGTTTATTGACCCCAGAAATATTGGATTTTTTTTTTTTCACAAACGAAAATATCAAACTTAAAATCTAGAAATACTTATGAGATTATTAGACTGTTTACTACCATTGGAATAAGCTTAATATAACCTTTTCAAATATGCTGATATCTCAAAATCCATTTTTTGCGACTTATGACTCATTTTCCTGAAACACATCACAATTATTTTCCTGGATTTGACTTGATGAATTTAGTCATGACAACCATTGCCGAGATGCAAACACTGACATTGCTCCATATTATACAGCTTCCTGTAAATATTTTGTGAAAATATTATAATAGAACTATATTTTAATAAAGTTTTATCATGTCCACGTCCATGTCACAAAAATGTACAGCACATAAAGTATCAACAAATAATGTTTATAGGTGGTAAGAAAGCATTTACTAATGGAATAATAATGCATTTGTTCATTCATCAGTGATTGGATCAGTGATTGGACTAAGTCTTGTAAATTAATTATGTAAATCTGCCAAAATCTGCATAATATTTTACCAGCTGGTGCTGCAATTTGTTTATCTTTATTATATGTGCATTTTATATGAAACAATGTAGAGTGGGATGCGTTGCATGCATATACCACTGAGTGGTATATGCAACTCCGCCATCTGAATTGCCGGAATTACTTTCAAGAAAATTCCACAAAATGGCTTTAAAATATTCCTTCAGAGATTTTTGAAAGGCATATATAATAAATAAGTTAACTAACTCGTTAATTTTAGACACTTAGAATATTGCACTCATTGCTGCGCAACTCGTGCAATAGTCATTCCCCTTCAACCAAATCGTTAGTTAAACTGGTATAATACTTGTACTGTATATAATACTTTTATATTTTGTCAGATTTATTTTGAAATATTGATGGTAATTTCTGAGAAATTAGAAGATGGAAATATGTATGTTACATTGTTGGATAAATAAGGACTGTAAGAAGTCTTTATTGTTTCTATCCATTAATCTATGAAAATGTTTTCGTAAATGATTTCAATGACAGTCCGACACCTCTGAAGGTGCTTCTTTTATGTATGATATTATTCCATATTTTATATATTTCAAAACATTCAATATCCCTTGTGTAATATATCTAATAAAATGAATTAAGCAACGCTGATTCAATCTGCTGCCTTTCTGCTTGGTGGTTCGTCCATTCCCCGCCGTTGGTCACCACTGTCGCTGCGGTAGGTTACAAGTGACTGTGATATAATATGGTAACTTACATGGAGTTGTAGCATTGAATAGATCTATGCACAATGACCAAGATATATCAATTATTTCGTTTTCATTTTCGATCGGATAATGCCTGATACATTTATTCAAGTCAAGTAATGTGATGTATTACCAAAAAATGAGTCGCAAAAATGACTTTTTCTTCGTAGGGTTTTATTCACAGGATCTCTTGGTAGGAATGTTGCTTTAAATCGTATGAATACGTGTACCAAATTCCAAATAATGTATTAGATATATCCTTAGTTTAAACGAAAGGAAATCAAGCAAAATATAGAAATATCTATTAGATGTCCGAAATGTTAACACCGTATGAATTCTCATTATTAATTAATCTCATCTTTTCAAATATGATGGTATCTCAAAATCTTCATCTTACTACAAACATTCGTAGCCTACATGCTAATTTAATCTGTTACTTTATCAATTTAACATTACTAGATTCGGTGCGAGTATCCACTTACTGATTTATAATTTCATACAATTTTAAATTTCCAATACAAGATGTAATTAAACTAACACATTTGCAATAAAGGGAGTCCAATAACATTTTCCAAGCCGATATTTAATTCTTCCCGAATTCCACCTGTCTTAATGATATCCAATCTGTTCTTAAAGCTAAATTATTTTTCCTAGATTAGTTAGGAAATCCCTACTATGGGAATGAAGATTAGCATAATGTATTATGTAAAATTCCTTCCCTAAAACGTCCTTACCAGCTGCTTAGGAAGAAATTTAGGAATTCAGCCACTGTTCAAGGTACCAGGTTATGGAATAGATTACCTCCAAATGTAAAATGTAAATTTGAAAAAGTTCCTGAATACCAATAATCAGTGTTTGTAAGGTTAAAAGATGACAGCTCATGAGAGATGGGATATGTGATTTTTTTTTTCGCAAATATATTTATTCAGGAGAATTTTACATAAATTACAGCACGCTCATCCGTAGATGAATTTTCGTTGTGCCCTGAGATTACTATTTAATTTAAACATATTTAGAGAGGGCAGATGTTGGATAGGAAAACATACATTCATATATCAGTACATATACATTTCATTTCAAGTGGTGAGAGACATAATGTGATGAAGAGTAATGAGGGTGAAGGTGATTTGTTCCAGGCTATTCAAGTACATTTCGTATAAAAGTGATTGTTATGTATAACGAGACTATAAGATTGAACAGAAATAGTAAAGACCCTGAAGGGGGTGAATTAAGTTGATCTAATTTGCTTTTATACTGGGCGGAAACAACTGAATTCCTTGTTTTAATTATTCAGTCTAGGCCCAAGGTTGAGAGAGTCCCTTCAAACGGAGGGAAGGCCTCTTGCCTTAAACTTTAACTCAAACTTTAACTCAAACCGCAAAGTGCCATTATAATTCCATTAAGACCGCAAAATGTCATTATAATTCCATTAGAACGCCTTGTCCTGGGCCAGGAAACCGATTAGCAAAGTAGGCGTCCAATTACTGACATACCATTCTTATCTGATCTGAGGGTTTGGACCAAGCCTGTATTTTGATCGCCCAAAAAAACTTATGAAAGATTGTATGATATACATGTAATAGAATGGTCCATAATATCCTGCGTGTATTATACATAAATGTATTTTGTTTATTTCCAGTTTTTAATGATACATTTCAACAAATAATAATATACCTGGAAATGGGTATCCCCTTCTATGACATAGTTCGTCTAGGAGGTCCCTAGATGGAAGAATGGAACTAATTATATAATACTCTACACACTACTCCTGATGAAGGGCAAGTAAGCCTGAAAGCCTTGAGTTAAATAATAAACATCAACTTTATTTAAAGAGCTTCTCTATTTCATCATCCATTTCATCTTCGGTTCCCCCGATATAAAGCGATCTACCTTCCCACTACTAATTATATAATAGCTAGATTAAACTAGAATATTGTAGTTAAATTAATTATTGGCGTAACTAGATTTTGTAATGTACCTTTTTGTTTTCTCGAACTGATAAATATAACAAAATCTGAATTTTTCGAGATATAAAAACATCCTTTAAAAAAGTGATGATTCCTTATGCATATGGGTCAGACCGTCAAAAAAATGTACAATTCACCTTCACCGATCTTCTCAAATAATCCAAATCTGAGACAAAAAGGCGGCTCAAAATACAGTTCAACATAACAGAACCGATATTTTAAATCAACGCAATACCAAATATACCCAGATATTCGTATTATCTATCATTTTTCTGCCTAATTTAATAGAATTTAATAAATGTGTAGAGCTGGCGATTGTACATCTTCTGGATATCCCACCCATATCTCCTACCAGTTGGGTACAAGTGCTGGGTTCTCTATAGTATTACCCAGAAGCTCGTTGAAACCTTATCCCTCCAATTATACTGATGATCTATTGTCCCTCCACACAGGTACAATGCATTATCTACGTGTGATTAATTCTAACAATCACAAGGTTACATACTGACCTTTTCAACGTAACCACCATTCGCCACAGCCTCTTGATCACTAAATAATATTTTAACAAATTAATTACTACATTAACCAGCAATTTTCTGGTCCCGGCGAATCAGATTTACACTAATTTGAGGCCCCCTTCCTCTGCCGTGCACGCCCTAATGATAGAAAATGGCTGTTTCCATCTCGAAAGTCGAGCGCAAATATTAGCAAATTACCCCTTACTCCGCTTCCTTCGCTAAAAGCCGTTGCTGATGGAAAGTGAACGGTCATTTGGAGAAAATCTCGTGAATCTGCATCAACTAGGGCTGATTGAACGCGCTAAATAACGGTATTAGATACTTAATTGCAAGGTGCAGTCATTAGGCCTAATCATGGAGAAAGGACGGCACAGCCCGCCCCCGAAGAGACCCTGAAATCCCAAAGGGAGACCCCCGTGCGTGGTCGGAAAGTTGACAATTACCGTCTGCACCTGTTTTCCCTCGTGTTCGCTGACGAACAAAACCCGTAATTATGTTTGGAATATTATGTTTCAATCATTTCTGCTGGTTATTAAATGTGACAGCCATCTTGGTAGTCCTTAATTGTGCTAATACCCGCACTTTAGGGGGCCGTGCCACTTCCGGTGAGGTTTGCGCGCCACCTCGTGGCTCCTTTGTGAGTGGAGAGCACCAGCTAGAGACGCTGCATGCGTCCGGGGCGCGTTTCTTGGGGCAGCAGCAGGCGTGATTAGGATTTGGCCGGGGCTGGAGTCCATTTCTTACAGGGGAAATGTGTGATGTGCCATAGAAAACCAGTCTAATGCAGGGACTCCACTATGGAAAAAACGGCTGCGACGAATTTTTTGCGACGAAATATCTAATCAAGTTAGATATTTTGCAATTGTTGGCAACAAATAAATGTGTTGCCGACAACCTATTTTACCCCTCTTCCACTAGTGATTGGTGTGCGCCGAATTTTTCGTCATGTCGGCGACGAATTTTGCCTGTCGGCGCCGTTTTTTACCCTATTGGCGATTTTGTCCTATAAAGTCGCAAAAGTCATATTTGTCCAATGTTCAGGATACTGACGAAAATATGGATGGATCCAGTATAGATGTACCTGAGTATTGAAGAAATAAAAAAGTTTTTTTTTAAACAATCAAATCTATATTATAGGATTGTAACAGAAATGTAACACATGAGCGCCAGATGGAGAGGTTATGTTTTAGTGTTTATTATACACGCATTGCTCTGAAAACAACGTATCAAGAGTGATTTACGCATAGTGCGTATTTCACTAGTGATTTACGTGGGGTTGTCATTGCAACCAATCTGTTTTTCTTACTAAGACTATGGTAAAATTCAAATTTATGACTCAATTGATTTCTATTTTCATGATTTAAAGCGTGTATAATAAATCTGTTAACTAACTTGTTGGTTTCAGTTGCTTAGAATATTGCACTCGTTGCTACGCAACTCGTGCAATATTCACGCTCCTTCAACCAACTCGTTAGTTAACCTGTATGTATTTCTTATCGATTCTTTTATGTTGTCTTCATAAGGTCTCAATATTTTCTTTACTTATATGGCATAGACCTGAGAAGTTACAGTTTTTGTTTTCTTGTTATTCTTCTGATATGTCGGCAACATAAATCTCGGTATTTCGTATTCCCAACTAGTCACAGCCTAGACTGAGAATGATCTACATTGCATAATGTCTTTTAAAAAATCAAACAACTCTTTGCATGAATGCTCTCATTTTTTGGGTGTATAGTGCTTTCTGTCACATAATTATTGAATTGCGCGTACCAAATTTTGTGACTGTGTACTGAATATATATGTGGGTGTTTAAGGACATCCTATGGGCGTATATTTAAAATAATTTACGATATAATGATTGTCCAGCAGGAAATAATGCTAAGTTTCTCTTAACCATGAAAAGCTATAGAAGTACGTATTAGATTTCCTCATGATTCCCATCATTGAAATATCCGCTTGGTCGTATCTTTCTAAATGATGGTATCTCAAAATCCACTTTTTGCGACTTTAAGACTCATTTTTCTATGCCACATCACATTTAGTGGTGGCCTTCAGTTCTGATTTTTGCTTTGTTTTTATTCAAAACTAGTACTATATTCTATACTCGTTCCTTGATATGAAAAGGAATTGAGTAATGCAGGGACTCTACTATGGGAAAAACGGCAAAAAACGGCTGCGACGATTTTTTTGCGACAAAATATCTAATCAAGTTAGATATTTTTCAATTGTTGGCAACAAATAAATGTGTTGCCGACAACCTATTTTACCCCTCTTCCACTAGTGATTTTTGAATTTTAGTTTTTTAGTGAATTTGTAGTCATGTCGGCGACGAATTTTGCCTGTCGGCGCCGTTTTTTACCTATAGTGGAGTCGCCCTATAATACACAGGAATTGTGTTTTGAACTGGGTTTATCATTAGTCAAAGGATATTGTATGTTTAATCGGGCGTAAAATTATAATTATTCTGTGTAACTGTATTACATTGGTTTCTTTATATTGCAGTTAAATGGCAACGCATGAAACAACCAGTGATCTAAGGTTATGCGTCTTTTGTAACGGATGTGTTTAAAATTGTGGCCAATAGATTGTTACAAAAATAACAACACTGCAATAGAATAGATACAGTCTCTCTTGCTGCATCCGAACTGAAAGGTTTAGCATCAATCCAGGAATTTAGTGTGTATAAGCACTGTTTAATGTATATAAAAATATAATTAAATTGCTGTAATTATCACTATATCGTTGCGAACAGGCGCTGGTTTTTGTATTTTGTGCGACTGAGAACTACGGAAGCCGAGCCTGCTCACCCACTAATTATACCCGATTATATGATCAAAGTTGTATGATATATAAAATTTTATACATATAGAGGAGCTCAAAGCCTCTCAGATCAGATAAGAGTGGTATGCCAGTGAGTGGACGCCTACTGCGCTAATGACTTTCCTGGCCCGCAAGTAGACGAAGATGTCTTAATGGGATTCTAATGGCATTTTGCGGTTCGGAGCGAGAAGCTTTCCCTCAGTTTAGAGCGAGAGGCCTTCCCTCAGTTTGGAGGGACACACGCAACTCTGGGCCTAGACTGTAGCAATCTTTAGGAAAGGTCAACTTGTAAATGAAGATTCAATACTAAATATCCTTAAACATTTTTACTCTCCCCTCCCCCCCCCCCCCCCCCACGGAGATCTGTTCATGGAATCAATTCATAAATAAACAATTACTAGTACTTTCACCAATCGTAACATGAAATTAAGGACATCGCGCAACTAAAATTTACATCAGGAGCAAAACGGGATGTGTTTATTTCTTAACAATAGTACTTTTAACGAGAGAAATTAACCTTTTAAGGGTTTTCTAGTTAGGGACACAATATTCCTGCTTTAATTACCTACTTTGGGTTTTTAAAAAATCCCAAACAATAGGCAATGTCAATTGTTATTGGGTGGGGGGCGGGGGGGGGGGGTAGGTTTTCCTATTATAAGCAACTAAGTTACCAAACTACCATCTTCCAAAGTGAGTTCATGTCCTTTCCGCTATGCCCATTTATCCCATACATTCAGTAAACCCAATCATAAGCAAGTAAGTTGCGAAACTATCATCTTACAAGATGAGGTCATGTCCTCTCCGTTATACCCATTTATCCACAACCATCGAGCCACCTTGAATACTAAATATATGATTATTCGCACAATGCGTTTCCACTTTCCATTGAAAAAGCCAGGGTGTGAATTCCCCTCCCTTCCTCTCACTCACAATCTGCAAAAGTCGATAATAGGGGATTTGCATGCCTCACTGCGCATGTCTATCCCAGTGCATGCTGGGATATAGATTCAGTTCAGGTTTGACATACGAATTTATATTTTGCAAGACTTTTGTCGAGAATTGCATGAATGTTTTCACCAATGCCATAGCTTGTGGGAATGGTCTATGAAAAACAAATGCATGGTGGGAAAGATGGAGGCTTGTTTTATGGAAACGTATAAATCACATGGATATTTGTTCATGAGATTACTGTTATTATATTAATATTCCACGCTGAACATTACACGTTTTCTATAGCTTCTACACTGACATACACACAACTCCCATAATTCCATGCAAATCTAGATTCAAGATGGTGGGCATGCAAAATCCCCTATTGTTCCCCTCTCTAATTTCCCACTCCCATTGTGCAAAAGTGAATAATTATGTCTTGATAAACATTAGCCAATTCACGAATGCTTACCGCTGAGAAAATACTGACCCTTATCAAGGTAGGGCTGGTGGTTGGGGTGGGGGAGGGGGAGGGGGAGGGGGGGTGAAGAGCCATTAAGCTGACAAGGTAATTAGTGCAATTAGTCGCTTAATTGCACAGAGTAGAGACTGTCACTGTGTTGTCCCTACATTTGCACCGCTGCTGCCGATAAATCTTCTGCCTAATCTTGGGCTCGCACTATGGCTAAGCTTGCGGCTATGCTTAGAATATAGAATCTGACCCGAATGGTTCATATTTGTGATCTGTTACAGACGAATGAGTCAAAAGTCGAAAAATATGATACTTTTCAGGGTGTTTTATTCACATATTACTCAGAATTAATGTGTACATCTTTGGGCTGTTTAGCGGTGTTAGTTGAATGAATACACAAGATGTCTATTGAATATATCTATGCAATTTAACTATATGAAATTCTATGATTATTAATGGTTAATATGAATATATTACATGTATTTTAATCGCCCCTCAAACTCCTGCAACTGCAGTGTTTAATGAGTATGGGTATTGTCTTTATATTATATTGCTTCGTTTGTAAATTTGGACCATGTATAACCTGGCTTAAAATACGAAAATATTAATCTTTTTAAGATTTGGTATTAATAAATTTATATAGCAGTAATGATAACAACAGTTGTATGTAAACTATCCTGACTTATGTAGAATTTGTTGTAATAATTCAAGCTGTCCTGAGAATATATTCGTGCTTCATGTATGGAAATGTTCATAGACCTGAATAAAATATTTTTAAATCTAAATCTTTTTCAATCTAAATCTAAAATCTATGCATATAGATATATCTGAGGTTGTCCCAAGGAGTATATTTCACTATATTTTAAATACTTTGCTATATAATGAGTGTCCATCGTGAAATGCATAAAAAATATAAAGTATTTATTCGATCTCCTAATAGTTACCATCATATGAATCCGATTGATTTCATCTTTTCAAATAATAATTAATGCATGTCGCAAAATCCAACTGCGACTTATGACCCAAGATCTTTTCCAAGATTACAGCTGAAATTCAAATTCATGACTCAATACTTTTTCTATTTTCATGATTGAAAGCATGTATAATAAATGGTTTCAGTCTGTAAACTAACTCGTTTAGAATATTTTTTTTTTAAAGATTTTATTTATCCAGCATCTCAAGACATGAATCACAATAAAACAGTCGAGAACAGGTAACACTAGTAAATTGTGGCCTTCTACCTGCTGCTGCAGTCTACATTTAACAAGTTTAGAAAAATGAACTAACACAACTATCTAAAACATTCAATGGATGATACGACACAATATTGCACTCGCTGCTACGCAACCTGTATACATTCACGCTCCTTCAACCAACTCGTTAGTTAACCTGTATTAATTTTATACCACGCATTCAAAAGATTAATATGTATATATATAGCATTTCTTTTTGTAATATTTGATATGAAATATCCAAGTAAATTTGGTGTGTAGAATATTCATTTTAAAATAAGTGCACATGAGATATACTTCAACCTTGACAACTAAGGAATCGGGAAAATACAAATAGTCTTACTTTTTAATTTCGCTAAGACTAAATGTAATGTGTTACAGATAAATATGTTACAAGTCGGAAAAAATAGATTTTGAGATATCAACATATTTTGTTTTTAAAGAGATATCAACATGTTTGAAAAGATGAGATCAAACCGATTCCAATGATGGTAAACATACATATATAAGGGCATTTAATAAGTACTTCTATATATATGTTTATGCATGAAAACAAAGTCAACAACATTTCTTGGTGGCCATTCACTATATAGTAAAGTTATCAAATACAGTCCTTAGGATAACCTTACATATTATGCATAGAGATATTCAATACACAGTCTTGAAATTGGATTTATGCTACCAACACGAATAAACAGGGTCCACACGGATCTAAAGAGTTTAAAAGAGTAACATGTCTAAAACCTAAAATAAAAACTGTATACCAATGTACAAGAAAAACATCAAATTTATTGTATCCTTTTATTAGCTTTATCATTAGGAATGTCCAACAACTAGTATTTGGGTCAGATTTTCAGAAAATGTACAATTGGCAGCTGTACACATTTAGTCAATTATGCTAAATTAGGCTGCAATTTGGCCAATACTAGGTAAATTGGAGTATATTCGGCATTGCATTGGTTCTAGCAATCTGTTTCGTTAGGTTGAACTGTATTTTGAACTTTATTTTCGTCTGAAATATGGGTTAGTTCAGAGGATTGGCGAAGTTGAATTATACATTTTCTGAAAATCTAACCCATTTACAGGTCCAGAACTACACAAAGATGAGAAGAGGGTACGATTGTAAAAAGTATTATCTACCCCGTACGAGAAGCTGGCCATTTGTTGACAGACTGAATAAAGTTTTTTAAAAACAAACAAAAAAACACGAATAAACACTCACAAGTTGAAAACATTCTGAGCAAGATTTTTTGGTGAAAAACACTTAGAAAGATATTATTTGTTTGCGACTTGTGCCTCATTGTCCTGTAACACATCACAAATTGTGTTTTATGAAGCCACAAATCTAGATGAAACGTGCAAGGGGTCGCCAATAAATATGCAACACAGAATGCCATGTGAGATGTCTTTAATTGAGTAGATTCCATTCCTTCAATTATATACATTGTGTTGTCCGCTGACAACACCAATCGGACAATCATGTTATTAATTAAAATCATTATGGCAATGCGACTATCTAATTAATGCATTGTGACAAATTAATCGGCGATTTTATTTGTATTTAATAGAATCATCACTTGTACCCTATCGATTAAACACCCCATATCAAATAACCAAGAACTGCATTTGAAACCGCTTGGACCGCAATTGCACGACAGACAATTCGCCCTACTACAGATAATTTAAAGCGATTGTCTTTTAAAAAATCGCATTTAGACATAAAACGAAGCAAACTAATTCTTTTACTGTAATTCGCGTGATGTTTTTCTGCTCGGATCCTCCCTAGGACAGATCCTCCTATTCTACCCTATAATGAAATCTCAGGCTTAAGAATCGCCTCAAATTTTCGCCAAAAATTCAATCAGGACTTGATCAAGCCTCAATCGTATTAGGCGCCCCCTCGTGGATGAGTGGCGTTCATGAGCGTTACTCTTCAGCAACAACAGTTGTTGTCAGTCTTTGTTCAAGGGTCAAATTAGCAACGGAGGGAGGCGTGAGTGTGGACGATAATTGGGTGCCTGCAAGTGGTTTTGTGTGTCAATCAAAGAACCATCTGTTGTGGTGGGCGGGGTGTGGGGGGAGGGGGGGGTGTATGAACCGAGGGTTGGGGGGGGGGGGGGGGTGTATTAACACAAGGAACTGCTTGTTTTGCTGCTAGGATAGTAGTACTTGTGGAAAGGGGGCGGCGACGCACAGACAGACTAAATACGTCTCGAGTTACAGTCGGACAGAAGAGTTGGACAGACAGGCTGTTATTATAGATAGATAGGACAGGCAGGCAGACAGGGGGTGAAAGGAAGAGGACAGGGGGAAACAGAAGACAACTGAAGAAGGTAATGTACTATAATAATCTAATATATACACTTATTTGTATTTATTTCCCACTGAATCGATAATTTGAATACAAAAGTGGGGAATAAAGGACTATTGCCCTGTCTCAGCAGTTCCTTCTTCTGTGGAGCCCTAACGGTAAGAAGACTAGAACATTCATTATATGGGTCAGATTTTCAGAATATGTACAATTGGCAGATCTACACATTTAGTAAATTGTGCTAAATTTGGCTGAAAAATGAAGAATACCGGGTATATCTGGGTATATTTGGTATCAGATTTCCAGAAAATGTACAATTCATCTTCACCAATCCTCTCAAATAACCCACATTTTAGACAAAAATAAAGGTCAAAATACAGTTCAACCTAACCAAACAGATTGCTAGAACCAATGCAATGCCGAATATACTCGAATTTACCTAGTATTGACCAAATTGTCGCCTAATTTAACACAATTTACTAAATGTGTAGAGCTGCCAATTGTACATTTTCTGAAAATCTGACCCATATAATAATATATGGGTCAAATCGGCAGTAAATGTACAATCGGCAGCAGATCCATACATTTAGTAAATTTTGCTAAATTAGACAGAAAATATGTTTAATACTTGATTTATTTTAGTATATTTGGTATTGCGTAGATTGAGAAAATCTGTTCAGTTAGGTTGAACTGTATTTTGGACCTGATTTCTTCCTTGAATGTGGGTTATTTGAGAGGATTGGTGAAGGCGAATTGCACATTTTTCTGACGATCTGACCCATATGCGCTTCACATTAAAATTGTGGGATAGGAAATGAAAATGACGGATGAAGTATTCCCGACTATTAAGTTAATTTCAAGCATTACAATATATAGATGTGAGAGAGTATTAGTTCCCAAATAGGTCACATACGATTGAGTTGTTCTCATGTATTGTAGTAAGGAAAAATATTATTATATTAACAGGCTATCATTGGGACTATATCCTTAGTTAGTAGACCTACCGCATTTCTGTCTATGAACACTGCATCTCATTATCAGGGGTACCATTAGGGTATAACAGAACATAGAGCGCGTAAAAAAATATGACAAATTATAGTTGATAGGCCGGATTTCCTCCTCTTGAAAGAGAGGGTAATATCAATTGGTAAATATACATTATATATACGGCAATGGGTTGTATTATATGATATATTAATTGACATAAATTAAGCGCCAGGATGGCCGAGTGGTTAAGGCGTTGGCCTTAAGATCCAATGGACAGAGTCCGCGTGGGTTCGAACCCCACTCCTGGCATATCCTTTTTTCAGGTTCTAACCAAATTATATGCACGACAATGGGTTGTCTAATAGATGATATATTAATTATTATGAAAAAATATGCGCCAGGATGGCCGAGTGGTTAAGGCGTTGGCCTTAAGATCCAATGGACAGAGTCCGCGTGGGTTCGAACCCCACTCCTGGCAAATGCTTTTTTCAGGTTCTAACCAAATCAATAGGCCAGTGAACTGTACATCTACATGTATATAGATGTATATAGGGAGGACCTCGCCACCGCTCTCCACCTACAAAACCAGCACACAGCAAAAGCGTCACAAGCACCTTCAGTGCCCTCTGCCTTCTGCTAAACAGACCCTTTCACCTAAGCTTTCTCAATGTGCGCCTGTGAACATTAGGACTTCTTTTTTTTAAAGATTTTATTTAAACTTGGACTTGGTTGTTGCACTTATGAATCCATAAAGGATGTTGCATCCTGGAATAAGTTGTCACTTGATATTAGGAATAAATACTTCAGGCCATAACACCTTTAAAAAGAGAATTAAGAACATTTTTTCGGAAATTGTATAGTTGGGCGCAGGATTCCTTTATAGGGAAGGGGGGAGGGACAAGAGGAAAGGGGTGAAAGGCCAGATGCTTTGGTCATTACAGTGTCATTAAACGCCGCCTACCTAATATGGCCTGCCTTGGAGGGGAGAAGATTAAACCCTTAACAGGAGGAACTTCCCCACCCACCAAAGTGGGTCGAGAGAGGCGGGCCAAGGCCATGGCCCAGCTGTTTTTTATGAGGATGTTAATTAACTGATTAACAGGGACTAATGGTATTCCGTCTTCCACACATCGACATCAAAGAAAAATCGCCGTTCTATAACCATCCTGCCATAAACTATACGATGAAATCAACAAAAAATATAACATAAACAAACATAAAATAGACCATGAACCCGTTTAGTGGTGTTGTGGTGGCCTTACCTTGAGTGTGACACAAGAGAAGGTGTATCCTGCAACAATTTAGACATGGCTGTCATCGCACAGACACTCTAGGTCCAAACACTCAGATCAGATAAGAATGGTATGTTAGCTTACTTCGCTAATAGGTTTTCTCGCCTATGGCTCGGGGTTTTAATCGGAATATGATGACATTTTGCCGTCTTAATGGAATCATAATGGCACTTTGTGGTTTGAGGCGAGAGGCTTTCCCTTCGTTTGAAGGGACTCTCTCAACTTTGGGCCTAGACTGCAGAGGGGAATGGCCACCGACGCCCTCCATTCACTGGTGGCCACTAAAGCGGGGCTTTACAACTGATTTGATCATCAGAAAAATTATTTCTTTTGGAAACGTTTTTATTCAAATAAATGAC
This sequence comes from Sthenelais limicola, assembly GCA_942159475.1. NCBI lineage: Eukaryota > Metazoa > Annelida > Polychaeta > Phyllodocida > Sigalionidae > Sthenelais > Sthenelais limicola. The sequence goes on from OW804102.1 coordinate 49,694,859, forward strand.
AAGACACCTCTCACAAAAATGGTAATTTTCGTAGGCATGCTTGCCTCTGCCTATTTTACAAGTAGTAGGGTTTTACACTATTCTGCAATTCCATTTAATATTTCATGAAAACATCAGTTGAAAATTGGCGCAATGATTGGAGTCATCCTATCTTGTCAAAAGTCTAGGCTCAGAGCTTCTCTGCCCAGAATAGACTGGTTGTCAGTGATTGGACGCCTACTGCGCTAATAGCTTCCTGACCCTGTAGTATATAGACAGCACGAGGGTTTCCCTCAGTTTGGAGGGACTCGCTTATATATGGGTCAGATTTTCAGAAAATGTACAATTGTCAGCTGTACACATTTAGTAAAGTCTGCAAAATTAGGCTGCAATTTGTAGGTATTGTAGGATTTTACTAGGTAAATTTGAGAATATTTGGCTTTGCATTGATTCTAGCAATCTGTTTGGCTAGGTTGAACGGTATTTTGAACTTTATTTTCGTCTGAAATTTGGGTTATTTGAGAAGATTGGCGGAGTTCAATTGTACATTTTCTGAAAATCTGGCCCATAGACTCCCTTCACCCGTGGTGGAAAAACGTTATGATAATTGGATTCATCCAATCTTAACAGAATGCTTGCTATAGTCTGTCTAGAAAGTAGTTGACACGTGATTCCTTAGTTCCTTTAAGGGGAGGGAAAAGTGGGAGATTTTGTATTTCTATTTATGACAAGGACTTGTCAACCCTTTGCCCAGCGAGTCGCCCATTGCAATCAACCATGGAGAAACAGGGCCAGTATAATCAGCTCTTCCTTCCACCTAAGCAAACAACAGCTGCTCCACATAGAACAGAGACAGGGCAATACAATGCAGCTGGATATTTGGCCATGGTCAGTCGCAAATGGTCATCGTCAGTCGCAAACGGCGATTCAAGGAGCAAAGGTTTGAAGTCAAAACTCCCCCACTTTTCCCTCCCCTTAAAGGTACTAAGGAATCATGTGTCAGCTACTTTCTAGACAGACTATATCTGGTTTGAGCCTGTCAGGTCAGATAAGAATGGTCCTAATGGGATTCTAATAGCATTTTGTGGTTTGGAGGGAGAGGCTTTTACCTCAGTTCGGAGGGATCCTCTCAACTCTGAGCCTAGACTCCCTCCACCTGAAGAAAAATCTGAAATAAACAAACAGGTTATAATTATGTGATTTGTTATTAGAAAAATTAGTGACAAGTCGGAAGAAAATAGATTTTGAGATATCATCATATTATGAAAAGATGAGATCAACCTGATTCTACTGACGGTAAACTTTAAGATATTCAATTAGTTTTTTTGCGACTTTTGACTAATTTTCCTGTGATACATAACATATTGTTTTGTCTTAATTTATATATGTGTTAATCCCGAATTACATGTATATGGCAAGCCACCTGAAATATGTCACCGACCATTTTTTTTAAAATTATCTTTAAAGAAATTTTATTTCCGTACAATTTCGGGGTTTCCAGATATTCCCATGAAGCTGAAGGTTGTCATTTAATCCTTTAATTAATAAAGAAACTTGCGTGCAATTTAACATTATTTAGATCATTATGCAGGTGTGATTACAATATAATTAGGTAAGATGAAGATAATAATGGGATTGGATGCGTTGATAAAAGAGAATTATGTCAACATATATAACCACCCGTATCAAGGGTGGTTGAGAGAGTGATGTATATAATATTTAATGATAATTACACGATAAATTCGGCAATTAAGATAGATTTTAAGAGGTTTGGATGGAATGATTTTGCTAACATCGTAATGGTCCGTAAACATTAAAGAGCATAATGATTGTCATGGTATTACAAAGTTCGATATAACCCCGACCATTGTGTTGGTTTTGATAGTGTTAAATTACCGGCATCGTATGTATTTGATTATTCACTGCATCAACCAATCGGGGATTTGCATGTGCCACTACGCATGTCTGTTACAGTGCATGCTGGGATAGATTCACTAAATTTTTGACATACAACTATATTACAACATTTTTATCGAAAATTGCAAAATACTTTCAGCAATATCATAGCTTGTGTAAATGATCTATAAAAAAAACCGATGCATGATGGGAAAGAGGCAGGCTTGTTCTATAGAAATATTTATAACATTGGAGCACCGATAGTTATTCCATGCGGAACATTGCATGTTTTCTATACCGGTAAATATAGTACTGACACTGACATACAACTCCCATAATTCCCTGAGAATCAAGGTTGTTTGAGAAGGCGGGCATGCAAACCCCCTATTAATTGCCATTCCTCTCACACCTGAAACATTACCTTTGCAACTTTAAAGACTAATACGCATGCTCAATACGGTTCTAGTGGTGATTTCAGGAACTAGACTGAATTTGCAGGGAAGCGTCTAGATATCAGGCACCAGGCTACTAATACTGCTATATCACCATTATGCACTGGGTTTTTATATCGTCCCGGAGGTGGAATAGAATACATGGATTGATAACAATACATATCATGACCCTAACCCTATACCCAACCTTAAATTAGTGGTCCTAAGTCCGTGTAGGTAGTAGATATACCACGTCAGTAGCCTGGTGCCTAGTATTTAGTCGGTATCAATTTGGTAGGGGGCGGGGAGGGTCCATATTTTTTTTACATATTTCATAGAAGACCATCTTAGATTGTTGTTCAATGTTTTAACAAATACCGTTACTTTGATACAAGCACGTGTACACAAATGGCAACGTTTAGATATTTGTGGAGCCAGAGACAATTGTAATATTTCCTATACTACTCACACTCTTTGTATCTATAGGTAGTGTTAAATATATCCACAAGGCGGAGCTATGTACTACAGGCCACAAGGTGGAGCTATATATACTACTACTACATGTATTACTTTCTCCTCTACTGCTGTGATACTTCTTTCTCTACCACACCCATTGATGTGTATGAGTTTCATCACTCTCCCCACCAACTTTTATTATACAGACTAATAATAGTAGACGTCTTTCAGGCTTTATTAAATTGGAAGAACTTCCCTCCAACGATAAGCCACTTTTAACCCGTTTAAATGTATATTTAAATGAAAATACGACCCTATGCGGCTTTTGGTTGAACTATAATAGCTAAAGGTCATTCTTATATGAATCTATTAGCAGTGGTCCCCCTAGTGTCTCTACCAAAAGAACTAACGGGGTAACATACCTTTTTTTCTTTTATTTGTTTCTTCTGTAGTAGGGAACAATCCCTGAGAGTTTTAAAGCAATTGGACTGGTCTGCTTTTTTCATTGAACTGTCCTGTATACCTTTAAACTAGCGGCCACCAATCCTAGGTCTTGGATCTGAGCCCGTCCTCTTCTCAGAAATGGACCGCAACGAAAGTTCCCTAATAGTTAAAACTATAATCATTAAACAAGGAGGCAGCACTAACTGTTCAAACTTTTATTATTTTCTAGTGTGGAGCAAAACATGGCACATACAGAATATGAGAATGTATCAAGGTCATTGAACGAGGTTTAAATGACATACAATAGATGTAATAATTATAGATTAATCAGAGGACGGTATAATGTATGAACAAAGGTAATTCGAACAAGAGATGTTATAATGATGATACACACATTGAGCAGAGTTGGATGTTATAGTTAAGAGTTATTAAGCCAGAGGGCTGAGGTTGGAACCGAGGGCCTTAAGGGCCGTATGGACCGATGTGGTCTTGCGTGAGTAGGGCGTTGTGTAGGATTTGAAAGCGTCAGATGCCCAGGTCCCGTGGGCCATAAGATCTTGGGTATTAACCCCTCCTTGCTCGTGGAGGAAAGAGGCGCAACCTCGCCTGAGGCTGTGCAGAGAAAACGCCTTTTCATCGAATTTTAGGGCTTTCATAAGAATTGCCCACTGTTTGTTAATGTACCTGATGGAAAAAGCCTTCCCATCCGGGAATGAGAGCAGAGGGGCCTGTGGGTCCTCGGAGCGAGCATGTTTGTCACGTTTTATGAGGGCGGATCTTAAACACAGGTGCTCCGCAGCAGCAGATGGGACAAAGAGTTCGGTGGCTGCCTTGGTCGTTTGCATTGTCTTCGACCATTTCAAGCTTATCTTAACGCCGTCTTCTTTGAGCTTCAGGTCGCCCCTGGTTAGCTGTCTCGAGGGGTCGAAGTTCTTAGATAATTTGGGGGCCAAGTTGCTCTGCCTTAACATCCCCGAGAACATGAGTAATATCGCAAGCCTTGCCTGGGCTGGGTACTCCAAGATCTTGGCCTTGGCAAGGATACTCGTCAACATGTCTGGTGTTACTGGCCTCTTTGCCTTTGGGGTGTGCCGGAGAGCGAGCTGGGTCCCTCTGAGGGCGAAATTCACCCTGTCATGGTACAGAGCCGATGTGTTAAGGCCTGCAAGTCTAAAGAATGTCCTGATGTTCGTTATGGAGTTTTTAATTGTTGCAGGAACCTTCGTGTGTCGTGCCAGGTACTCGACAAACCAGCATACGTGGTGGTGAGTGATGCTGTGGACTTCTATCTTGATCGATGCACAAAACGAGAAGAAGGTCCTCGCCGCCGATTCTCGGTTGGCCGAGGTAGAGGGGCGGTGTGCTTGCTTCTGTCGTTGTTTGGCTGCCTTCGCCAGCGCTGCTACCCTCTTGCCTAGAAGAAGTGAGATATATCGAATAGGCTGGCGTTGACCTTGGCCAGCGTCAGCCCATTCTTTTCGATGGTGGATATACCTTTATGATGATCAATTGCAGAGAGACACATTCTGGAGAGGCTATCTGCCACCTCCATCTCTTTCCCCGGAATATGGGCTAGTCGGTAGGTGACGCCCATTGCCAGAGAGAGGAACCACAACGCGCGAGCACATGCGCCAAGGGTGTTATCCCTGGCGCGCCCTCCTTGATATGTGAATACTGCCGCTGTGTTATCACAGTTGATTACTACTTCACCTCCTCTGTGATGGTGGCTGGTGAACAGCCTCGCTGCCGCCAGGCAGTTGAGAGCCTCCAGATGATTAATAGAGAGCCCTTTCTTTGTCGATTCCGGGAAGGTATAGGTGTATGCCATCGTGCCGTCAGTGGCGCCCCCGCCTTCCATGCATGCATCTGCAGAGATTGTAGCGACGGTTGTTAGAGATGGGAAGATCGACTTGCCATTAAAGGTGTATATGAATTTAAGAAACCATTTTACGTCTGCTCTGACTGGGGGTGAGACGTAGATCATTGCGCCCGCTGCAGCCCTCATTGCTGCTAGCAGGCGCTGCATAAACAGTCTAGCTGGTATTACTGTTTTTGCTACATGAGCCACTCTTCCCACAACTCTCTGCATGGTGTTTGTTGTGATGGTTTTCTTGTTGAGGAGAGAGGCCAGGCACGAGCGTGTCTCGTGTATTTTGGAGGAAGGGATAGTGAGGATGTTGTTGTGGGTGTCGATATTGATGCCTAGCCATGTGACTGCTGCCGCAGGGCCCTGAAGCTTTTTCTTTGCTACCTCGAGGCCCAGTTCGGCAAAGAGGCACGATGCTATTTCCATTTGGGCTGCGACTGTAGCTGTTGTGTCGCCCAGCAGCAGCAGGTCATCCAGGTACATGAGGGCTGTGACGTTCTTTTGCTTTAGAGCTCTAACCAGGAACATGGCCACCGATTGCATGATAAATGCCGATGCCCTTGCACCAAAGGGGAGAACTCTGTCGACGTAGAACTTTCCATCGACATTGATAGTTGTTAGGGGCCAGTCTAGAGGGCAGATGGGAAAGTGCCTGTAAGCCCTTGAAAGGTCAATGACCGCTAATGCCTTGACACCGTGCTGCTTGATTATTTCCACTGCCTGCTCAACCGTCGGGAGATTGTGGTATGCCGGTGCCATGTTGTATCTGTTCTTGGCTATGAATTTGTTCACCCCTCCGTCTGGGTAGGAGAAGTCCACTATAATCCTTCTCTCATCGGAGTCATTCTTGGGCCTAGTCATGAGGGGGCTCACATGAGACCAGGGGAAGAATGGAGGTACTGTAAAGGGGCCTGCTAATGCGTTGTGTGCAAGTTCAGTTGAGATATACTTTTTAACGTGGAGGGGGTGTTGTTGCGCTGACATGTGATTTTGCATGCTCATCTGGTTAGATGGGCCACCAGTGTACTGCATAGGAAATCCATAGGTTACACCGTCCAAAATCATCGTGTCATCAAGGTGGCCTGTAGCCACTTCCCTCCAGGCACTTGTAACAAGGGTTGTGGTAACTGGGACTCGAGCCGAACGCCAGTTTGGAGCATTTGTAAGTCTAATTTTATTGTATATCTGGGTCATCTCAGCAGGGAGCTGGGATACAGGAGTGGGCCAGTCATGGTATGCGTCGAACGAAGCATTCTGCCCTACCTGTTGTTGATTCGTTATGCTGATGGAGCATTGTTCCAGTACCTGTGTGGCTTGCTGGTAGGGGGAGGATAAAGGTCCATCCTCACCTATTGTCTCCTCAGCGTGTGCCGCTTCAGGCGCAGTGGAAGACTGTGTTGTGTCCTCCTCGCTGAGGAGTGGGCGGGGCCGGTGTTGTTTGTTTACCTTGTGGAGGCTGGTAACGTTGTGGTCTCGCGGTGCGCGAGATGGTGGGCGAGGCCCCAGGAGTTGTTTTGTTTTCGGAGAGAGGAGACCAGTCTGGTGTTCGATTAGTTCTCTCTCCACGACTATATCAGTAGAGTGTTCATGTTGCATAGGTCTGGGGATGTTTTCACAGTTTTGAGGCTGTGTGTGGTCTGGCTTGCTTTGTCTCCTGTCTGTAACTTCCGAGTGGGAGGCCGAGTCGAGTCTAGGGCGGCCATGACAGTTGTTATTTGCCTCGCCTAGCAGACGCGATTCAGGGGGCAGTGTGGTATTTCCCTTAATCTGACTCGGCTGGAGAGCTAGTTTTTTGCCGTATCAACATTATTTCCTTTCTTATTGTATGCACCGGGCTTCCTTTGATAGCCCGACTCACTGTGCATTTTTGATTGAGCCGCCTTTTTGTTGTTACATTCCTTAGCGGGGTGGCTATTCTCCCTGCCTTTGATGGCATAGAAACAGTATCCGCACACATGGAGGAGGGTGACCTCGCCTGACAGATGCGGGGATGTTTTGGCACATGTATCCGAGTTGTATGACGGGCACGGGGCTTTTTCAACAGAGGAGGCGGATGATTTCACAGAATTCCCTGGGCACCAGGCAAGCTTTGACCGATATTCAGCAAAGGTAACGGTATCCTGCCACCTAGCTTGTTTATGAAGCACAAGGTCAAAGCAAGCCTTTGTCCATGCGTGAGTGTGTTGCCACTCTCGCATGGACGCATCCTCGGCCATATTGGCGAGGTGTTGTAACTTAAACCATAATTTTGACTCCTCTGAAACTGCTGTCATAAGCATTCTGGCGAATCCACAGGTGTACTCCTGCATGGTCAGCTCTCTTTTTGCATCTTTTATCCGACTAGCCATATCCGGGGGAAGAGAGGTCTCTGGAGACTCGAAAGGCAGAGCCCTACCTTTTTTATCTGTTGTTGTCGCATATTGGAGTCGCATGGCGTTCCTAACCATTGTAGACCTCTTGTATTTCTTTCGAAGCTCTCTGGGGTTGGGAAGGGAGTCGTCCGATGACTCGCTTGACGATGAGGACGATGAGTGGGCGGGGCCCCTTGAGCGCCAAGAGTGGGCGGGGTTGCGGTTGTGGAGGTGTTTTGTGTTGTTATCCGTACACTTGCACGACCGCTTCCTCTTCTTGCCCCTAGACCACGATGGGGCTTCTACAAACTCATCACTTGAGTCTATGTAATCTTTCTTATTCTTCTTCCTCCTTTTCTTACTTTTAGCCCTGCATCTTGCACGATGGTCCAGATCCTTCTCTGAGTCAGAGGAAGATGGCGAGCTACTCGATTCAGTGGCCGAGGAGGACGAGGAGGCATCGGGCGGGGGAGCGCGACGCCTTGACCGGGCGGTGACCCGTTCAGCTGTCATCGGCTCAGGAGTGACCTCAGGAGGGGTCGAGGTCGGGTCACCCTCTTCCTCCTGATCGGTGGGAAGGATGTTTCCCGTTCCCACGGTCCTGCAAAGCTTGTTGAAGGCGTCCGCCATCATTTGGTATGTACTATCCTTGTCTTGCATTTTCTTAGACGTATTTTTCCTTTTAGAGTCTTTCACAGTGGGCTTCTTAGTTTTGGGCCCTGGCGCCACCTTCTTCGACACTACCTTCTTTGGTGACTTCTTAGGTGATTTTTTACTCGCCGTAGAGTGGGTTGCTGGCTTGGTTTTAGGCCCTGGCCGTCCCTTGCTCTTCTTGCTCGTGTCTTGGACATTCTCTCCTTGCTCCACGTTTTCTGTAACTTTAGGGGGAGAGTACGGTGGTATTCTTTCCCCTTGCTGTTGCTGGTTGTCTTCAGAGTCCGAGACGTCCTCTATAGTTACTTTACGCTGGTTTCTACGTGTGTTAGCCATTTTTAAACTGTTAGAAAAAATTTAAAAAGGTGCTAGTGGGAGCTTAGCACGTGTTGGTGCGTCAGCTGCCAGGAGTAGAGAGAGGGCTGGTGCTAGGAGGAGGGGGCGAGGAGGTGCCTTATGGGAGTGGTGGTTTATGGGACTGGTGCCTTATGGGACTTAAGAGAAGGAGAGAGAGAACAGCTAGGCCGCGCTCCTGTCCAATGCGAGGGAATTCTATGAATTCCCCAACTCAAGTTAATGGCCACTCAATAACCTACCAATATTTGTTAATTATTCACTATAGAACGTTACCTTCATTCTCCATGGATCCACACATTATTGATATGATGCGTTTAAGACATGTAATGGGGGATTTGCATGTGCCACTGCGCATGTCTGTTACAGTGCATCCTGGGATGGATTCTGATGAAATCTGGCATACAAATATTTGGCAATATTTTTATCGAAACTTGCAAGAATGTTTTCACCAATATCAAAGCGTGTATAAATGATCTATGAAAACCAAATGCATGATGGGGAAGATGAGGACTTGTGTTATGGAAGCATGTAAAACACATGGATATTGATATTTGTGCATTGATAAATATTCCATGCTGAACATAGCATGTTTTCTATGGATTTTAGAATGGACTATTAGTCCAATAATTCCATGCGAATCGAGGTTTAAAATGGTGTCTATGCAAATCCCCTATTATTATATTAACAAAGGCTGGAAACTTCACCAAAAAGAGTACTGTAGATAGCCCATTGTTCACAGGACAACGATAACCACTGAAAGTGAGCGTGTACCTAATGATTTCCTTAATGAAAATCTGTTAAGAAATAGTATTTGACTCCAATGATAAGCCATCTTTAGCCCGTTTAAACTACGTGGCCACCGACCCCAGGAATCTGAGCCCGACGCCTCCTCAGTCTCTAATTCCTGGGAGCAGAAGATCATTGGACAAGAAGCCCTTGTAGTGAGAGAGATACCATATACACCCGCTAGGGTCGACTGTGGCAATCAACCTCCTCATCGCCAGCCCTCCTCACCAGGGCCATCCTGACAGAGAGGCCCCCTACCACCTCGCCCGTAACCACCATTTTGTCTTCACCAACAGCCCCGAATGCCCCTGCCAGCCTTAATCAACCAATCAGGAGCTAGCAGCCACAGCAATGCCGGCCTGTAATGATGCCACTCAAAGCGACCCCTATTGGATGAGTTGAGAAACACAGGTGTCACATCGTAGCCTCGAGGAGGGGAACTTAGGATTCTTTGGAGGCGTGAGTAGGCGAGAGTTGGCGGGAGTTGGCGTGAGATGGAGAGTTAAACACGATATAACCTGGAATCCGCACAAATCCCGCTCCCGAGGTAAAGGGAAAGTAACCATTGCAGCCAGCCTCGTTCCCAGGACTATAGGTCCTCCGCAATTCCGTTCCCAATATTAGTATTATTATAGAATTTTTATTCAGACTAAAACAAGTACAGAAACGGGCTCCAGCCTCTACAAGTAGATCTCCCGGTCGGTCCTTAAAACATAAATTAATGATACAGAATACAATATATCGCTCTCCCGACCCTTCACTACAGTAAACATCAATATTCTTAAAGGTGTTTTTATTTTTTTGTTTTTAAAAGTTTTTATTCAATCTATTAAAGAGTCTGAAAGATTTAATTAATTAAAGGAAAGAAAAGTAAAAGTCCCTCATAGCTTCACATGATTTGGGTGTTTTATAAAAAAAAGAAGTAATCGTACTATTATAAGATAGATCCTACGATATAAGATGGGTCATACGATGTATCTTACAATATACGATACGATAAGTGCTCAAATAGTGTGCTTGATTATTATTAATATCAATTAGTTAATTAAAAATCTCTATAATGATTTCATGAAGTTAATTGTTTTCCACAAGAACTATTTGTGAGAATATTCCCATTTTCGGGGTTTTGAACACTGTCAGTCACATGAACACACGTTTCAAATCTCAGTACTGTATTTTGAATATACTGTATCTATGTGTTTCTGAAGTCATCCTAAGGAATTTTATGTACCTCATGGGTCAGATTTTCAGAAAATGTACAATTGGCAGGTGTACATATTTAGGGAAACCTGCTGAATTTGGCTGAAAAAGGATGAATACCGGGTATATCTGAGTATAATATTTGGTATCACATCGATTTAAAGTATCAGTTCTGTTATGTTAAACTGCATTTTGAAGCTCATTTTTGTCTTAAATGTGGGTTATTTGAGAGAATTGGGGAAGGTGAATTGTACATTGTCTGAAGATCTGACCCTCATAGTAGTGGTTGTCCATCCAGATATATCGCTTACCTTTTTCTCAAACATAAAATAGTATAGAAGCACTTATTAGCTGTCCTACCACCAATTAACAACGATGGAATCCACTTAATCTCATCTTTTGAAATACATGTATGTGCTGTGCAAAGAATGGATAATGAGATACCATCATATTTGACAAGATGAGATCAAGTTGATTCCAATTGTGATGTGTTTCAGGAAAATGAGTCATAAGTCGCAAAAAATAGATTTTGAGATATCCCCATATTTGAAAAGAAGGGATCAAGCCGATTCCACTGATAGTAAACAGTCTAATAATCTTATAGGTATTTCTAGATTTTAAATTTGATATTTTCGTTTTTAAAAAAAAGTTTCCAATATTTCTGGGGGTCAATAAACAGTAAAGTAACTAAATGTAGTCCATATGAGGACCTTTAAAACGAAAGGATATAGTACATAGATTGTACTGGAATTTGAGACATCGATTGATATAACTATAAGTAATAAACCCTCCAAAAATCAGAACATTCCGATAATGTGATCTTGTAAAAAAAAAATACTTTGAAAAATATCGATTTTGCGACTTATGACTCATTTTCCTGACACAATTATGGTAAACATTAGGATATATCTAATAAGTAGCCTGCTTCTATATTATTTTAATGATTGAAAAAAAAGTTAGCAATATTTCCTTGATGGTCAAGGAGTTGGATATAATCTTTAAAATAACCTCACAAACACAGATACTAGATATATTCAATACACAATCTTGAAATTTGATTCATGTATTTATCTTACTAACAGCGCAAAACATCAAACAAAATGAAAACATTCTGAGCAAGGGTTCTTATGGAATAACTTTTTGAAAAATATCATTTTTTTGCGACCTGTGACTCATCTTCCTGTAACACATCCGATTTCATGGGTCGTTTTTGTCATCTATGACTTTAAGACCCTGCCCACACCCAGCCGATTTACCTCCCGATTTACCTTAGGATTTGGGTCTCCTGATGAACCCTATGATCTCATTTCAAATCCTGGTTTATGTTTTTGAAATAACTTAAACCAGGATTGGAAATGAAATCCTAATTCATCGGAAGACCCAAATCGGGAGGCAATCGGGAGGTAAATCGGCTGTGTGTGGGCAGGGTTTAATAAGACATCTCATGCATTCTGACACTTTGATATATCGTACTGCCTTCCTCCCTCGCAAACCCAAACATTCATATTTACACAAATAAATACACCCATTTCGCACAGCTTGTTGGTATTTGCCCAAACTTATTGCAAGGTTTTGCTCAGCAAGTATTTGGCTTGCTGTTGAGGTGGGCCTGGGGGTATGGAGTGGCTGGCATTGCTATTGTTTAAGTCAGGCATTGTTTTGGTTTGAAGTGGCTGCCTTATGCCCCGCATAGCTGTCAAACAGTCACTCCAACCGTCCCGGGAGTGTCCCGCTGAAAGAAATGGGGCGCTAAGTGGGCCAGCAAATCCTGAAACACATTAAGTTAATCAGTTTATTAACTAGCAGTGTGTTTGTTGTATAGAGATGTGTGTACACTCTTAGGAACACTTGTTGTAGCCTTTAGGCTATAAACTGTAGAATGTTTTTCATAGTGTGAGGGAGAGAGCCCAAATTAAAGCTGTCCTCTGAGTTAACGTTGGTCAAATGCTGAACAATTTCTGCTTCTTGTTCCATTCTTTTCCTACCCATCTTAAAGTCACTTCACCAAAATTGTGGAGAATTATGTTCAGTTGTTTTGCTAATGGCTTCTAAAACGTCCTCATTTGTATTTGGAGGACCAGCCCGAACCCTTTCATGCAATGACTTCACTTATTATCGCTCACCAGCAGCAGTTTTCTCTCGGTGATTAGACTTCAATTCTTGTATAAAAAATATACCACCAGCAACATATTGATAAATCCAGTCCTATAGGTCATAACATGAGTAAATTTGGTAAGATTTTCTTTGTTATAATAGCTGAGAATGCAACTTTAATGGAAAGGATATTTTTGTTGGAATTCCTTCACCTGTAGAAGGGAAAGGATTACTATGTAAAATTCCCAGCTGATAGGAGCAGCCTATGTACACACAATGGTGGGTAGGAATGTTGTATTCCTACCCACCGAAGGAAGGAGGGAAAGTGTAGGAATTCACACACACAATTTTCCATTTCCCAGGGACGCAAGGCCTATAGCTTAGTTGTTTCATCAAAAGCAATTCAGCCTTGGCCGTAACCCTCAGAGCAGATAAGAATGGTATGTCAGTGATTTGATGCTTTCGCTAATCGGTTTCCTGGACTAGGACTAGGTGTTCTAATGCGATTATAATGACATTTTGTTGTTTTAATGGAATTATGATGGAACATTGCGGTTTGAGGCGAGTGGCTTTCCTTCCATGTGAAGGGACTCTCTCTCATCTTTAGGCCTAGACTGAATTTCTGGGGTCTAGCAACCGCGACAGCAGAAAAATGCGGCATGGCTAAGAGGGTGTGCTTATCTTACATGCATGTGATACAGGGAAAGGGTTTTTGGTGGGCCGCCGTAATAACTAATATAGATATGGACATATATATTCACGAAGCCCTGCAGAAAAAAACAACCGGTCAAAATCCCCCAAAATGTCAGCCAAATATCTTTCAAATGGGCACGAAAAGGACGAAACAAAAAGTAGAAAATTTGTAGATTTTGATCGACGTTTAATGGAGCTTTAATCGCCGGCTGCCGACAGATTGCCTCCGTTCCTAAGAGTGTAGTGCGAAAGATTGCCTCCGTTTTTAAGAGTGTAGTGAGGGTGTTTACCGCTGCATGTAATGTAGAGGAGAGGTATAGGCAGTGTGTGGCATGGATTTCCTGCCCGCGTGTGCACCACAAAGAGAAAGTCAATGCGCTAACAACTAGTGCGAAGTCGTAATAATGACTATTAATGTATGACCTGCCCTGACACTGATCTACCCCATTACCCTTTACCTTGTCATGCGCCTTTTGTAATAAGATATCAATTGGGTCGTTCAATCAAGTATAATTGTGCATTGTAAGGGTCAGATTTTCAGAAAATGCACAATCTACAGTTCTACATATCTATCAAATTCTGCTAAATTAGAGTGAAAATTGATAGATACTTCATATATCTGGGTATATCCTGTGTTGTATTCACTCAATGAATCTGTCTGGTTATGTTGAACTGTTTTAAACCTGATTTTCGTCTTAAATTTGGATTATTTGAGAGGATTGGTGAAGGTCAATTGTATGTTTTCTGGCGACTTGACCCATAATATGCACATACTGTACGAGCGAGTACTATGCTCAAATCCTCTCAGATCAAATAAGAATAGTATGTCAGCGATTGGTCGCCTACTGCGCTAATGTCTTTTCTGAGCCTGGATGAGGCGTCCTAATGGGATTATATTGGTATGTTGTGGTCCTAATGGGACAGTTTGCAATTTGGAGCGAGAGGCTTTCCCTCCGTTTGAAGGGACTCTATCATCTTTGAGCCTATAGACTGGACTTGCACATTTGTGTGTACTAAAGCCAGACTAAGATGTTATGTACTTTGGATTCTTACATGTTGGTGGAATTCAAATATCGTATACTCATTGACCTTTCTTTGCACCCGTGTTAATGCTGCCATTTTCTTAGATTCGAGCTTTAGGATATGAGTCAGATTTTCAGAAAATGCACAATTCGCCTTCACCAATCCTCTCAAATATCCCACATTTAAGACAGAAATGAGCTTCAAAATGCTGTTGAACAAGACAGAACTGGTACTTTAAATCAATGCGATACCAAATATACCCAGATAGACCCAGTATTCTTCATTCTTCAGCCTAATATAGGAGAATTTCCTAAATGTGTAGAACTGCCAAATGTACATTTTCTGAAAATCTGACCCATATACATGTATATCAATTGGGGATTTGCATGTCTGCCATCTTCAATCTTGATTCGCATGGAGTTGTATGTCATTTCGATTGGAGAAGACATATCCATTTATTTTCCTTTATTTCAATAACATATCCCACGAAATAAACAAATTGTTTAGAATTGTACGTCAGTGAAAAGCTATAGAAAACATCCCCGAGGGATATTGCCTATTTTTTATTTGACTTAAATATTGTATTGGCCTTAAACTGAATACAAAAAAAAAAATCAGCATGGAATATTTAACCATGATCTCATGTAAATAGCCATGTGTTTAACATGTTTTCATGAAGCAGGACTTCAGCTTTCCATCGTGCATTTTGATAACTTATATATGTGATTTCTATGTATTTTAAACATTCGATTTAATGTCTTAAAGGGACATTTAGAGTAATATTTATTGGGCTAGGGTTGACAGTTCATGTTCATAATTATATAAAATGCCTTCTGTGGATTAACTTGTTTACCGATTTTGCCTCAGGGTTGTGTATTTTATTACCTGTTCAATCACCCATTAATTGTGAACTCAATAAATACAAGATCCCAGCAAGGTATAACAGCAGTTGTGTGCATTATTAATAGTTAATTATAGTTCGAATTTATAGTGATATCTCCTTGAGTAATCCTACAGGTGTACCTTACACATATTGCCAAGCTGAACGACTAAAGACTCTACCATATTCTCCAAGTATATCCTAGTGATATCTACACCCCACCGATATAGTTAATTTATAAATTTGTTTTGTATAGGTCATTTACACAAGCTTTGCTACTTGAAAAGATAAGATCATGTGGATTGTTAATCAACGTTTTAAATACCATGAGTCGGATGAGTACTTAATATGGTATATGAATTACCTTATTTTTGTATGCTTTTAAAAGAAATGTTAGCGATATTTCTTGGTGGGAATATCACTAGTAAAGTAGTCAAACATCTAATACATTCCCCTAGGGCCCCCAAAAAATAGGTGTTTCCGATTTACCCCCCCCCCCCCCCTACCTAGAAAAACCTTACCCTACCTAAAAAAGTGTTTTACCATACCTGATTTTTTCCCCATCATATCTTACTTTTTTTGCATTTTTTGACAAAAAAAGCTTATAAAAGCAGGAAAACGTGTTTTCCTAACCCGAAATTGTCAAAAAGCACATTTCCCATGTTCAAAACAACTATTGTTATGAAAAAGACATTTTTTTCAGTTCCTGGGAGGTGGTTTCCAAACAAACAAAAATAACAAAAAAAAAGTTACCCCCTACCAAGTTTTCAACCAGATAAATCGGAAACACACCTATTTTTTTTGCCCTAGGGTGTCTTAAAAATATAGAGATGTATATTCAGTACAGACTTGGAATATTGGACATGTATTCTTACGCCCAACGGCACTAAGCACATCTGAAATGAGAGCATTCCTACAAATGGTTTGAAAACATTTGAAAAATATCATTTTTTGCTACTGGACCTTTTTCCAATTGTCCTTGCTACTGGTATCACTAGAAAACACATTTTAGGGAAATCGGTCCCATAATTATTTTCAGAAATGTGTCAAAATTCATCTCCAACCAGCCATTGTGTATTTCATTCTATTCAGCATAGTTATACCACAGGACGTAGCTAAGACCAGAGCTGACGGGGTGAATGAACCATGTTAATCTGTCTTAGCACTGTTTCTAACTAATCTAATTTAATTAATTATTTATCTAATTAATTAAGTTCATCATAACAGTGATCTAGCTTAAACAGAGATGCTAACACCGAGATATTGAGTAATAATCTACTAATCAATTATTTAATTATTTAATAACCAGGACAGCGTTTTAAAAAGATCAAATTTTAGCCTCATATATATACCTGTTGCTAAATGTGTTTTGTTTGTATGCTATCGCTTATTATGGTGACATGGAATAAACCCAGACCATTCGTTATTCAAACAGCCCAGATGATGAGATTAATGTTTTAGACACTCGGGATTATTTTTTAAAAAAAGAGTAAACTTAGATTTTAAACATGGACGAAATTGCAGGTATAGGGTTGCCAGAGAATTAGTTGTGTTAATAAATATACAGTATATATGGGTCAGATTTTCAGAAAATGTACAATTCGCCTTCACCAATCCTCTCAAATAACACAGATTTAAGATAAAAATGGGCTTTAAAATGCAGTTTAACATAACAGAACTGATACTTTAAATCAATGCGATACCAAATACACTCAGATATTACCCGGTATTCATCATTTTTCAGCCTAATTTGGCAAAAGTTTCTAAATGTGTAGAGCTGCCAATTGTACATTTTCTGAGAGTCTGACCCATATACTGGTCGAGTGTTGTTTGTGAGCGATTCTATTCCCCACAAATTCAACAAACTCTTCAAAAGAAAAGAAAATTGCACAGAAAGGTCACATGTTGTAGGTTTGGTCTCTCGGGGTGGCCACAGGGGGACTGGCTGCGTGCATGCCCGCCTCCCCCGCCCCAACTCCCGCCTAGCTTCCCGCCTGGCCTCCCGCCTAGCCTCCCGGGAAACCACCGCCAATGGCAGGTTTGTATTGGACGCGAGGCAAGACCATGAACTATTGGCCCATCTCTCACGCTCTTTGTGATGTCTGTCTCTTCTATCTGTGTCTCTCCCCTGTCTGTCTCTCCTATCTGTGTGTCTCTCCCCTGTCTGTCTCTCCTGTCTGTCTGTCTCCCTCTCTCTCTCCTGTCTGTCTGTCTCTCTACTGCCTGGCTGTCTCTCTCCTGGCTGTCTGTCTCACAACTCCCTCTCTTTCTCTCCCTTTCCTTCTTTCTCTCTCTCTCTCTCTCTCTCTATCTATCTATTTATACAGTGCATATAAGTGCATATAGTCTCAGCTTTCTAGCAATACAAATTATACTCATTTTGACTGAGGTGCTAAATTTTCATCACCGGTCAAAATTGATAATATTTTCTTTGTGTGTAACGCCCTGCATGAATTGGGCAAATATACAAACAACCCCAGAAAATCTGACCTCGTAGAGATCATGGACAATTACGAGCCGCGTACTCAATCCCCCTATTACCACCCAACTGCTCTGGCTACATGCAGGGAGAGCTACAAATGCGCTATAATAGAAACATTTAGACTAGCTGCTTGTTAGTTAAACGCTTAATTAGCACCTCCATTCACGCTCTCTGGGGGCGGGCGCTACGCGCATGCGCAGATAGCCAGGCCAGCTCGATTGCAATTAGCGCGTCTGTTGAAGTGCAATCAGTAAGTCTGTGCCCTAACTACCTGCTCCCTATGGACAACGGCTATAGTGGTCAGCCTTTTAAAGTACCTGTAGGTGACTGGACTGACTGACCACTCACTGACCAGTGGTCTAAACATGATAACTCTGCTTGTCTAATGGTAATGGATCCGTTTGTTTATTTGTGGGGGATATATGTGGTGTTTCACTGAATAATGAGTTATAAGTTTTAAAAAAAATGGATTTTGAGATATTATATTTGAAAAGATGAGGTCAAGCTGATTCCATTATTGGACATCCAATAAATTTATATTGAATACTTTGTACTGAATAATAGCTAATTCATGATTAAAAGGCACCATTTTGTCCAAACGTAAAAAATTGAGCAATAGGGCGCGTAAAGCGGTGAATACACAGTCACGATTTGGGAATCAGACACGATTTCAGGATCTACGATTAATCGTGGGTGCTTATTTGCCTGAAATCGTGCCTATTTTTGGACCTAATGCCCCGTCTACACAGGGGCGAATTCAAAAACTGGTGCGAATCTGGCACTTGCGATCGTTTGCATGTGAAATCGTAGAAATCCTGTGCGAATCGGCGGGGGGCTTGTGCGATTTCAGAAATAATCCTCTGCGATTTGGCTTTTTAGTCTCTACACATGTGCGATTTCAGGTGCAAACTGATGTGAAATCGCAGGTCTGTATTCGCAGCAGATGTGCGATTTGGATCACTTAAAATTATAAGAAAAATGAGGGAGAGAAGACCGAAAATATTTTTTGAGGTGTACTTGCGACTATTTGAAAAAAGGGGGTAAAAATCAATTTATAATCTCAAATTTTTAACATGCTTGAGACAACATGTCTGTGCATGTTCTGTGAGAAAATCGTTATGATTCATCCATAATTCGTTAAGATACACCTGTTCAAACATACCTGCAATCACATGCGAATTTCGGATATTTCCGAAATTCGCATGACCTCCTGCGATTAGTCTTGGACAGTAACAGAGGTGTATGAATTGTCGTGGCTAGCCCTACACATATGCGAATGCTTGTAGAAGTATGTGCAATTCCATTTGAAATCGCATCAACTGAGATTTTTCACATGCGATTTGGGTTATTTCACATCCGATCTGGCATATCTGAAATCGCACATGAATTTGCATGTGTGTGGGGCAATTTTTGCTCCTGCGATTAGTCATAGGATTCTGCAAATGGTCGCAGCTGTCCCTACATAGGGGCGATTTAGTTTTAAACATCAATGCGATTTCGTCTGAAGTCGCACGAATTGCCGCAAGGCCCAAATCGCATCCCAATTCGCCCCTATGTAGACGGGGCATACACATGCACGATATGGTGAAAAAAGTGAAATCGTGGATGGGTTGGCAGTCTAGATTTGATCTGCGATTCTGGAATATAGATCTGAGAAAATAGTTTTAAAACTGTGTATTCAGGGCTTAAGTAGTCCACGGCAGCGATTTTTTTAGTGGCGCTACTGTAGCAGTTTCATGACGTCATGTGGACATGTTGCGCAAAACTCCCATAGCCCCACCATTGCGGAGATAAATAACCTCTGTTTGTTCATCGATCATATAGTTTTATGAGTTCTAACTTACATATATCCATCTTTAGAGGCAAACGATTTCAACTATAGCCTTCATAATCGTCAAACCGTTACTGGGACGATGTATAGAGTGATTGTTTATCGCCCCAATGCTAACTCTATGGGGATTATTTACTCGTGGTGATTGATTTAGCTGTACATGTATGTATACAACCCATTCAAGTGGCCTATTCACGGCAAAGGATTTCGGCGGTTCACGGAAATATAACTGTGGACTTTATGAAGCACTGTAGCAAAAACAACTCAACAAAATCCTCCAAAATTTGGTCAAGTGACTTAAATTAGATGGGTTGGAACAGAACGGTACAAAAAGTAGAAAAACTTAGGTGAGAGTGGGGCTTAACATAGTGTTAACATGTCTCAAGAATGGTGTTAATGTACTTAATGAGTACTTAATGAGTGGACAACACTTAGTAAAGAAGGAGGCTAATTCCTAGTGGTAAGGCAACTTACCTCTTTACCAGGATGTATTTATATGGAATGTGCTGTACTGTAATGTGTTCCATTTGTGTATAGCTAAGCTTGACTTCCCATAGTCCATATGTGATGTGTTTCAGGAAAATGAGTCATAGGTCGCAACAAATAGATTTTGAGATACCATTATATTTGAAAAGATGAGATCAAGCCGATTCCAATGATAGTAAACAGTCTAATAATCTTATAAGTATTTCTAGATTATTGGTTTGATTTTTTAAAAAAAAATCCAATATTTTTGGGGGTCAATAAACAGTAAAGTAACTAAATTTAGTCCATATGAGGACCTTTAGAACGACAGGATATATTAACAGATTGTCCTGAAATTTGATACATCGATTGATACAACTATAAGTGATCATCCCACCAAAAATTAGAACATTCCAATAAAGTGATCTAGTGAAGAAAACACTTTGAAAAATATCAATTTTGCCACTTATGACTAATAATCCTGAAACACATCACATATGTGCTTGGAAATGAGTCACAAGTCGCAAAAAGATGGATTTTGAGATATCATCATATTTGAAAAGATTAGATCAAGCGGATTCTAATGGTGGTAAACATTAGGACATCCAATAAGTGTTTCCATATTTTAAGTTTGATATTTTTATTTTTGAAAGAAAAGTTTGCAATATGTCTGTAGACATCAGTAGACAGGTAGCTAAATATGCGCAATAGGATGATCTTAGAAACGCAAGGATATATTATGGATATATTAAATACACTGTCTTGAAATTTGTTGATGTGACCTAAAGCGCTAAGCCCCCCAAAATTGAGAACATTCCAACAAAGAGATTTTATAAATAAATCACTTTGGAAAATATAACTTTTGCGACTTGTGACTGATTTCCTTGGAACACATCACATATTTTCAATGGTGAAATACAATATATATGGATGAAATCGTCACAGATGACACAGTTAGAAATACATACAGTTCAACTTCAATAGCGAAAGAGAATCATCGCAATACCATTATTGCAATCATAACTTATATCCAGTATGTATCCTCATTTCAGTCTAATTCAGGCAATTCCACAAATTAAATGTGTAAAGCTGCCGATTGTCCATTTTCTGACGACCTGTCTCATATAATGATGATGATGATGATAATTATTATTGTGCAATGCAATTCCGCCTATAGCGTCTCAGCATCATGACATGGGCCTGACTCTGCAGGACGAAACACAAGAAGCATAAAGGAAAATTAATAATAATAATAATTTCATACAGGTTTAAATAAATGAATAAATGTACATGTATATGGGTCAATTCCATTCAATTCATAGATTCTTTATTTGCAGATCTGATTTACAAAAGTTATTCGATGTCTGGTTACTGAAAGTGCCTGAATCTTGATTTTTCTTTTTACACAATGTTTCAACAATAACAATAATGGAAAATTAAATTAAGACATACAACAGTGCGTGAATTATAATGAAGTGAGATGATTGATGGGTTAACAGTAAACAGATCATGAGAAGCGAAATTGGTATGAAAAGATTATCATTCCAGAGAAATTAAATAAAACATGATATCAGGAGATAACATTTTTAGTTATAGAGTTGATATAGTTTAGACACATATTGTGCTATAGTCTATGCACAGTCATAGAGAGTTACATATAAACTCTTCAGGGTCAGATCTTCAGAAATGTACAATTGGCACCCCTACACATCTAATAAATTCTGCTAAATTAGACTGAAATTTGGTCAATGCTAGGTCAATTCGAGTATAATCGGCATTGCATTGGTTCTAGCAATCTGTTTGGTTAGGGTGAACTGTATTTTCGTCTGGAATTTGGGTTATTTGAGAGAATTGGTGTAGATGAATTGTAACTTTTTGTCGACTTCACCCATATCGCCATTGCAATGCGTGAAGATAGGGCGTGCGACAGCTAGGGACTTAGTTCAAATACTGCAAGGGGAAACATGAGTGTAACGGTTTAAGGAAGTCCCCCACTGTCAACCATGTTACCTGTTAGACCCAGGACAGCCAGTAGCGCAGTAGGCGTCCAATCACCCTGTTCCGCCGTCACATACCAATGATGTATAACTTATATAGACATGTCAAACACACATTAACCAAGCGTGTAGTCTTGGCTCACATCAGATCAGATCTGAATGGTATGTCAGTGATTGGACGCCTACTGCGCTACTGGCTGTCCTGGTCCTGACCCTGGCGTCATAATGAGATTCCAATATGAGGTAATAAAAGATAGAAATTGATTCTAGCCAATGCATGAAATAAATCATGTATTTGAATATGCCTATTTTTGTATAGATTGAAATGTTTCTAATAGTCGTATAGGTCGATTTATGAGCCTTAATTCAACTGTAATTTAGCCTAATTATGTTTATAGATATTAAAACACTAAAGTCGTCAGAAAATGTCGTCAGAAAATGTACAATCAGCAGCTCTACACACTCAGTAAATTCTACAAAATTATGCTGAAACGGATGAACATTCGGTATATCTGAATATAATTCATATTCGCTTGATCTAAAATATGTGTTCGTTGCTATTGAACAGTATTTTTAAACTGATCCTGGTCACAAATTTGTGTTATTTGAGGGAATTGGTGAAGGCCAATTGTACATTTTATGCTTGTCGACTTCACCCATTCTTTAAATACCCACCCTCCCTGTTTATAAATAGACATGGTTATGCGAGATGATGACACGCTTATAGCGAGAAGAATACTTGCTTCCAAACTGACCCGCGCACTTTTAGATGGCTTCGTTCATAACGGCTTTTCTGTGCGTTGAAACAGAGCGCAGAAACCTCTTCCACCTTCCTGCAGCGGCGGTCCTGAAACTTGAAAGAAAGCTAAGTAAGGGAGGATGGAGTGGGAGGAAGAGGAGGAAGAGGCAAATGAGGTATCAATGATGGAATAAACGAACCCGGAGAAAACGCAATTGGCCGCGATCTAAATGGTCCAATAATACCAACTCGAGCATGCGATGGCCCGCGCGAGAGAGAAGAAATGAGGGAGAAATGGGCTTACTACCGAATTGCTACATACACTGCACCATCGAGCGGTCAAGTTGTGTCGAGTTAGATTTGCATGGAATTAGACAGTCTGATGAGGGGCTAAGGCAAACTTCACACACGCAGGTTTGTGTGGGTATTGAATGCGTAATTACAGGAGAAAGCCAACAATGGAAGGGGTGATTAACCTTGGAAACAAAGCTTTCTTACACTCTATTTTACTCTCATTACAGGCAGCCCCGCGCGTGAACACAGTCCAGTCACAAACCGGAAACTACGTTACTTACGGGCAGACGACTTTTGGCGACTGAAACAAATTGACGCACACGCAACATCTAAACAACAACAAGAAGCGAGATCAAGCGAGAAATTGCGAGAGAAAGAGCGTCTGAGTGAGAGAAAGAGAGAGCGAGGATCCAGCTAACTTTAATAAGGATACTTTTTGTCAGAGATTCCATTAGAAAAAGGGCGGCAATATGTTGGAGCATGGGAGCAGTATGTTTCTAGGATCGCCTACCGCATCTACTACAACAGATCTGGAGAGACAAACATGGTTAAACGGTCTGGACTTGTTTAAATTGAGGCAGAGAGAGGCGACTGACCCGAACCCGTTTCACGATCGCGATAGGTAGGACTATAACTTAACTAAAGTTTTAACTACCTTTCTAATTATATGAGTGAAGCCACCAGAAAATGTACAATTCGCCTTCACCGATACGCTCAAATACCCCAAATTTGATATAATAGTGAAGTTAAAAATACACTGCATAACCCTTTGATCTCAATACCAAATATATTCAGATATACCTATATATAGAGTATAAATTTATCATTTTCAGCTTCATTTAGTAGAATTTAATAAGTGTGTAGAGCTGCTGATTGTACATTTTCTGACGATATGTGTATTAATCACCAATTGTCATCAATTACTAATTATGAATGTCTCATTTAATTGATAACAGCTTATTTTGAGCTGGTGTTGTTAAAGTTGTTTTGATACGACCTGGACACCAATTTAACGGAGGTTAAATTAATTGCCTTAAATGCCTTAATTCAGTTTTATCAACGAGACTAGGTTTTATGCAACTTGCCAAATTGGAAATATGTAATATTTGCCTCATATAGTGAATATAGTAGCATTGATATTTCGAGGCCTTAATATTTGGTCAGTGTTACTATTTAACGCTGTTGTTGTTATTCATTAATATTTGCCGACTGTTCATGTATAATTGCACATTATTTCTTTTATCTATTTTCCGACATTTCAAGAAATTTGGAAAACAAATTAAAATATTTGGGATATTTTAATAACCGAGAACATGTCCTAATAATATTATATTAGAATAGACGCTAATTGAATCTCGGATTAAATTATAATTTTGCCATTATGTCGGCGTTTGTAAATTGCAATCATACATAATCCGACCCCCAGACTCATATATAATTATGTCTGTTGATTGTCATTTGAAGCCAAACGCTGAAACGGAGTAAGCAAAGGTATATCAATCCCATCTTGTCACCTCCTCATTTGATCGACCTTAAACCCTCTATCTCTTCCTTCTCCCAGCCCCCATGACCGTTCCACCGACTTATCCATCTCAGCCATCGAAAAATACTGTCCCTTTTCTCAAAATACTTCTCCCAACTAACGAATTCCCAGTAATTGATTAATAGATTCTCTAAGCGATTTATGACCTCATATCTTCCATACTTTATCAAATATCATTGCATTTTTTAATATTAGTAAACTCAAAATACATATATGTGTTGTGATACTGTTTTATTATACGCTTAGGAAAGGAAATGTCTGTGGGTATTTCATACATGCCATTCAATAACAAATCTTCGTGTTTTCGTCATAATTTCCATGTGCAATTCCATAGTTACAATTATGACAGTAAATGGTATTACATATTATATACATTTTGTATATCGAATTTATATTCCGTAGTTAAAACAGTAACAAGGAAAGGGACAATAGATTCTACATGGGTCAGATTTTCAGAAAATGTACAATTCATCTTCACCAATCTTCTCAAATAACCCAAATTTCAGTCAAAAATAAAGTTCAAAGTACAGTTCAACCTAACCAAACAGATTGCTAGAATCAATACAATGACGAATATACTCAAATTTACCAAATGTTGACCAAATTGCAGCCTAATTTAGCAGAATTTACTAAATGTGTACAGCTGCCAACTGTACATTTTCTGAAAATTTGACCCACATGGTAGATCTTCCATCCTGCCATTAGACATTATTATCGGAATTCATAAGCCACATTTCCATTGTCTAATTCTCTAATTATATTGTTGATTTTTTAATCAATTCCAAAAATGGTGTGGTAGGAAATAGAGGCATATATATAAATATGGAATTGACCAGAATTCTAGCGTGCACATGTATTTTGGTAAATTCCTTTAAACTGTAAACCATGTGGAGAAACCCTTGTCTCTAAACCCGACTTTATGCCACAACTCCCCACTTCTTGTAATGGCAGCAGACTAGATCGTCAGAAAATGTACAATTCGCCTTCATCAATCCTCTCAACTAACCCACATTTAAGACAAAAATCAGGTTCAAAATACAGTTGAACATTTCCAGACAGATTTATTGAATGAAAACAATACAGAATACACTCAGATATTGCCATCATTTATCATTTTTCACTCTAATTTGGCAGAATTGGAGAGATCTGTAGAACTGTAGATTGTGCATTTTCTAAAGATCTGACCCGTATATTATTGCACAAACAGAAGTTGTACTGTACACAAACATACCCCTGCAGCGCTGAGTGCAGACATATTAATTAGCTAGTTATAACATGGCTGGCTTTCTCCTAAACAGATGCCCGCTCATTATGGAAGCACTATATGGGTCAGATTTTCAGAAAATGTACAATTCAACTTTGCCAATCTTCTCAAATAACCCAAATTTCAGACGAAAATAAAGTTCAAATTACAGTTCAATCTAACCAAACAGATTGCTAGAATCAATGCAATGCTGAATATACATGAATTTACCTAATATTGGCCACATTGTAACCTGTTTTAGCATAATTTACTAAATGTGTAGAGCTGCCAATTGTACATTTTCTGAAAATCTCACCCGTATACAGACATATTAATTAGCCAGTTATGACTGACTGGCTTTCTCCTAAACAGATGCCCGCTCATTATGGAAGCACTTTATATAGCTAAGCCAGTACACTTTGTCTTTAACAGAGTGTATTTATGGGGGGGGGGATTAATTTCACTAGAATTAATTGCTCAAATAAAACGTTGAGCCGCCAAGTTGATAGGAGACATTATCAGATGGAAAATTGTGACAAACGAACAAAAAAATATAATGATAGTAAAATGTTGTTTTAAAAGGAAATACAAAATCAAAATTGGTTCGCACATCTGATTTAAAATTAGGTCATCCAGTGCGTGCGTGCCATCCACTACAAGCTTTACATGGATTAAGCCAATAATAGGGTCAAGTTATATAACACAGTTTAGAATGGAAATGTATATGATAATCTTATAAATGCAAATATTGACCAATGAGACATTTTATTGCAGCCCCGCCCCTCCTCCCACCCCACACAAGTACCCGATGAATGATGACATGTCCATGTGATATAAATTGTCTTTATTAGATTTGAAATAGGAATGAATCATTTACGACAAACACTATCGGATATTGACCTTCTTTTTTTTTTCTTTTTTTTTTGCACATTTCTTTATTCAGGAAGCATAGTTGGCTTATGCCAAGCAATACAATGTTGTGACAGGGCACTTCCCTATCTCCCGTCACACCCTGAATGTATTGAAATTCAGTGTAAATAGTATTGTTGCTGGGTGGCATGTTATGAGAAGATAATTTAATTTGCTATGAATCACTTCAATCAAGAGACGTTTAATCATAATTATGCCTTATAATTTATGCCAATCATTTAGCCTTAGTTGCATTATAAACATGTTTTAAACTAGGTATATATGGTATATAGGTATACATTCACCCCGCATTCACCTCACCCCAACTCCCCATACACACCCAAAAAAGATTATGTAATACAAATTCTCTATATCAAATGTGAAATAGGAATCAAACATTGAAGACAAACAATATCGGATATTGACCAAATTTTGTTATGAATAACTTCCAAATACAACTATCAATCACATTCCTTATAATTTATGCCAAGGACAATCAATCAATTCCCCTCTATTTATGCCAATTATTTAGCTTCCAGCTGCATTATAAACATGTTTTAAACTAGGTATATATGGATCAGATTTTCAGAAAATGTACAATTCACCTTCACCAATCCTCTCAAATAACCCAAATTTCAGACAAAAATAAAGTTCAGAATATAGTTCAACCTAACCAAACAGATTGCTAGAATCAATGCAATGCCGAATATACTCGAATTTACCTAGTATTGGCCAAATTGTAGCCTAATTTAGCAGAATTTCCTAAATGTGTACAGCTGCCAATTGTACATTTTCTGAAAATCTGACCCATATATATATATATATATATAGAGAGAGAGAGAGAGCGCACCATGCTTCCCTCATTACATTCCCCGGGCGAGGATAGGGATAAAATGTGGCTTCTTCAGTAATTGCGGATAATCTAGCAATTAGACAGCAGCCAGCGTCTTTAGCGACCAGTGCTGTCATGTTAATGTCATTTTAAATTGCATAATTAATGGCGAAGATTAACAAGCACATTACATCCTAGAGCTGTACACACTGTCAGCAGTGAGGGTTCCTGACTTGGTTAGAACCAGAAACACCAACATCTACTAATGAAATAGCAAAATGAGATATATATTTAAGTCGGGGAAAAATAATTTTGGATACTATCATATTCGAAAAGAGGAGGCCAAGCGGATTCCAATGATAGTAAACATTAGTAGATACATTCATTAAGTAATTCTATATTTTATATGCTATAATTTATATAGTTATATTCGGTTTATTCCTTAATGGGCAATCACACTGTCAGTAGTGAGGGTTCTTGCTCTTGTCTTACCCAAATTAGAACCAGTAAGGCTGACATCCAATATCTGGAGTAGATACATGGGTCAGTTCGTCACAAAATGTACAATTGGCAGCTGTACACATTTAGTAAATTCTGCTAAATTAGGCTGAAATTTGGCCAATGCTAGGTAAATTCGAGTATATTCGGCATAGCATTGATCCTAGCAATCTGTTAAGTTGGGTTGAACTGTATTTTGAACTTTATGTTCGTCTGAAATTAGGGTTATTTGAGAGAATTGGTGAAGGTGAATTGTACAATTTCTAAAAATCTGAACCATTATACGTGTAACCGAATAGTGCCCATGATAACAAGGCATCTTTCCAATGAGTAATACAAGAAGAAATTGAGTTAATATCCAATGTGTGTTTTACCATGTTCCGGTACGATCTATACTATAGGGCGACCCATTTGATTCTAAGCACCTCTTATTGGTAGGCTGATTGATTTAAATGCTACTTACTTCTTAAATACAGCACTGCATATATATATTTAGGGGGTCTCCGGTCCGGTTTTGTCCCTAAATTGCCCTTGTAACGGACAATCCTAACAGCGGATAGAGTCTGTGGTCGATCCCTAAAGGACTTGGAAGGTTGTGGTTTGGAGGGAATAGCCTTATGGACATGTGATAGAGAACTTGCTATCGCTCGTCCTCTATCACATGCCATAAGACTCTTCCCTCCAAACCACAACCTTCTAAGTCCATAATAGATTTTCAATCGTCAGTGAATACATGAATTAATCAAATAATTAAGGAATTAATTCTTCATGATGTCAATATTGGAAACATGGCGAAAAGGATGGGGAAGAAAAGGGAAGGTGAGAAAGACATTGTATCGATTGTGGCAGTCAATATTTATTATTTATTATAAAGGCATGTGACAGTAAAACTCGTTTTTTTATCTCCAATAGCAATAGGGGGTTTATTTGCATGTGCCACTGCACATGTCCATTACAGTGCATGGTGGGATGGATTCAGTTCCAATCCGACGTACCAATATTAAGCAACATTTTTATCAGAAAATGGAAGGATCATTTCACCGATATAACAGCTCATGTAAATGATCTATGAAAACCAAATGCATGATGGGAAAGATGAGATCTTGTGTTACATGGATATTATCTTTGGCGCACCGATAGATATTCCATGCTGAACATGACATGTTTTCTATAGACTTTACACAGTACCATTAGCCCCATAATTCCCTGCGAATCGATATTCAAAATGGCGGCTATGCAAATCCCCTATTTGGTACAAAGGGTCAAACACATCTGAAATTAGTATCAGGCCTTCTTCTTGTGTGCCCGGCATGAATAAATGAAAAGGTTCAGGTCAAAAACGGGTTTGCTATAACAATAATAAAGAGAAAGCTAAGATAAATACAAAATAAGAGCACTGTGGCATGATGGGTCAAGTCTCCAGAAAACGTACAATTGGTCTTCACCAATCCTCTCAAATAACCCAAATTTAAGACGAAAACCAGGTTTAATATACAGTTCAACATAACCAGACAGATTTATTGAATGAATACAATACAGAATATACTCAGATATATCTAGTATCTATCAATTTTCACTCTAATTTAGCAGAATTTGATAGATATGTAGAACTGTAGATTGTGCTTTTTCTGAAAATCTAACCCACTTTTTTGGGGAACATTTTATTTGGAAAAAATTAAGTTTCACAATGGCTATAATTCTCATTTGCCAAATTGCAAAAAAATTTCGATCGATAATTTAAATATCTATATTACATCTAGATCATTTAATCATTATACTACTACCGGTTGGTGTTGTAATTCAGAATAATATTCAACAATTTTACCTCAATCCCACAAGTGTATTCGCTTTTCTATTTATACATGAGAGAAGCTAAACACCTTACAACAAACAATATAATTACTGAAACATCAGTGTACTTGATTTGCCTGCGGAAAAATATTCTGGATAGCAGTCACAATACATTCGTATCGCAAAAACAAAACAGTAGCATTTGTTTTTAAATATTCTTTTAAAATTAACTTTACAAATGCTTTTTAAGTATAAATTTCTCAAATGTACTAGTATAAATGTCTCAATTGTACACATTGACTACATGATAACTTTATAACATGAAAGGTTTGAGTACAAAATAGTTTGCCATAAATCACAATAATATCGAGAAACGAGAAACTAAGTGGACATTAACAGCCATTTGTACACATATTAATACACCCGACCCATATCATACTATATAATACTATATAACTAAATTGACATAAAAATATCTCCCACGATCCTCTTCCCATTGCCATTCCCATGTCATCAACCGATTTATATATGTATATTCGCTCATATAAGACTGAAAGCAGAGCGACTATGGCTGCCTTCTTTAATTGCATTAATGGACTCATTGCTGAGAAATGGTGACACCATATATAGTAATACCCCCCCCTCCCTCCCCCCCCCCCCCCCCACCCCCACCAAGCGGGGAAATTATAGTTTATGTTTTACCCAGTCATTTATTCATCCATTAGAGCGGCGTCTTAATGAGATATTCATTTACCTGTCTCCCCCCGACTCCCGAGCCTGTTGCATAAGAAATCTCTCCTTACTTACGTTTTTCCTTCCTTAGCTAAAACCCTGCCCACACACAACCGATTTGCCTCCCGATTGCCTCCCGATTTGGGTCTCCTGATGAATCCTATGATCCCATTTCAAATCCTGGTTTATGTTTTTGAAATTACATGAACCAGAATTTAAAATGAAATCCTAGGATTCATCGGAAGACCCAAATCGGGAGGCAATCGGGAGGCAAATCGGCTGTGTGTGGGTAGGGTTTTAAGGGAGATTCCTACTGTAGGAATACAAATTAGCATTGGTGTATCTGTAGCGATAGCAAATCCCTTCACTGAATGTTCCTTGCCAGCTAGCTGCTCAGCAAGGGAAATCTGTGTGTTTGTCTTTCTATCTCTCTGTGTCTCCGCTCCCTTTGTGATATGTCATTCTCTCTATATATAATATTCATGTATATCTATTGTTGCTTTCGCTCTCTCTCTTTCTCTCCTTAATATATTCTCTCGCTTACCGCCCCTCCTCTCTACATGTATAACTTAAAAGTCTAGGTATGTAATCTATTTCCATTTTTTCCCTCTCTCTCTCTGTCCCTCTCCCTTTCTTTCCCTCTCTCTCCCTTCTATCCCCCTCTCTCCTCTCTCTCTCACACACTCTCTCTCCCTCCTCTCACTTTATCTCTCTCTGTCTCTCCACCTCCTCTCTTTTCTAGCTTTCTCTGTCTGTCCCTCTCCCTCTGTCTGTCCACTCTCTCTGCCCCCCTCCCTCTCCCTCTCTCTCTCTTCAGTACCCCCTCTCTCTATCTCTCCCTCTCTTTCTCCATCTTTCTCTCCCTCTATATCTCTCCCCCTTCTCTCTCTCCCCCCGCACTCTCTCCCCCGGCTCTCTCTCCCTCTCTCTCTCTATCTCTCCCCTCTCTCTCTCCCCCCGCTCTCTCTCCCTCTCTCTCTCCCTCTCTATCTCTCCCCTCTCTCTCTCTTCCCCCGCTCTCTCACTCTCTCTCCCCCCCCCCCCCGCTCTCTCTCCCTCTCTCTCTCCCTCCGCTCTCCCCCCCCCCCCCCGCTCTCTCTCCCTCTCTCTCTCTCTCTCAGGAAGGAAAATCTTTAGTAAGGATCTGTTAGGATCTGTTGTGCAACGCGCCCCACGCTCCCTTCCCAGCACGCATCACACAATGGCCGCCATAAACACGTCACAAATATAATCACGTGACGTCTCTTCAGCGCATGCGCACACAGCCATCAGCTAAGTGGAAGTCTCCAGTCGATAAGGGGAAGAAGAGCTTGTTAAATTTTTTCACGGAAGGCAATTATGATCAATCACGTCTGAGGCAGCGCTGTGATTTAGACGTGTTTATCAAATAAGCAATTTGTGAGAGATTATTAATAAGCGAGCGGTGAGGAAAAGAGGACGCAATCAAGTTTATTTAATCAGGGATTTAATTAGTGTAGCACAGTTTATGCATGCTGATGGTGCATGGATGGCGGGGGAGGTTTTTGTGCTCAACTCATCGGCACAATGATGGCTGATATGTTAGCGCAGTCGTGCGTATTATATGACTTGCAGGGGCTCATATCTTCTAAACCCTGCCCACACACAGCCGATTTTCTCCCCGATTGCCACCCGATTTGGGTCTACCGATGACTAATCCTATATGATTTCATTTCAAATCCTGGTTTATGTTTGCATTTGAAATGAAATCATAGCTAGGATTCATCGGGAGACGCACCCAAATCGGGGGGCAATCGGGAGGCAAATCGGCTCTGTGTGGGCAGGGTTTTACTGGGAAGCTACCATTGACCATGGCAATTGGTACGTTTAGGGTGCATTGCACTATATTGTACCTTTCTATATAGTGGGTAATATTATGCACCCGACCGCCATATAGGCTACAGCATTAGCTCGCCAATTTAACACAATTTATATCGAATTCTCACTATTTGTTTGCCATAAATATCGGAGAAAGTCTAATAAATACATAAAGATCTTCAAGTTCCGTACAAAAGGCCTTTAAGGTACGATCTTATCGTATTTAGTGCAATATCCTTTAGTCAGTGATGAGAGGTGGATTTGTTTTAAAGACGCACTCTCAGTTAACGTCGGTCAAAAACTGACTATTTTCTACTCCTTGTTCCATTCTTTTTAACCCATCTTAAGTAAAAGTCATGTGTGATGTCTTTCAGGAAAATGAGTCATAAGTAGCAAAATTGATATTTTACAAAGTGTTTTTACATTATTCGAATGTTCTAATTTCTAGAGGGATTATCACTTATTGTCATATGAATCTATATAACAAATTTCAGGACATTGTATTAAATATATCCTTGCGTTTTGAAGGCCTTTGAATGGAGTATATTTAGTTACTTTACTGGTAATTACCCATCCAGAAACATTGCAAACATTTTTTTTCAAAAATGAAAATATCAAACTTAAAATATGGAAATACTTATTAGGTGTTCTAGTGTTTACTATCATTGGAATCGCCTTTTTCTCCTCTTAGATGATGATATGATGATATCTCAAAATCGATTTTTTGCGACTTATGACTCGTTTTCCTAAAACGGATCACATTTGACCAACGTTTTGGAGGATTTTGTCCAGTTGTTCTTGGTCACCGGCGGCAGTTTTTTGTTGGTGCTCCGTCTTAAAATCCGTGTATAAACATCTACAACTGCAGCATATTGATAAATTCAATTCAATTCAAGTATTCTTTATTGCAAAAATAGGTGTTGTGTACAATTAGGTGGACCAGCATTCTAGATAGACTTGTGTCTAGGTAGGTCTTCCGCTGGGTGCCTGAAATCTAGTCATAAAAGTCGTAATATGATTATGAGGCACTTTTGTAGGATTTGTTTTGTCGTATATGACAGCTGAGAATGGAGCCTTAAATAAGAATTCATAAAATCGATTCTCAAGACCGAAACCCTTCCTCTTTCCATCGTTGAATAATCTAGATGTAGCCTATTGTCATGCAGTGTGATGGGTTTTTTTTTTCAATATTTGTGTATTCTAAGTTTGAAATATTTGTGTAGATTTAGAGAATTTAGGATTTTGAGTGAGTGAGATTGGTTGCTTTGCGCCCTTATCAACACATTCAATGTGGTTATATGAAGGGCGGGAGAGCTGAGAGGGAGGCAGTTTATGATCATCCAGGAAATAGAGATAGAGAAGAAGGGAGAGAGAGAGACAGAGAAAATAGACAGAAAGGCACTTTATGGTCGGTCATACCCAGGACCAACAATTTAGGATTGTAGTTCTTGTAAGTTCAAAAGTTTAAAATCGAGGCGGCGCATGAAAACAGCTGGCAATAACTATAGCGTTTTTTCACTTGAAATTATATGCCAATTCTTTGTGGTCTTCACATTTTTTATGAAAAATAAATGCCAATGAAATAGCTTTATATTCAAAGACTGGTCAACGCAGCAAACGAAAATGATACAATTCAGTGGGCGCGTTTAAGAGTCAGATTTACAGAAAATGTAGAATTGGCAGCTGTACACATTTAGTGAATTCTGCAAAAATTAGGCTGCAATTTGGCCAATACTAGGTAAATTCGAGTATATTCGGCATTGCATTGATTCTAGCAATCTGTTTGGTTAGGTTGAACTGTATTTTGAACTTTATGTCCGTCTGAAATTTGGGTTATTTGAGAGAATTGGTGAAGATGAATTGTACATTTTCTGAAAATCTTACCCTTAAGTATTCTCCGCTAGAAACCTAACCTTATCCATATCCATACTAATTTCTGCCATGAACTGTTTCCCAAGTTAAATATATAGCCCCGGAACCGCTCTATAAACCGAACCCTTCATATTACATCTTTAGGGTCAGATCGCCTAAAAATGTACAATCCGCCGCTGTATACACATTAAGCAAATTTTGCTAAATTAGTCTAGAAAATATATACTAGCTTTATCTGTGTATATTTGGTATATTGTGTTGATCCAGAAACTCTTTCCGGTTTTGTTGATTTGCATTATGCATTATTAGATTTGGTTTTATTTTAGAGGATTGGTGAAGGTGAATTGTACATCTTCAGCGGACTTAATCCATTGACCCTTTAACGCTGCAAATGGATCAAACGTCCACAGAGTCCACGATGACAGAGAGTTGCCTCCTCGTGTTCTATGTATACTACTCCATGTTAAAATTAGCCTTGGGTGGATAAGGCTGTCTTTGTCCTTGATTGTTCGCCTCTATGCCCGAAGCCATTCCTTAACTAGGTCAAATTGCACATTCATCAAGACCCTCAATGGCTTCTCTATGTAACGAAATGTCCCGACTCTGACCAAGGACTCTCTAGCGCACGAGAAACAAACGAAATATCAAAGGTGTTCAGGATGTACGGAAAACATTTCTCACGTGGGAACGGGTGGCGGAAGCATGTCACTGAAGGAATTGGGTGCTAGTTGAGATCTGGCAATTTATCGAGTATTTGATGCGTTTGAATGTAAGCATTTTGTATTGTTGACCTCGACTGGTCAGTCGGTATTTGTCCAGGCTCATGGCTAAGCTGGGTTGTGCCTAGTGACGTAAGAGCGGTCACACTAGCAATGTGAAAGTAGTCCCGGCGCGCCGACCAATGGGAGCGCGGTATTTGTTGTGCGCTGGGTGAGAGGAACAGGGGGAGGGGGGGAGGGAGAAGGGCGGGAGGGATGGGAGGGCGGGGGGACTGGGACGTCAAGTATTAACGAAACTAGTTCAAAAGGTAGACGTTAATGTACCTCACTTGGAGACAGAAATCACATGCACAGGTATAGAGAAGATTTGGAACAGAGAGAGAGAGAGACAGCGCGAGGGAGAGAGAGTAGGCCTAATGAGCCGGAATGAGAGAGAGAGAGGATGAGTGTGGCGGTGGCGAATGAGTGGAGCGAGAGAGAGAACAGAAAAAGAACAAAAAATAGGGAGATAGAGAAGGCATAGAACAGAGAGAGAAAGAAAACACACGCACAGAAAACAAAGTGAAAGAACGAGACAGACACACAGACAGACAGACACGTACACACACTATACTATAAACACACAGACAACTGCATGTCGCACACACCTGAAATTTAAATTAGGAAATTACCATTCTGCTCATAATATATCGACAAAATGACTGAATATGCAGCAATTATTAAGTCATCTGTGTTTGCCGCAAGAGAATCATGATGTTGTGCAAGTAATTAAAGGTAATTTTTGGTCAACTTCAAATATTTCCCTACAATCTATCATACACTTAGGAAATGAAGGTATTATTGGACTCCATTTGATGGACTAAATAGCTGTAAATAGACTATAATGATAAACAATTGAAATGAATTATGGCCGGTTAATTATCAATGTGTATCACAGAAGCCAAGATTAGATGCAGGTGACAATGACATGTTTTTATATGCAAACTAATCCCGATTCATAATATGTTATTTGGCAGTAATAATAAATAACAACGCATAAATATTTCTTATTGTCTCTTAACTCTTCTTTAAAAATCTGGATTTTGATTTTGGTTTAAAAACATATTGATTAACCCAACAAGCAACGTATACTCGTTGATTCACCCAAGTATAAAATAAATGAAATAGAGTTGAAAGAGGGAGAGGTATGGTGGAAATATATATATGGGTCAGATTTTCAGAAAATGCACAATTCACCTTCACCAATCTTCTCAAATAACCCAAATTTCAGACGAAAATAAAGTTCAAAATACAGTCCAACCTAACCAAACAGATTGCTAGAATCAAGACAATGCCAAATATAATTGAATTTAACAAGTATTGACCAAATTGCAGCTTAATTTAGCAGAGTTTACTAAATGTGTAGAGCTGACAATTGTACATTTTCTGAAAATCTGACCCATTTTGTTAATCCTGTTTGCTGCATCTTCATACCAAGAATTTTCTTCCTATTCCTTAAAAGTTATTCTTCTGATTATTTTGTCAAATAGGGAATAATTTATGAAGATATTATATATAAACGATGACAGTATTTTAGATAATCTTTAAGTAATTCGGATTATGCCTATCGAATTACCACTGCATGGCGTTGAATGAAGAATGGTGAGCGAAATATAGTAATAGGGAATATTATTATTTAATTGATAATTCACTTTAAGGGGAATTATAGCGAGTATCCAAATATCTTACATTACATTTTCAGTTATATGTGCATAAATATAACTACATGTAATTATTTTTTGTTTGTTTTTGCAACAGACTTTAATTCTGAGACCTGCCATCTGGGCATATACAATTCTAAGCACACACATAAAGGGAGAAACACAGGGAAGTCAAAATTCATTTTTTCAGATTAACAATGTTTTCTTCGATGTCTTCGGCCATACGCCGCCATATTACCTTTTCACTTTGACTTGTTCTATTGAGTCTGATGGAATGTAATACTACCCTGACTCTCATTCGTAGTTCGTACATTGCTGAACATTTTTATTTTATTAGGAGTGTTTATCAGTCAATATACATAAATAACAATGTGATACAAACATAAAGACAATCAATAGATAAAGCTGATAGTATACTGAACCAGTAGGAAATAGCCTCAGTCTTAGTCTGGCTAAGTCTGGTAAGTTGGCCATTACCTAATAGACCTTGACTTTTATCATGTAGCTGTATAGAGAAAGGAACTATCTAAGGACTAGAGAATGCTAAGGTGATGGATGAAGTGATGAGGAATAGGAGCACATTAAGTCAAATTAAATGTATAAGGATAGCAAGCTTTCGGCCTTGGTTAGGGCCTTAAAACATACATGTAAGATTTATATAACTACAGACCTTTGTGAAGCTCTATAGGAAAAACAACCGAATAAAATCCCCCAAAACTTGGACACATGACTTTAAGTTTTATATAGGCTGGAAAAGTAATAAGAAGTAGACAATCTTTAGTTTTTGACCAATGTTAACTGAGAGAGCCGATTTAATTATTTTCCATTAGTCCCCAGCCTGGTATTATAGATTAACAATACAAAATATACAACATTTTTAGTTCTCCTATCTTCAGGTCTAACAGCTTCGAAAATTGTAAACATATTGCTATTTTGTCTTAGACAGATATATAACAGAGGAAAAGATGACATATATACAATAAAATAAACATACAATTCGAAACGAAATAATCAATTTAAATCTACACTGGCAAATAATCATATTTTTCGTTAGCACACAATCTGTACATTCTGTTAGAGATAGGAACGAAGGTTTTATTTGATTACAACGAAGTTAACATCCAGAATTACACGAGTCTAGAAAGGCCCCAATTTCCCACACACAAACAATCAAATCATTAAGTCCACCCGACTCCTGTGCGTCAGTAGCCTTGTTCCTTTGTACACGAGGTCTAATTTATAAACTTCTATCATCTGGCTATTCCTCCCATGCCCTTGCAACCTTAACTACAGTGAGTGGCTCTCTTTAGGGCCGCTCGTTCCACCATCTCCCCGTCACACACAACACCGATCGTTTTCAGATTGCTCATAGTTTGTGCACCTGCCACTAGTTGCAACATACGGGCCTCTCGTTATACTTATTAACTAGGCACACTTTATCATTCAGGACACAAATAAGGTAATTTGTTTCCATTGCCTTTCTGTAGAAGCTCCCCTCGAGCAATCTCGGCTCTCTAAGTGCGCCCGATTTGTCCGAGCTGTCTCGTCTCTGCCAGCCTGACTGACTTTGTAACGAGCCATTTGATTGGCTCCTCAGAACTTCCGGTGCGCCATGTCGCTACGTTTCCGTTTCCGGCTGTGAGTGAAATTATCAATTGGGTCGCAGTCGCGGTGCAAACTGAATTTTCTGACGAACGTGAAATGTATTAGTCTACAAAGGCATTTGTGGATTTAGAGGTCGGATCGAAGAAGCGGCTCATTCAATGAATTGTCCCTTTTGACGAAGTAAATAACAATTTTGCCGGTGAAATAGATCCTATCAGCTAAAGAAAATAGATCATTAAATGGATAAGCTCCTTTTACATCTTTTACTGTAGATATTACACTGCTAAACACTGAATGTAACGGAGCAAAATCAGGTTTTGTATCACTATCAGAAAAGAAAAATTGGCATCAAAGCTAGGCGTCTTCATAGGTTCATTGACCTTGAAGACATCAAACCTCTTGACATTTTATTTCAATGATTGGTAAACATCAAACACCTTTATTTCATAACATTTCAGATCACATCCTCTTTCAGGAAAATGAAACCTAGGGTGTGAAATTGCGAGTCAGCATTAATACAGACAACATGAGCATCAAGTATATATGAATTCCACACACTGATTCCTTTTTCCCTATACTACTTTATGACGCCCATCTTCTAAATCAAGACCATTCCTTTCTCCACCTACACATCAGTCGTCCACAAATAAATAAACCAGGTAGGGGGTAGATTTTCCCACTGGTTGCATGCCTGGATTCCCCTCCACCAATTATATGACCATAAGTGAGTTATTATGCGACGGATTTCAAGTTTTGCCATCGCCAAGTAATAGTTGTAATTAGGCAGCCCCGAGTTTTACGGCGGCATGCATCTTAAATGGCAATCAGCCACGACTCGGCGGTTGTCCGAGAGAGGGCCTTGCTGTGCCTGGGGGCGGAGTCGCTCTAAAAGTCTTGTAACCAGCTCAGGAAATGCACTAATGTCCTCGGCAAATGGAGTAAAAAGTACTTTATGGGCTCATTCTCTGTACTTTACGATACTTCGCTTTCGTTATTAAATGAAATTAAGCCAAATTATTTCACTTACAGCCACTCGAGCTTGGGTTGGTAATGGTCGGAGCACATTTTACGTATTATGCCTATTAGGGTAGTTAGGCTGAGCGATAATAGGGGCAGATTTGATATACATGTCAGCAGACAGCAGCACGCCGGAAGCAGACGCAGATAAGACGCTCGCTTGAAAGGCATCATGGGTAAAAAGTGCTCGGCAGGCAAGTCTCGCAAGTTCACGGTCATTCCAAGACTTCACGAAGCATTTGTAAGGAGCCTTGTGAGGAATGTATTGCGTTTTTATTGTGACTTTCTACTTTGATGACTTTGATCCCATTACAGACTATGGTTAGGTCCCTCGCAAATGTCTTACAAAAGTGTTACAAAATCACGAGGAAATCTTTAGGAGAATAATAAATAAAAAGCGAATGGTGTGAGGGGTGGCGAAGGGAAATTTTCAGTTGTGGTGAACGGGCGCTGTCTAACTAAGTAAATTGCCCCCGCTGGAGTGGACTTACGGACCGTGTGGGCATAAAGGGCCCCTTTCTACGTTAAAACACCCAGCGGTTGGTAGCCTTCTACACGGAAAGTGCAGGAAAATGGCAGCAAATGACACAAATTATCGACGCCCTCGCAGGTTCCCGCCTCTCTTGTAGCCATTTTTGCTCATCATGTCCCAGAGGATTGTGAGAGAAAAGCGGTCGTCGCCCCCTAGGTGGCACTGCAAGCAAAGCATGCCGAGCATCACGACAATTGTTAACTCCTCATTCTTACCCCCGGCTCTCCTCCCAACTCCTCCTTACAACTTCTTCCCATTCTCTCATTTATCTTACGCCATTTCATTCCTTATTCCTATTAGATCAAATCATCAAATAGTGCCGTTGCCTGCCTTGATTGTGATTGACATTTTATAAACTGCACGGCGCCTTCGCTGAAGGCCCTGAGAGGCAGAGCGAGTGCAAAAAATATTACCATTTTGTGCACAGACGATCGATTTTCGGCATGAAATGGTTGTGTGAAGAAAACGGGCCGGGCGATAATGGAATCAGAGTCGTCCTGCGTGACGCAGCAATCGTCTGCTTGTGATGGCTGCCCGACGTCATTAACTGCACCTCCGTAATGCGTGCGCAGCCTCGCCAACTAACACAAGGCGACCACCAGAGTGCCCCTCGCCAAATTAAATAATCATATTTAAACGCTTAATTAATGCTAATGACACTAATAAGTCGTGGCGGGAAAAGGTCGCCGCGGTGCTTAGGGCGTTTGTTATTTGCACGCGACGCTAACAGGGGGCGTGCGGCAGTGTTCACGTGACCAGTGAGAGGCAGTGATTTTTGTCTCCTGGAGAGGAGAGTGCCACACTGCATGGCGACGAGAAAAGTGCGAAAGAAACGTTTGACTGATGATGCACATTTTTTCAGCGAATATTTTGTCAGAGTGACTTGATATATATGGGTCAGATTTTCAGAAAATGTACAATTCAACTTAGCCAATCTTCTCAAATAACCCACATTTCAGACGAAAATAATGTTCAAAACTCAATTCAACCTAACCAGACAGATTGCTAGAATCAATGCAATGCCAAATATACTCAAATTTACCAAGTATTGTCCAGATTGCAGCCTAATTTAGCAGAATTTACTAAATGTGTACAGCTGCCAATTGTACATTTTCTGAAAATCTGACCCTTATCATTATTATCACTATTGATATTATGATGATTTTTTTTTATAAAAAACTACAGAAAACTCTTTTTGCTGTTACAGCAAGTTTCCAACAGTGACAATGAAAGGGAATCAAATATCAAGATCACGTCTTTACCTAAAGGAAAAATATTCAGTTTGGTAAATAATGGTAATAATAGGTAAATAATGACGTAGGCGGAGAAAATAAAACCAGTAGATAGATTTCCGTTGAAGAACGGTTTCGGGGAGGGTTTCAGCTATAGTCCAGACAATTTTATAATAATATTAAATCGTGGAGAAGTATTAAAATGTCTCTGATTGGATGTGAGTGAGTGAGTGAGATTGGTTGCTTTACGCCCTTATCAACACATTTAATATGGTTATATCAAGATGTGAGCAGGATTGAATCATAAAGATATATGGGTCAGATTTTCAGAAAATGTACAATTGGCAGCTCTACACATTTAGTAAATTATGCTAAAACAGGTTACAATGTGGCCAATATTAGGTAAATTCATGTATATTCAGCATTGCATTGATTCTAGCAATCTGTTTGGTTAGATTGAACTGTAATTTGAACTTTATTTTCGTCTGAAATTTGGGTTATTTGAGAAGATTGGCAAAGTTGAATTGTACATTTTCTGAAAATCTAACCCATATAAAACATCATTATTTCTCCCGCAGACAATAATCTCCGTCATCTCACTTCATTTTTAGTCTCTACTCTCTTCCATTGTTTAAGCATTTCTACTAAGGTGGTATTGAGTAAGACCAGATCTGATTTACTCAGAACTGACAATTACCTCCTACATTGATATAACCTGTGAATTCATTTCAATGAGAAATGTCAAAGTGTCAAGATTGCTCTAACCAATGAGTAGATCATTATGAACAAGTTACTGTATATATCATAATAAAGTTTCTAAAAAAAAAAAAAAAAAAAAAAAAAGCAGGAAGGCATATAAGAGAGGCAATTTCGTTAGTACCAATAATGGCTAATTCAGTTCAAAAATACTATAATTCTTTGGCAGAATCTCCAATACTGTGCAATCGGGCCTTTAACTACTAGAATTTGAAATGTTTGATAAAATATTTGAATGAACTTTAATTTCATCAGCATTTCAATATGGATTTAATTATCAAAATATATTTATTCAGTAATGCATAGCGTTATTCTCAGTGGTTGCAGATTCAACATTAATCAATCGAAAACAACACCCATATATACATGTATAAATCAATCCATACATATATACACACTTCTTGATTTGGTCACAGATAATTTAACCGAGTATCCACTTTAATTCTAAATTGGAATCAGATTTGAAAATGTGTTCCTTGAATATAAGCATTTCAATATAAATGTTATTATTAAATAATTATTGCGTAATGAATAGAACCATTCTCCGTGATTGCTGACATCCGAAGTGTCAATATAAAGCAACACTCAGATATATAATATGTGATCCGTTTTAGGAAAATGAGTCATAAGTCGCAAAAATTCGATTTTGAGATTTCACCATATTTGAAAAGAGGAGAAAAGGGCGATTCCAATGATAGTAAACACTAGGGCACCTAATAAGTATTTCCATATTTTAAGTTTGATATTTTCATTTTTGAAAAAAAATGTTTGCAATGTTTCTGGATGGGTAATTACATATAGAGAGAAAGTCTAGGTGGATAATAATAGTGATTTTGAGGCTAATTGTGGTTTCATTTACCAGTGTGTGCGGTTCGTGTTGTACATACCATGTCTGCCTGACCCCAGTACTACAGACAATTGTTGTTCATTTGCAAACACTATTGTTTCTCCACAATAACCTTATGAGCAACTCGAGGGAGAGCAACTCTCTCTCTTTCATTACATTAGAGCACCTCCCAAACGGCGAGTCAGCCCAGGGAAACCTTTTCTTGCCATCCACACGTCCCTCCTAAAAAATTACAAGATAAATTGATTTTCTCTTTCTCCGTGACGCGGCCAGATGACGTTAATCAGTAATAATCTCGCCTAATCACGTTCACATGACATGGAAGGAGAACTCACGCGAGGTCACGAGAGCGTGTGACCTGCAACAAGGCTGATTTAA
Organism: Sthenelais limicola; assembly: GCA_942159475.1. Lineage (NCBI taxonomy): Eukaryota > Metazoa > Annelida > Polychaeta > Phyllodocida > Sigalionidae > Sthenelais > Sthenelais limicola. The sequence continues at coordinate 49,737,820 of OW804102.1, forward strand.
GGCCTGAGATGAAGGAAACTTTGTCATGTAACAATAGGCGTCCTCTCCCCGACACCCGCCCGCCCGCCCGCCCGCCCGACAGTGCGGCAGAGTCACTCACTCTCTGGGGGGAAGCTATAGGAGCAGCTCGGGGAATTGATGAAGGCTGCTTGACGCGACTTGTGGGAAGGGAGGGTTTGAGGGAGATATAGGGAGGTGGAGGAGTGGGGATGGGGGAGATATGATGGGAGAGGAGGGGGAGAGGGATGAGGGGAGAGGGATGAGGAAGGGAGGAAGGAGGAGGAGGAGAGGGAGGAGGAGAGGGAGGAGGAGAGGGAGGAGGAGAGGGAGGAGGAGGAGGAGGAGGAGGAGAGGGAGGAGGAGGGGAGAGGGAGTAGGGGAGAGGAAGGAGGAGGAGAGGGAGGAGGGGGGGGAGAAGGAGGAGGAGGGGAGAGGGAGTAGACGGAGGGGAGAGGGAGGAGGTAGAGGAGGAGAGGGATGAGGGGGAGAGGGATGAGGAAGGGAGGAAGGAGGAGGAGAGGGAGGAGAGGGAGGAGGGGAGAGGGAGGAGGGGAGAGGGAGGAGGGGAGAGGGAGGAGGGGAGAGGGAGGGAGGGAGGGAGAGGGAGGAGGGGAGTGGGAGGGATGGAGAAAGGAAGAGGAGGAGGGAGAAGGGGAGGAGGAGCTGGAGCAGGGGAGGAGCAGAGCGGGTGAGTGATAGGGGAGGACAAGGGGGTGAGTGATAGGGGAGGAGAAGGGGATAGAGGGGGAGATATTGGAGATGGGAGAGGGAGGTCAAGAAAGAGGTGGAGGGAAAGAGGGGGGGGGAGAGAATGGAGAAGGTGAGGAAGAGGAGGAAGAAGAGGAGGAAGAAGAGGAGGAAGAAGAGGAGGAAGCAATGTAGGAGGAGATGAAGTATGATGAGAATTGATGAGTGACTATCTTAAAAAAAGATAATTGAATTGAAATTTAGAACAATTTAACATGTCTTCTCATTTTTTTAACGAAGTGAAGTATTCTTGATTCTTCTTTATTTAATTAATTTCTCACATTTCACTCAATTCATTTTTCTAGATTAATATAATTCATTATTCTCATTTAACTCATTTCAGTTACTCATTCATTTGGACAATTTGCTGAAGCACTGCGCATGTCTGTTACAGTGCATGTTGGGATGGATTCTCCTTGAATCAGAAATACAAATATTTAACAGCACTTTTATCCAAAATAGGCAAAATATTTTCGAAGATAATATGTTAGTCCTATCATAATCATGTATACATAAGTTATAACACATGACTAATCGGTGGCTATGCAAATCCCTTATTACTGCACATTTCACTATCCATAAGAGCATTGTGATAGGGTCAGTCTAGGTCCAAACCCTCTGATCGGTTTCCTGGCATAGGACTTGGCGTTCTAATGGAAATATAATAATGATGACATGTTGCGGTTTGAGGCGAGTGGCGAGGGAAGGGAATTAGAGGGGTGAAGAGAGAAAGACAGATCCGCAGACAGGGGAGAGAGAGAAAAGAGGGGTGGAGACGGGCAGACACTGAGACAGGAGAGAGAACGGAGAGAGAAAGGGGAAAGAGAGGAAAAGAGAGAGAGAAAGAGGAGAAAGGGAGAAAGGTGAGGGAGAGGGAGAGAGTGGGGGACTGAGAGAGAGAAAGGAGAGAGAAAGGGGAGAGAGAGGAAAAGAGAAAGAGAAAGAGGAGAAAGGGAGAAAGGTGAGGGAGAGGGAGAGGAGTGGGGGACTGAGAGAGAGAAAGGAGAGAGAAAGGGGAGAGAGAGGAAAAGAGAGAGGAAAAGAGAGAGAGAAAGAGGAGAAAGGTGAGGGAGAGCGAGAGAGTGGGGGACTGAGAGAGAGAAAGGAGAGAGAAAGGGGAGAGAGAGGAAAAGAGAGAGGAAAAGAGAAAGAGAAAGAGGAGAAAGGTGAGGGAGAGCGAGAGAGTGGGGGACTGAGAGAGAGAAAGGAGAGAGAAAGGGGAGAGAGAGGAAAAGAGAGAGGAAAAGAGAGAGAGAAAGAGGAGAAAGGTGAGGGAGAGCGAGAGAGTGGGGGACTGAGAGAGAGAAAGGGGAGAGGGGGAAAGGGGCGAGAGAGAGAGAAAGGGGGAGGGAGAGGGAGAGAGTGGGGGACTGAGAGAGAGAAAGGCGAGAGAGAGAGAGAGAAAGGGGGACGGAGAGGGAGACTGAGAGAGAAAGGAGAGAACTAAAGAAGAGAGAGAATTGTGAGAAGAGAGGGAGAGGTAAGGAAGAAATCTATATATAATATATACCAAACAATTAATTAATGTGCATTAATTGTATCTTGCAGAGCGCCTGAAAACTACACATACAAACAATATGTCAATTAAATTAAATTCAAGAATTCTTTATTTCAGTAGATCGTTGTTACAACAAGGTGGTCCAACAATCTAAATAAACAGATGTTTAGATAGGGCTTCCGATGGGTGTCCAATTTGTTTTTCTCCACAAAATCTGTATTCTTACAAAGTAGTCTCGATCTAGATGATCGGTTTTCGTCCTATATTTTAAATTAAATATCTAGGTTGACTTGAAATATCACTAGGATATCTTGGAGCGATGGACGGTAGAGACTTGGTCTTGGCAATGTGTATAAGGTACACCTGTAGGAGTGCTCAAAGGTTAGATGACTATACGTGAAATCTATTTAACTATCAAAAATGCACACAACTGCTGGTATACCTTGCTGGGATCTTGTATTTTATTGAGTTCATAAAGGCCGAATGAACCTAGTAATATAATACACAACCCAGAGGTGCAGAGCAAGTTGGTGGTGGCAGAGTCCCTAATATATTCAATTATAAATGGCCGCTCAATATACAGCATATCACATATATAAGTTATCATATACCTGATTCACAATCTCTACTATTTAAATTTCTTGTACTAATCTTTCTTTTAGATATTGAGGTACAATCATTTTTATACAGTACTTATTTTTTAATAAATACATTTGATTACATATACGATGATCAATGCACAAAATGTTCATAATGACGAGATGTGATTATTTTAAATTCCATTTGTAAATAATTTCGGAATTAACCCGATATTCTCATCTTATGCAATAGAAAATATACATAGGAATTATGATCCAGATATGATTTAATCCCTCTAATAATGATTGTTTCCTAAAAATAAATAACGTCTGATATCGTGTCTATTCTAACCCTATTACATACAATGATCGATTTGTTCATTAATCTAAAACAATACAAATTGTGGGGGTGAGAATGACAGAAAGAAAGGAAGAAGGACCGAGAAGAGGGAGGTAGGAATATTTGGGCGCGCGCGCAAGAAAGAAAGAGATGGAGTGCGAGAAAAAGAAGCAGAGAGAAAGAGATAGAGAGAAAGAGAAAGAGTGGAGATATATGGGATAAAGAGAGGAGGGACGGAAGGACAAGAAGTGAGAGAGGATACAGACAAACATAGGACAACATAATATACTGCTTGAGCAGAGATACCAAGGCACGACAGAAAGAGCGGGGAGGGGAGCTATGGAAGTGTGTGTGTGTGGGGGGGGGGGGGGGGGGAGAGGGCTAAAGATCTCGATCAAGAACAGAATGAGGTTACATATTCCCCGATTCATCTCCAGCTAAATTCGTTATTTCCAGAAACTAAACCGGTCGTTGCTCTGCCAATTATACGGGCTCAGGGCCGTCAAATCCCGTCACGGCAGTTCCCCCCTCGCCACCCGGCGTCCCCGGGCCATATCTAACAGACTAATTGATGGGAATTCAAATCAATTAGAAGCCAATTAAAGCAGCTTGGTGTGTTAGCTCTGCTGACCCTAATTAAATGGAAGATGGAAGATGGAGGAGAGGCGGAGGCAGGGGACACGGGGTCGACTGTTAGGCCGGTCAATGCAGTCATTAGGGACCCAGCGTCAATCCATACTTGTGTATGTGTATCAGATTTTCAGAAATTAAATGTACAATTCAACATCGCGAAATCCTCTCAAATAACGCAAATTTCAGACGAAAATAAAGTTCAAAGTATAGTTCAACCTAACTAAACAGATTGCTAGAATCAATGCAATGCTGAATATACTCGAATTGACCTAGTATTGGCCAAATTTACTAAATGTGTACAGCTGCCAATTGTACATTTTCTGAAAATCTGACCCATGTATAGGCGTTTGTACGTAACTAACACTGTCTTAATACGCATTATGCTTTTAGAAGTGGATCTTTGTTTCTTTTCCTATGACGTTCTAATCAAAATTACCGAGCCTGTAGATTCATTTAATAAAATATCATTTTTATTTTTTTTTTAATACTCCTTTATTTTCACTTTCTTTATTATTCTCTCTTTTTTCTCTTATTTTATTTCTAATATTCCAGGTCTTCTTTCCATCCTCAGGTCTTCTTTCCATCCTCATGTTCCTTGCTCTCCTGTTATCTAGCTCCTTCTCTCCATCTTGGTCATCTAATAATCTTAATCATTGCTTAGGAAGTGTGCATGTGTCACTGCGCATTTGTGTTATTATCATACAGTGCGTGAGGGGATAGATTCAGTTCAGGTCTGACATATTATTTATTTGGGTCAGATTTTCAGAAAATTGTACAATTGGCAGCTGTACACATTTAGTGAATTCTGCAAAACTAGGCTGAAATTTCGCCAATATTGGGTAAATTCAAGTATACTCGGCATTGCATTGATGCTAGCAATCTGTTTGGTTAGGTTGAACTGTATTTTGAACTTTATTTTCGTCTGAAATGTGGGTTATTTCAGAGAATTGGTGAAGTTGAGTTGTACATTTTCTGAAAATCTGACCCATATATTATTAAGCAATATTTTCATCGGAAATTGTATAAAAATGTGTTCACCAATGTCTTGTCTTGTGTAAATGACATACAAAACAAAGGCATGATGGCAAAGATAAAGTATTGTTGTATGGACACATGTAAAACACGCGGGCTATTTACATGAGATCATTGTTAAACCATGCAGAACATGACCTGTTTCTGTAGCTTTTACATTAACAGTGACATATAACTCCCCTAATTCCATACTCAATCCCCCATCGGGTGTTAAATATAACATTATTGTATTGGTAAAATAATAATATCACATCATGAATATTGACATTATATTTTGATAATAATTGTTA